>CAIGQQ010032764.1:709683-789102 GCA_903798035.1 Danio albolineatus | reverse complement strand
ACTGCGGGCCGTGATTGGCCCGCGGGCCGGACTTTGGACATGCCTGCTCTACAGGGACACCGGCCCTCCAGGAGCGAGATTGGTGACCTCTGGTTTAGAGGTCATTTCTAATTTAATGTAACTTTTTTGTTTGTTTGTTTTATTGCTAAGCTACAAAAAGCTAATCCAAATTAAAAGTTTTAGATTTTTTAAGTGTACACACTGTCACAGATAGAGGACAATCCAGAGATATCAGTGAGCAAATGAAGACAAAGGCAGAATCAGATGTATTCTGCATTAAACGCCAGCCACTGTGCTATAAATGTGATTGTTTATGCTTTCATTGTAATAAGATACAATTAATTTGGAAAATATTATAAAATACGTTAGGAAATGACCTATGGCAAACTTTGATGTTTTTGATGTTTAATTTGGGCCCTAAACCCTCAATGATATTTAGTTTTTGGCCCTTCATACAAAAAAGTTTGGACACCCCTGATTTAGTGGCTGATTTAGTCACATTTGTACAGTATAGTACGATTTGCTCATTCCCCAATGGTGGTTAGGTTTAGGATGACATGGCTCCTTTTTAAAATTGTACATATTTGTATGACTGAACTAGCCACTAAACTGACAAAACGTAAAATAGTTACGTTTCCTCGTGAGATCAGACTGGAGTTAACCAGTTGACTTAAAGTAAGTAAACCCATGGTAACTTGTAACTGTTAACTGGTCACACTTTATTTTGATGGTCCATTTGTTGAATTTAATTTACATTGCAACTAATTCTCATTAGATTATAAGTAGACTGTTAGGTTGGGGTTTGGGTTAGTGTAAGTTGACATGTACTTGAAAAGTTTCTTATAGTCAGTTAAATGTCTGTTAAATGTCAGTATCAACAGATATTAAGCAGACAGTCTTCTAATTCTCAAATGGACCATCAACATAAAGTGCTACCAGTTGACGTAATGAAATTTGTATAATTATGCACATAGTTAATTTAATTAATAGTTTTTAATGCAACAGGTTTACAAATTTTTTTAGGTAGGCAACTAATCACTTTAAAAGCAGTGGGTTTACTAGCTCTTTTAAGTAGTCAACTAGTAACGTTTTTTACAGTGTAGATTTATATCAGCCTACAGACTGATGCTAACACGCTAACCGCACCTTTGGTTACAGGGACAATTCTCCTGGATCAACCTTAAGGTTAAGTGGCTCGCTCAACAGCACAATGCTGTTCGTTCATGAAATCGTTCCTTGGGGATTTGAGCCTTTTTGTTACAAGCCCAGTTCTTACTCTACATTACACCACAATCTACTGAAAACACGGTCAGAGAAAAGACCTAGGCCTATATTGTGTAAACAGTTAAAGACAAACTTTAGCTTTAAGGCTAGCTGTAGACATGCATAAAAAAGAGAGAGACTCTAGTGACGATGCTAGCCCTTAAGAGTACTCCCAAGTCATATTATTAAAAACAATACATGTATCAGCACAACAGGCGCACAAAATTACCCCCCACACAAGCCAATTACGAGCACTCATATTCTCAGGTGCACTGAAGAAACCTTAACAGGTGCACACAAACACACAAGCTTATCCCTGAAGAACACGCCACTTAAGTTGTCAGGCTCCGATCGGAGTCTTTCGGACAGGTGTACACACAAACATAATATCCCCAAAGAGTAAAGGAGTGGAGAAGGGGGGACGAAGTCTTAATTTCCTGTGAGATGTGGCAGTGACCTTCCCACCATGCCTACACACACACACACGTCGGGATAGATGATTGTATTAGATGAGGTCATACACCTCACACACCTGTTCATATGACTCACGCTGACAAGAGATCTGCAGAGAAGTGTTTATCTCCAGAGAATCTATTTCATACACACTCTATTAGATGAGATCAACACAACACAGTGACATACAGAAGAAAAAATGAGACTGATAGGAAGCGTTCACGCACGCACACACATACACACATTGTGAAATGTGTGCTAGTGGGTCCAGACGGCACAATACTTGTGAATGATCCTAACTGGCTGCTGCTATTCTAGAGAGGCGTCACTTTTCTGAGCTGTGTGTGAGGCTGGCCACTTGACGATTTTAAGCCTGTTTTATTTTCTGTTCGCACCACTCAATGATCAAACTGGCATGGACCAATTTAAGGCTTGTCGCAGTCAAATTTTATTCGAACATTATGATTACATATGAGCAATTCCAGAGTTTTGGATGTGACATTTGCAGTAAAATCTTAAAACATAAATTTAGAGAAACTATATGTTACCATTATATTGAAACAACATCTGTTTATATTTTCCAAAACAACTAACCAGAGAGTTATGGGATCAGAAGAATATCGATCTGTAATCATTTTTTAGATTTTAAATGAGGAAAATAAACATGCGTTATGGATGTGACCAACAAAAGTCTGCAAGTTTACAACATACTTTTCAGAAATTCTGTTAATTAAACTCCACAACCCTAAAAGAAATTATGCTAATCAGAGGATAAGAGTTGCTCACTGTAGAACAAACATGATTGATTTTATTTTAGCTTACATTTTTGCATTATGAGGCAAAAGCTCTATTATGGATGTGACGTCTCTCTATATGGATGTGACAGATGTGAAATTGCCACTTGCGTGACTTTGGTAAATCAAATATAATAGTTTGAAACCATTGACAGAGACATTTTTGAGTATTTCTGTACTGTAAAATACATGCTTATGCAAAAAACGTAGAAACGCTTTCGCTATTTGATTTTTTTTTCATGGAACGTTTGACATTTGCATGGAATTGCTCATATTATTGTTCTCAATCAATTAAAGTCAGAACTCCCCTGATCCCAAATAATAAATATCACACTTGCTTGGGTTGCCTCTGTGAGGATGTCATAGCTAATGAGTGAGAGTTTTAAAAGTTTTATTGCTGGAACATGGCAGCCACAAGCATTAAAAATTATCGTTATCGCAATAATAGTAAATGCAAGAGCCATATCGTGGAGAAGTGCATTTATCCAAATCTGACCTATCAGATGGGCCTTTACTATCTTGATAGGTGTAGTAGGTGCTGTTAGGTGAACCTAGATCTGAAAATATATTCTAATGCTGGGAGACAAGAGAGAAAAATTACAATAGCCGATGAGAATCAAAATTCCATGCATGAGGTTTTCAGTCATGCATGGTGTTTTAAAGTCTCAATGTTTTTTTCCTGTTGATTTAATTAGTTTAGAAAAGTATCTGTTACCAGTTTATTTTAGTATGATCATAATATAAATAAATAATTTGGTCACACTTTATTTTGATGGTCCGTTTGTTAAATATAAGTTACATTGCAACTAATTCTCATTAGATTAGAAGTAAACTGTTAGGTTAGGGTTATGGTTAGTGTAAGTTTACATATACTTGCAAAGTTTCTTATAGTCAGTTAAATGTCTGTTGAATGTCAGTATCAACAGATATTAAGCAGACAGTCTAATACTTAAATGGACCATGGAAATAAAGTGTTACGAATAAGTTTTCGCTGATAAAAATTCGCTAATAAATTTGCATTTTGCAAGTCATGTCATAAGAAATTTGATTATCGCAACACTCAATAACAATATCGCATATCACATTTTTCCCAGTGTCCTGCAGCTCTAACAAGCATTATTGCATTATTGATGAAGAAAATGATAGGAAAGTACATCTGCATTTGTATCATGCAAAATCAAAAAACAATGACTCTGATAATCCATTATAATATCCACAGTACTATAGTCGAGCCAAACCGTTTAGTCTCTGCATTTGAAGGATTATACTGTTAAAAAAAGAACAAGTGGAGGATGCGTAAATGACACCGATGAGAACTTTGTTATATTCATTCATTCATTTTCTTTTCGGCTTAGTCCCTTTATTAATCCGGGGTCGCCACAGCGGAATGAACCGCCAACTTATCCGGCATTTGTTTTACGCAGCGGATGCCCTTCCAGCCACAACCCATCTCTGGGAAACACATTCACACATACACTATGGACAATTTAGCTTACCCAATTCACCTGTACCGCATGTCTTTGGACTGTGGGGGAAACCGGAGCACCCGGAGGAAACCCACGCAACCACGGGGAGAACATGCAAACTCCACACAGAAATGCCAACTGGCCCAACCTTTGTTATATTAGATATAATAATAATACTTTAATAAATCTCCTTTATGGTATCAAACATGTAGATAGATAACAACACCAGCATTTGTGTGTTTATGCTCTTACTAATGTCTGACAGAAATAAAGCAGAGAAATCTTCCAAGAACCTTGTTTGTTGTTATTACCACTAACTAATTGTAATACAGTTTGTTTACCAGCCAGACTGAGTCAAACTCCAGAAATAAACCCAAATCAAGGTTAATTTTAGCTTAATTTTGTTCTAAATAAAGTCAGACCTGTTTAACTTTGCCTTAAGTATAGTACAGCCTGTAGTCTTTATCATTATAATATTATTATTACTATTATATAGATTAAAAGTCTATTGTATAAATGCACATATATAAACATGTGCGTAATTGAAAGTGACACATATGACTCCAATCTTCAAGTGTTGCAAGGGGGGTTTTATTTTGGCAATGTCTACGTGTCTCTCACCAGCCCCATCCAAACACCTTTAGGATATTTTAGTCCTGAGACCAGTGCTGTTGACACCCATCCGCTCTAACACTTGTTCCTCCATCACACCTCTCCATCACAGCAGACAAACGCTCCACCTACACACACTGACATGCAAAAAGACGAGGATTCCTCCACATCTCGTCTTCCTCTCGGAGGAGAATGGGTCATATGCAAATGCAAGTCTCCGCATGGGCAGTAGTTTCCCACAGGCAGCAGGAGAAAGAGTGTTCCCTCCCTCTCTGCACTCTTTCAATAGTCCTTTTCTTCTGCCGCTAAGCCCCTCTATGGCCGATAGTGGCCTGCTGCATAGGTAGCAAAACCCCTTTTCTCCCCCTCGCTGAAGCTTTAAAACACAATAGCTCACTTAAGCATGCGCACACACACACACACACACACACAAATACACACAAACCCAGCAATAAAATACAACCAAAAAGGGGGTTCATGAAACCTGGGCTCTTTTAGGGAGAGATGAAGGAGAGAGAAATAAAGAGAAGGTTTTTCTTTGGGAGTAATGCTTCCTCTCTTTCCTCCGTGAGAGCAGTGACCGGGCTGATCATTAATCCAGTTTGTAAAAGCACAGAGATGTTTGGAGTGCTGTTTGCCGAGAGCCAAATTTGGACAGGGCCGCAGGAATTAAGCAGCACCTGAAATGAACCGTGTATAGATCTCAGCTTTTTGCAAGCTGAAGGATCATTCAGAACACAAATAAAACCTTTCTTAAAGAAAAAATTAAGATAAAAATATGATATTTTATAAATATATGAATCATTTTCATTGTGATTTGGAACATAATTAACCAAGGCATATTATTAGCAGAGTATTTAGGTATTAGCAGGGAAAAGTACATACTATCAATAGCTACGTTTCTATCCAGCTATTTTTATTTGCATTTTGGATATGCGCATAAAAAAACAGTTGATGGAAACGCCATGATGCGCATACATTTTGAAAATGCACATAAAAAATCTATGCGCATAACTAATTAGGATAAACTTTTTATTCGATAAGAAAAGATGCGCATAAACTGCGATGGAAACACGTGTACCGCATAAATTTCAGTATGCGCATTAAAAAAAGGTCATGTGACTTTGTTATAAGAGATCGTGTGATGATAAAAATGTGTGTAAATGGACAAACCAGCAGGCTGAGCACATCGTAAAACATCTGAAATGTTGTTTTGGTCATTCTGAAACGCCTTACCGTTTACGTAGTTGTGTTATTATATTATTAATGAACTCCAGAATCATGAGCGTCTGTGCTCCGCGTCTGACACCTTCAAACGCCACCGCGCCTTCACTGCGTGTCAGGATTGCCTTCTGAGGCACAAGTCATTTAGAAAAAAGAAAAAGATTGATACAGCTTCTCCTACTGCAGCAAATTAAGTTTTTACTGTTGATATTTGGCGCCAGTTACTCAGGAAGTGACGATTTTGTTCACTTTGACTGGTGGGATGGAAATGCTGCTTTATTCACACTTAATTTATGCGATAATCAAGTTTTGCGCATAAAGTTCATTTGCATTTTTGGATGGAAACACAGCTAATGTTAATCTAATTAATCTTTAAATATTAATTTATAAATTAAATTCATATTTAATCAGAAATACACAATTTTGGAGATCAGGAAGCTTTTTCATTCATTTATTTTTGTTTATTTATTTTAATGGATACTTTTATTCTGCAAGGACACATTCAATTGAACACCTGAGACATTAAAGACAGGAAAACTTCTACATGTTGTCTCATGTTGCATGTACTAAAACCTGAATGGCCATTACTTTTACCTTTAATGGAGTACCATTTCCCTTTCTATCCTATTCAATCACCCAATCAACAAAACAAAAGGCCCCAATTTCCTTCTTCGGCCCTTCTAAAGAAAACGAGCGAGAGCGTACAATGCGAGAGAAAACACAAACTGGAGCTCTGTTAAATAGAAATGCAGTACCACGCTCTGTCTACAAAGTTCTCACTCACATACAGTGTGTGTTTCCACGTGCTTAAACACACATTTGCACTGGCCCTTGACAAGAAGGAAGCCATGTTTGTTATGCAAAGCACAGGAAGGGAGAGAAGAAGAGCCATCTCGCCAGTTTACAACAGTCCTTCACTGTCACCTCAGCAGGCCTCCAAAACACTGACCCCCATCTTCAACAAATCCCTCCCCCATGTGACCTCCACACGGGGGGCAAACTGAAAGGGAATGGGGGCTAAGACGAAAAAAACAAGAACTGCTTCGGAGCTTTGTTACCTAGAGATCTATTCACTGAGTGTGTATTTGTGTGTGTGCGTGTGTGTGTGTGTGTAGGAGACTTTAACACACAGCCAATTTGTTACGCTGGACGCCTCACAATGGCTCAGGGGGGGAAAGTGAAGTCATACTTGAGGCAATGCATGGGTGCCCATGGCAGAGGTCACTAAACATCACCCTGCTACTGTGTCTTAGGGAAAGGGTCAGAGGAGGAGAGGAGAAGAGGACAGTCATTTCAGATGGACTTTTGGAGGAAATGCAAGGATGATGGATAAATGAAAATTTCCTCTTCGGCTCAACCAGAGAGTGATCCTAAATGTTAGCAGATGGCCTTTAAAATGCCCAAGGAACACATCCTGCGGAAAAGCACACCTCTTCGCTCACATATACCTGTAGAAAAACAAATACATGCAACAAAATACTGCAACTATAAAGCGCCAACTTAATGTGCATGAGTAAGAGAAAAACAAGCGTGTGTGTTTATTGCCTTAAACCCTAGAAAGTCTGCTACGGGGTGTGGAAATGGCCCGGCGCAGTAATTAAAGTTTTATCAGCCAAATAAATTCCGCTACACCCATTTTATCACAGAGCTGGCAGTAGCCTGATGTTGGCCATAGCTCTCCGAAGCTAACGATAGTAAACAAGCTAAATATTTCTCATCATTTACTGGGTGTGCCATTGCGAGTATTTGCAAAAGTGCAGTCAAGTAAAACTTTGTGGGTTCTGCTCATTTCGGAGGTGTAAATCCTTCCCCTAAAATGTCTCGGTATAAAAACACAGCCTTGCTAAAGTTCTTTTGAAACGTAACCTCCATTTTAGAAAGCCACTACAAAGCACAGCACGCCCAACAGCCGCTGCCATGTTTATTATCTTAGCCATGCTAATACCGGTCAGCCACATTCCTCTATTCCCAAACTGGGAGGTTTCAGATTGCCCTCCAGTACTCTTGCAGGGAGCCAAAGGAGGAAGGGACAGAAAGAGAGCTGCCCTGTGAACAACACCTGTCGTCTTGCCGACTATTAGCACCTCCACGTTTACAGCTCATGCTCCTGATAGTCTCCATGTCGTGCGCTGCGAGAACCCCAAATGTTTGGGAATTATTCCCACGTCCAAAGGTGAAAAAAGACACACACTGGCACAGTTAAAGCATCTTCTAAAAAGGTTTGAAGAATCATATTTCTTTTCCACAACAATGCTTCAAATTCTAGAGTCTCGAAAAGGTAAATTAGCCATGAATATTCCACAGAATGAACGCTAGTTATGTTTCCATCCAAAGATGCGAATTAAATGTATGCGCAAAACTGGAATATTGCATAAAACACGTGCGAATAAAGCAGCTTTTCCATACAATGAGTCAAAGTGAACAAAATCGTCACTTCCGGAGAAACTGGCGCCAAATATCAAAAGTAAAACGGAATTGGTAGGAGAAGCTGCGTGAGTCTTTTCTTTATTTAATAAATAACTTGCGCCTCAGAAGACAAATGTCGACAGCAAGGAATGCGTGGTGGCGTTTGAAAGCATGAGATGCGGAGCACAAACACTATTGGCAATACTGGAGGTAATTAATAATGTACTAACACTAACACAACTGATTAAGAAGCTTTAGAATGACCAAAACAACATTTCAGATGTTTTACAATGTGGTCATCCTGCTGGTTTGTCCATTCACACACGTTTTTATCATCACATGATCTCTTAGAACAAAATCACATGACTTTTTTAATGCACATCCTGGAATTTGTTTGGTAAAAGTGTTTTACCAAAGTTTATGTGCATTTCCTCTTATCGAATAAAAAGTATATCCTACTCAGTTATGCACATAAGTTTTTTTATGCACATTTTCTAAATTTATGCACATCTTGTTGTTTCCATCAACCGTTTTTATGCGCATATTAAAATGCGCACAAAGCAGGAGGATGGAAACATAGCTACTGATATAATACTTGGTGTGTTGTATGCTATAACCAGACTGAAAAGAAACATTGTGCATTCAGCTGCTCTGTTTTGTTGTTCCCAGAACCAAGAGTGATTCAACCACAGGGCTTTCATGCTTTATTTTTTTAGAAAATTAGAAGTGAAATGCTTCAGTCATTTGCTATCTCACATCAGTTTTATATTTTTGGACATACACAGCCATATAGTACAATTTAACTACATTGCTGTAGAACTGTTTAACAGTGGAACTGGTGTTGAACCTCCTTCTTCTGCAGTGAAAATGCAAAGAACGGTTCCCGAAAAGACACTGTATGGGTTAAATAGAGTTTTGGGAATACACATGTCCTCAGTGACATACTTGAGATACTCTCTGTCAGCTTTTGGAGCAGTTGGTGATATAAGCAAGGTGTGCTTTTAAAAAAAGATTGATTAAGGCTGTACTGAAGAGCCACGCAGCTTTCAGGATGTTTAGACACAGTTCACCATCCTCACATACTACAGATAACTTCACCTGAGACTGCCTAAAGTACTCTGAAAGTCTGTTGACTATTTAGCATTCCACTCCAAGACCGAGAGTTTAAATCAGTGGGTTGTTCCCTGGACCTCAAGTTTAGTGCGTTTATAACAGTCCAGTACCTTTAGAGAATTTATGTATTTATCTGTTCATTCAGGCAAGTCAACAGGGTTAAAAGTGAGAGAGATCTAATGAATTCTCTTGCTTGTAAAACATTCTTCACCTGGCCAACAGCTCATCTCGAGGTTAACACTCTGCCTTCAGCCAAAGCAACAGGCACGTCACAAATTTTTCACCTGATAGTGAAGTGCTGCTGTCACATGCGAGCAGAGTCTGGTAAAAAAATCAGCACCAGGGGAGAAAAGTTCACCTCCCCCACAGCAACTGTGTGCAGAAACCACAATAACATTTACAAATGTTACAGATATGAGTACACTGAAATCTGACTCATAAATGAGTCAGGAAGATTTTCATTAATAGCTGAAAAAATATATAATAATAATAATAATAATAATAATAATAATAATAATAGTTATGTTTTAATATTGTTATGTTTACTTGGATGACCCTAATCTGTAAATGAAAGTCATATGAGCATTAAAAAAATAAAATAAAATATTTTACAGTTCTCAAACAATTAATGTTACCTTTACAATTATAATAATTTCATAAATATTAATATATATATACATAAATGTTGAATGTAGTTTTTTGTTGATTATTGATGCCAGAGTTTAATCAAATCTTTCAACACTCAAAGTAAAATTCAGATACAGAATGGGCATTTCCACAACATTGTTTCCAACTAAAGTGAAAAACTTTGTGTGTGTTTGCATTGGACGTAATTTACATGACAGCTGCATTTGAGGGACCTTAAAACTTTGGTCTCATAGTTTTAGTAAAATTGTAAAGTTAGTGTCTTAATTTAAGTTAATTACACAAATGCAATTCTGTGAATTATGAGTAATGCTATTGCATGAGTAATAATAGACAACCACTTCAACAAGAGCAAACTAAGAAGGTGTTTGTGCTGCTCAAGATACCATGACATACAGTGGCAATATTAGCCGGGCATGCATAATGAATAGGAATTGTTTTTACAGCGTTTACTGTTAGAGAAGCTTTTTAAAACTCTAAGTAAAACGTTTCCATTGTTAGTACGTTGTGTAAATGTGAGTGTTTGGGAAATTATGAATTATTTCAACATATATGGCTAGTTTGTTCCCTTTTGCAGTTTCAATCACATACGTTTATGTGCATGTGTAACCACTCATCTCATTGCTGCAACTTGTTCCATCTGTGATTTATCAGCACTGCGATGCTGTCAACAATTAGGCCTATACTGATAAGAGCAACAAGCAACATCACAGAAGACCTAAGGGAGATTTTTTAATTATGTGGGATTGTTAAGCCAGTAAAGGTTGACTGAATTATAATTAGAGCTGAAGATGTTATGAACAAACAATACCATTCACATTCTTCGGTGGAGGATTCAAACATCAAGGCCTCCTTGGCTGAATTAAAATAGCTCTAAAGTGAGTTAAAATAAAAACATTCAATTCATCTTGATTATGGTAATTAAAGCGAAGGTAAGTCTGGTAAACACAAAGTGAATCTATCAAGAAGACAGTTTGCCTCCAGTGAACATTTACTGTTGGCCTTTACACCAAACGGTGAAGCACTCAGGCGGCCACATTCCAATTATACACGGTCTGATCAACACTCCTCACGGGGGCGCGGAGGGGGAGGGGCGTATGCTAATGACGCAGGGACGCGCACACTCAGGGAGCGTTGATCACGCACCGGGAGCGCTGATACTCGGCGGGTGCGCTCCGAGGTCAACCCGTGACTTCATATAATTAACGGTCATGACGCGTAAAGCTCCTACCTATGTTTAATTGCTCAACCTAATTTCTTATAGTTATTTTTTTTAAAACAAAACAAAAACCCTTTATATGATTGAGCTTAAAATGATAACGCAAGCTTTATTAAAGACACAAAGATAACGTCTAACATATAATGACATAATATGTCAACAATACCAATAACTGGAGGTGTTCAAGTGATAAGTAAAGGTGCTGACGCACGGTTCAGGTGCGTCTCCGCGTTCAGATACCTGCAGTGCGGTGAGCAGTGCCAAACGCCCCATGACAAAGCACTTATTTCAATCCAACACGGCAGAAAAACGCAACAAAATGACCCTCAAGTCTCATGGTGTAAAATCTTTCCAGGTTTAACCATTTAAGAACACGCCTGTGCTTTTACCGCTTGGTAAACGACCACGAGCGATGCTCCAGAACCTGTAAGCACCGAAGAAGCTCTTTGCACAAGCGGTGCTTTTAAGTAAGCGCTAAAGCCGAATGATAACAGGCACCCATCCGTCCTACAGTTAAAAACAAACGACAACAGCTGAGAGTGAGAAGGCATGCGAAAAACACTACACAAACATCTTTTGTATACCTGCACAAGTTGACATTTGCTGCAACGCACGAGAAACGCCTCCCGTCTGCTTTCAAAATGAGACAATGTATCTCAGAGAGTGAAAAAGAACGACTCCTTCCTTGTCAGCAAGTTCAGGTGGCGAAAAACGAGCAAGATGGTCAGATGGCATTTATGAAAAACCTAAGTGACATTTTTGTCCTCCTCTCCGATCAGGTAGACACATATTTACAGGTCGCTCACACACGCGCGTGCTGAGAGAACCGCTACATGGCGCGCGCATGGCGTCAGCCTGAGGAAAAGTGTCTTTCTTCACTCGTGTCTTCATAAAAACACTGAACACCACCAAGCCATCTAAACATTAAACTATACACTTTAATCGAAAAGGACCGAGTTTGGTTGAATAAAAACGATGCTTTTGAGTTCATATTGCCTCATCTCACGCGCGCATGCGAGAGGTGAAGCACGCCTCACGTTTCTCGTTATCGATTTCCTTGGTAAGTGTAGTTAGCTTCACGTCTAAACCTCTGCTGTGCACAACATACAAGGTAAATAGTTATATTTCAAGATCGCTAGTACTGTAGTAAGTTATCCACAACACAGAAAACTGCACAGTTACGCACGGTGCGTTACAAAGCGGATGCATAAAGTCCCCAAAACAAATAAACTGTCAGTGCAGTAAGTCCAGCTGCAGCAGCGCGATTTATCAGGATTGTCTGCGCTGCTCGGGATGTATACGCATTCCTTATATAGGCTGCAGCAGTTGTTCTAGCAGCAGACAGCCCTTCAGATTCCTTTCCTTTTCTCCTCAGCGTTACCACCCAACTAGAAATGTGGCAGGCTGGCTGCACAAACAGGTTGCTTTAACTGGCATCGTGCTCCGAATCCCGCGGGGACGCCTATAGACTGGCAGGACTGTTACATAAACACACCCTTATTTTGTGCTTTGTAAACTTCAAGAAGAAACTTTCCTGTCAAACATCACCGCGAACTGAATACATGCCCCCTTCTTACTGCAGCGGCACCGGAGAGCAGCGTGCTGCTGTTATCAGGCACTTTCTGTTCAGCTAGATGACAAAAGTGCGACTTGTAGCTTTTCCGAAGGAAGTAAACATGCCGAACTGTCACCTTGGCGATATAAACATGTTTATCCATCACCATAAGCTAAAATGTTTACCATCAAAGGTTATTTTTAGGATTCTGCTAGCCGCTAGCTACCTGCTACCACACAGACAGCGGAACAGACCATTGCAGATATACTAAACAAAGTTTGCTGTTAACGAAAATAAAACAAAATCCTCGCGAACAAGCGGTCTGTTCTCAAACATGTGTTTATGAAAGCGTTTCCACCACTTCAATCGCTCAGTCTGTTTCGTGTGAAACCAAATCAGCCGCATCGGACCAAACAGGTACATTTTGAGCGAGAAAATAAGTTTCAGTTCGTTCGAATCCAAAGAGGAAAAGCCAGCAGTGATGAGCAACAGAGCCAATCCTAAGTTGCTGTTTTAATCAGAAAGCTTAACAAAGTGAACTCGAGGCAAAGGGGAATAAAAGGGGAAACAAAAGCGAGAGTCACTTGTATGGGACTGGCTGCGAATAACGGTCCGCGCTCGCGCTCTGTACCGCTAGGCGGAGAGAGAGTCGCGAGCGCGGCAGGTATAACGGTACACCAGATAGGGGCTATAACACAGCGCTACTTTCCAGCACTTTGAAGGGCTCGAGAAGTTCTGCCAGCGGCCCGGAGTCCAGAGTTGAATGAAATCAGCCGTCGCCAAGCAAAGCGAAGGATTTTTACTCACCGTTTGTCCTCCTCGGGTTCGCCTGCTTTCTGCGCTTACACCTGGGGCCATCCGCCATGATCCTTTCGCTGTGTCTAAATGCTGCTGGAGAGTCACCTCCTCTCGCCCCCACACCTCCCCTCCCTCCCTTCTACTCCACCTCCCCTCCCTGCACCTGGTTTACGACACTCGGCTTTACGACATTACCTTCTGGCTCCTATACCTCTCTCTCTGGCTCTCAGACCCCCGTCTCTGGCCAACTCCCGCCCCTCACACCACGCGCTCCCCGTGGCGCTGCTGCCTGTCCGAAACGGTCACCGATCAACCTGTCCGTGAGCACGAAGAACACTTCTTCAGTGTCTGTGTTGATTGACAGTTCAGAGGAAGCATGACCGTCTGCATAAAACAAACATTACGGGAAAGTGCAACGGTAAACACGCAAACTGAATCAAGCGTCAGAATATGTATTATTTTTACAGTGTGAGTGGGGGCGGGGAAAGTTTGACGCGTGCACCTGTTTATTGCGCGCGCACGCTCAAGCACACACACACACACACGCACACTCTATCACAATCTTTGCAACATTCATGATAAACTACAAAACTACTTGTCATAAAACCTGCTCCATCTTTTTTATAGGGTCACTGAGACCAGTCACACTTTTTACCTAACATGACTCCTTTCATTTGGATACTTTAATTAAAGTCTGTACAGATATGCACAAAGTCTTGGTTACAAAAAATTGACACAAATTATACATAATTAATTATTATAAGAATAGCCTATTGTTAAATATACAACCATGTCTGTTTTACATTATAATAACTGGTTTATTAATGATAATAAGCATTATGTATTTCTATTTTATTGCAAATATTTTGAAAAGTCTTTTGAAAAACAGATTTTTTTTCTAAATGTACGCTATGCAGAATATAAACACATACACATAATTACCTATCTGCACTTGATATAAGTAGGAACACCTGTACCTGTTTTATATTTACCTTAAAAGCTTCTTAATGTATTTTTATGGTGTTAACCCTTGCCTGATGTATGATATTGTTTTTAACTTGCATTCAAAAAGCTTTTGCAAAAGAAGGACACAAACAATTACTAAGATAAAATGTTAAAAAGTAAAATAAATTAAACGTTAGGCGACACGTGGCTCAGTGGTTATTGGTCAGTTGGCATTTCTGTGGAGTTTGCATGTTCTCCCCGTGTTCGCGTGGGTTTCCTCCGGGTGCTCTGGTTTCCCCCACGGCGACGTGGTACAGGTGAATTGAATAAACTAAATTGGCCGTAGTGTATGTGCATGTGAAAGTGTATGAGTGTTTCCCAGGACTGAGTTGCAGCTGGTAGGGCATCCGCTGCGTAAAACATATATTGGATAAGTTGGCGGTTCATTCCGCTGTGGCGACCCCTGATGAATAAAGGGACTAAGCCGAAGGAAAATGAATGAATGAAATTAAAAGTTACTCTAATTTAAGACCATTAACAAAGGCGTGACTTAATGTCATAGTTCTGACATACTCCATAAAGTCTCCTCATGACAATTAACCCTAGTGTCTCCTGCATTATAATCATATCACTCGAGTTTCACCAAAAAAAGCTTTTTAAATGACTGTATCTGACAAGATCATGCAGACATCTTTAAATCTTTTATACGTTAGTCAGTTCTCCCCCTAAGTTTTGAATTATACATAAATGTTTTTATTTAGTTCATACTGAATTCAAAGGAGCATAGTTTGAACTTCAAAGCAGTGCCATTCATTTATCAATTATTAAATATTATGTCACATGACTGATGCTATCGATGCGCTAAACAGAGCGCAGATATAACCGTAACAGAATATTTGATCTAAACAGCATCTAATGAACTTCACTGTTCGTCAGGATGGCAAAAACTTCATCAGTTTATTAAATAACCGTGACAGTATGTCTAATGCTATTTACCACCTGTTTACCAGAATTGTATATAGATGTGCAGTAGAAGGGTCTGCGTATTAGCATATTAAACTATGAAGGAAATGTGCATTTGACTATGTACGCGATTGAGTAGGAAGGAGGAGGAATGCAGTGTGTGTCCCGAGGCACAGGGAGGATCATGGGACCCTCACTGCAATGATTCAGTCCTCCACCCAAAGAAAGAGCTCGCTGTTCCCCAGGGATGTTTACTCCTCTGACTCTGACCAGGGAGAGAACGCGTGAGAGGCAGAGAGAGAGAGAAAGAGAGAGAGGCTGACAGCGAAAGTGTAAAGCAACTGAATGACAGAGGAAAGTTAGAAAAAGAGTCATGTTTAAGGTAACGGTAGATGATGCAACACAAATGAAAGGTTAGCATTTGTAATGTATTAAACAGCTTTAAGAGTTTTGTGCAGAAGCCAAAACATGAGCTTGTGCGTTCATGTGACTTTGAACACAAGGACACTTTGGACCGGAGTACCAACACGGTACCATCTGAAGGTCTGCCGTTCTCTGTTACAGGTCACAAAAGCGAGCGCTGCAGCAGCGGCGGGCAGGGCTATTCTTGTACCTGATGACTATCAGGTTTCTGTCAGACCTCAGCTGGGTGTGGTGTACTTAGCATGGGTCAGCAGTGAGCAGTCCGCATTGATTGAGTGGAGACACTGTATAATCTCACAATGACATGCGGCATAATAGAGAGAAATATTCCGAAAAAATACTTAACTACACACTCAAAAAAGAAGATTACTGCTGCTTGTTCAAACTACCTGTTTAAAATGAGCTGAAACAACACAGTTCTTGTCATTTCTTTGGCTAATTTCTTTGTTTTATGTTCAGTCCACTTAAATTTGTAAACCATTAAGTTAACTTAAGAGTTTTGTGTTGGGACAACATGAAGGAATTGAGTTGGTCTAACTACCTGGTTAGGGGATTTGTAGTTCCCAGCATGCTTTGCGTGGGATTGAATTAAGAGAGGGAATGTTTAAAGTTGATAGAAAGACTTGTTAGAGGAGTTTAATCTTCACTTTAGTTTGAAGAGTTTCATGTATGCTTTGAGTTTTGAGATTGCCACCTTGCAGAAGCAACCATTTAGGTGTTGGCAGCTTAACATGCAAAAATGCAGTTTGTTGCTTTGCTCAGTGAGAATAACTGTCCTAAAACTAGTTCTGAGATCAGTCTCAAACAATGTAACTCACATTCAAACTCACTAACATGTAACTCATGAAATATGCTTAGAATGGCTTTTTTAGTTAATTTAGGATAACTTTAAATAAAAATGTATGACTCATATTATACACGCATGATTTTATCAGACCTTTGAGTTTTAATTAAAAAACAAATGTATTTGAACTTTTATTGATAAAATCGTGTTGGACCAACTCAATTGCATTTAATTGTGTAAATAGTTTTTTTAGTTGGTGCTAAACAAATTTATTGGATGGAAATCCTGCCCTCAATTTAATTGAGCTCATCCAATGAGTTATTTTTTGAGTGCATACTTACTGTATTTGTATTGGTATAGTTGACAAATAGGCAGGTTTTTGTAAAACACCAATTTAGAAGCAATTATTTATGCTTAGGTCTGATGTATAAGTAAATATAAGGGGTCACTAACCTTTCACCTTTTTTATTTATTACTGAACTGTACCTTAAATATGTCCTATAGTGTGACATAACAAACATTAAGAAAAACAACTTTTATAATATACAAATCGTCATCTTGGAATTGAGGTTCTATCTGCGTTCTGAATGATTTTGAGATATTGAGCTTCAAAGTTTTTTGATTTCCATAGCAAACAGTATGTGTGCAACATTTGTTTTTTAAGTAAAAAGTCTTAAAATGTAAACAACTTCTAAAATAAAATCCCATAATGTAAATAAGTTGTCAATTAATAAAAATATGTCAATAACTCAATTTCGACAAAAATGTCAGATAGAACCTTATAGTTCTAAGGGGACGAAATAGCAAGAGAGCAAATTATCTTCATTGTTGGACAGCTATCTTTATATATGCTATTTATTTTATATGAATAATTATGAAGAGGGCTTCAGTCACATGACCTTGAATGGGGTCCTTCAACTAATTAAGGTTTTCAGTGGAATTGCCGGATTTAAGATTAGCATCACACCAGTAGACATTATAGGTCAGGATTTCAGTGACAAAATGCATCAAGTTCCTATGTTTTTAAAATATATGGATAAAAACAATTGCCTTTTACTAAAACAGCCACTTATAATAATAGGTCTGAGGTATTTCTTAAGGATTTTACAAGTTTTGTTTTAATTTTAAAGAGTTGAACATCTGACGCAGAAGAAATACAATTTAAAAAAAAATGTTGGGAGTTTTGAATTTATCGTTGGGTTTATCTTGTGTGTTGCTGTAACAAAGCTGTTATGACCCCAAACCATCATGTTTACAACTGTAGCAATGAGCACACTTTTTCAAGAGCATGTGACATTCACGGCCAAGACTCTTTAATAGACATCCAAGCGTTTTGCTTAAGGGACATGCATACTTGTCTGTTACTGTACGGGCATCAATATTGTCATGCCCCTAAAACATGATGATGAACAATTAACTTTGACTAGAAGCTTTACATGTAAGTCTGATGCCCACTCTGTCTGTCTATAGCCATTGAAAGCTGCCATGAAGTCCAGACTTTCTGATGTGAGTGAAGTTCTGGCAATTTCTGAGAAGTTCTGAGACTATATTGGCTTACTGTTTTCCTCATATGGACACATTTTGAATCTTGTTCTAGTCAGTCTTTTCCTTGCAGTGGAAATGGGGCCCAAGGCTTCACAAAAGTATCCCAAAAGTCTGTGTGATGTATGCTGATGTACTTCCAGCAGAAATGGAATATTGAGTGGGGTGTGGGGCTTTCTTTTTGAGCATCATTTACTCATAGCAAATTAATGGTAAGAGGCTTGTGAAGATTCTGCAGTCAATAGAGAAGGACTGTCACTTCAAATGCGGAAACAAATGGTCTTCGATTAAAGATTACCAAAATAAATTTTAATTTCACTTAAATGATCACCTAAAGATTAACAAAATGCGCTTGCAAAACAAAATTGTACATTTAAATTGCACATGAGGTTTAATCATTAAGACCAGATCTTTTATTATTTGTAAAGAAATTTAATTTCTCCTTAAGATTTTATTTTTTTTAACTAGCTAGATCAAACCACTGTTATCCAATAACAAATTTACATAAAATGCATAGTTAAGCTATTTAACCTAGCTGTATATTCCACTTTAAAACTAAAGAGTCGTATAAAACACTAGAAAACTATTATGCACCGTCATCACGGCAAAGACAAAAACTTACGAGAAATGAATAATTTTTTTGCTTGACTGTATATATCTACAGTGTAGCGTACACCCCCTTTTGAAAATGTATATTTTTATCAATTTTTCAGTGAGCTATTAGTATTTGGTGCATTTAAACAACATAGTTTTATTAAACATCTATATGCATTAAAACAGGAGTTTGTTACATATTTAAGAACAGAAAGAGAATACATTTAAAATCAAACAAGTTATTGCAAAATAAATCAAACTACAAAATTTCAACTAAATTTGATATTTTTTTGTTTCTCTTGATTAAGCCTGTTTATTAAAAACGTATATAATATTTTTTCCAGACATTAATTTGTGTGTAACATTTTTTTGAACTCTGGTCTTAATTTTGTGTTAGATAATTTCCAGTTTGACTAATCTCATGTTTATGCACAAATAATGTATTGTAAAGTGTCCTATATAAATTATTGATTGTAATGAGACATATTTATGCTGAGCATATAATATATTCAGTGGATTGACTTAAATTAACTGTTCAACTAAAGAATAAATATGTCTGCTATGGCTAAACAACCTTGTAAATGATGATTTCACATGGACTTTAATCATTAAGACCAGACCTTTAAATTAAACAGCTATGATTCATTGACAGATCAACTGATTGATTTGTGATTGAATTAATCAGACTAATTGATGTATTTGTAAATTTGTAAAAGAAGTTAAAAAATTAGATTTTGTATTCAGTCTGACCAACTGAGTAAAATGATTAGTAACTCAAACTATACAATTGAATGAATATCTTGAAAGTGCCTACACTGAGTTTTGTTGCATCACAGTAGTCTTAGGCACACTGCCAGTATAGACATAATGACGGTTACTAATAACGTTTCATAGACAGTATTACAGATTATAATGAGTAATGAATAACTGTAACAGAAAAGAGTACACTAATCACCGGCACACATGTTTGGATCAGATCAACAAAGCAAAATGATTTGACAATAATGAACAAATAAATTATCAATTTACTTCACTCTTTAACTGTAATGATTATTTACCAGTAAACTATTTATAATCTCCTTTTCTTTGTTGGATGACAGAGTTGTCATTTTTAGGTTACCCAATTCCTTCAGCATCCTGTGCGTTCTCATTCTGCACATCAGCCGCCAGAATGATCCCGCTATGAAAACTGTTTCCATAAAATGCACCCAGATAATGAGGTCTGAAAGGAACTATGACCCTCTTAAACACTGCAAAAGCCGTTTATGTTTAATCATATCTGCAAACGCTCTACAGGTGAGCGATGGTCATGAGAACAGGAAGTGGAAAGGGAAATGAAACAATGGTTTGGAGACAAATGACAGGTCAATTTCATTCTGAATGTTTAGAGAGAAGACAAGCTCTGTGTTGAAAGCAATATCCTCTAAGTAGTGAAATCTTTGCAGAGAAAAAAAAAGCTCCAACATTAGTTTAGAGACGCCCCTGGTAGTAGCCTCAAATACCCTCCCCGTCATCTGTCTAACCCTCTCCAACCCATGGCCTCTTTCACTTCATCAAACAGACAACGGACAGAGCTGAGTAAGGTGCCTGTCCCTTCATCATTAAGCCAGTTCGCTCTGCCTATGGCTGCTGACAGTGAATTATTCAACAGGACAAAGTGCTCTGTGGCTGTGAGGAGGCTTTACAGAGCAACAGATAATAATAGCATTAATGTCCATAGAATCTCGTTAAGAGAGTTAGCATTGGGCTTTCTGCCTTCCTATATATATAGATATTTGAAATGCTGCATGGAAAAGAGCGATGTGGAAAAGGGCGGACAGGTTTGGCTGTCCATAATGAAGGGGTTTGAGGTAAGTTCCCCTACTGGCAATAACCATCGCAATAATTGGGAGCTGAGGTAGAGTAGAGTTGCCGAAAGAATTTGTTGGAAGAAGTGAGGTAAGCGGCTTCTGGGGGATTAAACGAACATCATCCTTCTGGACTTTCATTTGTATGTGGTGCCGCTGTCCTAAAAGAAATGGACAAAATTGTGCTGACACAGTGAGGACTTGGAATGGCAGAACGGTAAAAATATTATTTCATGGTTTAGCTAGTCTTTGACCAGGCACCAGTTACATTCTCCCTGTGTGCCAGAGACCGGAGCAGCTGTCCAGCTGAGTTGGCTCCAGGTGCCACTAAGGTCCAGCGGGCGGGCCGGCGGCGAGCTCAGGCAAAGAGTGAAGGTGAAAAACAGACGTTCCCTGGCTAAGGGGAAAAGAAAAAGAAGAAAAGCATTTCAGTGAAGGGCAGGCTTCATCAGAGATCAATGATGAGGCGTTTTGAAAACCACACACGCACTCTCTCTCTGCTGGTGCTAACCGACTGGAAAAAGACTGGGCCATTATTCTGTGGAAAGTCCGGTCTATTCCCATTTTCCTTGGATGCTGCCACTTCAACATGAAGTCATATTTTCTCGCAATGATGGAAAACAAAGAGTAAAAATAATGCTACTGCAAATATTAAAGCTGCATAATACCACTCACCATGCTACTAAAATAGCAGTCCGAATGCCAGTAGCCTCTATTCCCGGTTACTGGTGACAGGACCACCCAGTAGGACCAAATTAAATCCCAACAATATCTGCCATCCAAGAGCTGCTGCTTTCGATCCACTGGGTACACGGAGGGTGGCAGTTTAACGGGAGCTGTGTGGTGACTTCATCAATGGAGGTTTTATTTTTCATTAAAGCAGCTGACCTCATACTACAGGCAATTTATCCGGTCATTTCTTTTCACTGTACATCCTTGTCTTCACCTGTTACCTATTCGAATCCCATTTACCTTTTCCTTTCACTGGGTTAAGGGAAGGAATGAAGACAGGAAGAAAGAGTGTAAAAGGAACAGACAAGATAGAAGGAGAGACAGAAACATGAGTCGGGGGGGGGCAGAAAGCTATCCTCACTGCTCTACATTAAGGGATCAGGCCGCGTCTCTGTAAATGAGTATTGATCCTCCTCCTGGCGGGATCATTTAGGAGATTAATGCTGGCAGTGCTGTTGAGGGGGGGAGTTCCAGTTGGTCCAGGGGGGAGCCGTTTCAGGGCTGCCCAGGACAGAGAGCCTGCTGTGGGGCTACGTGGAGAACAAGCCCCTGCCTCTCCTCCTAACCATCTGGACTAACAGCTCAGGGCGCCAGCTGTGTGGGGGAAGGGAGAAGATGGTGTGTCTATGTGTTGTGTGTGGGGGGGGTAAAGGATTGAGAGAAAAAGAGAAAAAGGAAGGAAGAGAAATGGAAATGCAAAGGATTGCTAAAGAAACAGGAAATCATACATAAAAATAAAGTGGAAGCAAAATCAGCTAGAAGTTAATTGTGTAAGGCTCAGTTGACACATTGAAGAAATGAAGGATTCAAAGTGGCAAGAACATAGGAGAGGAACAGAAAGTGAGAGAAAAGAAAGAGAAACACAGGTGGCAAGTACAACCAGATAAATAAAAAGATACAGAGTGAAAAAACAAACATTTATGGCAAGAAATTGGCAGGTATGGTATTGTAAACACTGAAAGAAAGAAAGAAGTGTGGTGATCATGATGGATGGGGATAAAAAAAAGGAGAAACTTGAACAACCCTCGGGAATGCGTTCAGCATGAGGCATTAGCCATCTTCCATTACACAATGACAGTAAACAGAAATGTAATAATCTTAAACTAGGGACAAACCATCAAGGATCAAGGTAACTGAAGCGGGCATTTTCCAGAAACTAAACTGATTTGAAGACTGATTTGAAATGGCTTTGCGTGCACTGTTTTGTGTTGACATGAAACAGGATGTTTGGATGCAATGTATAGATCAACATCAACTTTTTTTTACAGGCTACTGCATCCATTTTTGATAAACAATATAAGACACGTGTCCTCCTCAGCTGTATACAAACAGTGTCAGCTCACATGTGAGTTTCACCCAAGTAAACGTCATTAAGCGACAAGGGGCTTGTGCTCCAGATTGTCACAAATGCACTCAGGACCATTTGCTGAGGCTGTGGATTAATGATTTTAATGTTGTAAATGAACTGGTTTGCATATGCTGACTTTGACGACCTCAATATATTGCCAAGAGCCACGCGTATTACTTTTATTTGGCCTATATATTCAGGAAGTGGTGATTTTTAGCCCATCATTGAGTCGTGGAATTTATTTACTTGTGTAAATGTGTGTAAAATTATATTAATTCAGTCTTTAAATTAATTTCAGTAATAACAATGACTAATATAAAAATGTTCATTTGATTTATTTACAATACAATTGGTAATGTTTTCTGTCTTTTAGTAGATCTATTATACGAGAGACTTGCTTTGTTTACCAAATAAGTTAATCCAATTGGATTTGCATTGTAAACATTTAATAAAAGTTAAAAATGTTTTATTTTTTTATTTCATGATAACTTTGATTAAATTGTATTAGTCACTTGAAGGTTTGCTCTTTTTCTTTCAATCAACAGGTATTTTTAAGACAAAAGAGCAGATTTTCAACAGGTTGAAGTCGCTGTGTTTACCAACAAAAACTGCGAAGTTTAAGTGTGACTTTTGTGTGAACTGTGCTTCATACATCACTGCATATTGACAATAGACAATGGAACCTTTTAACTTCAGGATGAGGGATGTTCTCATTCTCCAGGGCATTGTAGTAAAGCAAGAACATACGTTTGATTGCAAAATCATTTATAAATATTTTTGATCTTCCAGAACATTCATTCATTCATTTTCCTTCGGCTTAGTCCCTTTATTCATCAGGGGTCGCCACAGCGGAATGAACCACCAACTTATCTGGCATTTGTTTTACACAGCGGATGCCCTTATAGCTGCAACCCAATACTGGGAAACATCCATACACACTCATTCACACACGTACACTATGGCCAATTTAGTTTATTCAACAGAGCACCCAGAGAAATACAGAAATGCCAACTGACCCAGCCGGGACTCGAACCAGCAACCTTCTTGCTGTGCGTCTACAATGCTAACCACTGAGCCACTGTGTTGCCTTTTCCAGAACAATTTAATTTAATCAACTTTTAGAACTTGCATATAGAAAACCCTTTGGACTGACGTTAACAAAACTTGAACTTTGGTTTCATAGTGTTTATAAATTGTATAAAAAAAATGAGTTGTGACATGATTCAGAAAAACACAAACCCAAATAAATATGTTTACCTGTTTCATAAAGACTAGTGTTGAGCTCAGGATACTGCCACTCAATGGAAAATGCAGTCACGAATGCCATGCTGACAAAACTATTCAAAAGCCCATAAGAACTCAAGGGCCCAACAATGGAATGTTTTGATGGCAAGATTGAGATGTCAATCACAATACACACCCCCTTCCCAAGAACAAGGTCATTATGATCTCACTTCCTCTTCTCTAGACTATCCCAGGACAGGGCTGTGGTTCTGACATCCAAGAGTATTTGGCCAAACCCAAAACAAAACCAGCAGATACTTCTAGAACACAACCTAATCAAATTCTGCTTGTAAACCAAATACAGAATATGTTATCTGTAGATGAATACAGTACACCCCTTAGCAATAGGCTTTTATCAATTCAAAACGTTTGGCCACAGGTGGGTCAAACTCATGAGCATACACACATATTTCTGTAAGCATATTTTTACATTTACAGTCAGTGTTTTTAAATTTAGAAAGGAAATGCTCGTTAATGCAAATTCCTAATCAGCCAGTCAAATGGCAGCAACTCAATGGATTTAGGCATGTAGACATGGTCAAGATGATCTGCTGCAGTTCAAACCGAGCATCAGAATGGGGAAAAAAGTGATTTAAGTTACTTTAAACGTGGCATGGCTGTTGGTGCCAGATGGGCTGGTCTGAGTATTTCAGAAACTGCTGGTATCTACTAGGTTTACACGTGCTAACCTCTCTAGGATTTACAGAAAATGGTCTGAAAAAGATTAAATATCCAGTGAGCGGCAATTCTGTGGGCGCAAATGCCCAGTTGATGCCAGAGGTCAGAGAAGAACGGCTAGACGAGTTCGTTCTGATAGAAAGGCAACAGTAACTCAAATAACCACTCATTACAACCGAGGTATCCAGAAGAGCATCTCTGAACACACAACACGTCCAACCTTGAGGCTGATGGCCTACAGCTGCAGAAGACCACGCCGGGTGCCACTCCTGTCAGCTAAGAACAGGAAACTGAGTTTACAATTCCCACAGGCTCACCAAAATTGGACAATAGAAGATTGTATAAATGTTGCCTGGTCTGATGCGTCTCGATTTCTGCTTCAACATTCAATTCAATTCATCTTTATTTGTATAGCGCTTTTACAATGTAGATTGTGTCAAAGCAGCTTCACATGCATTATAAAAAATTGAAACAGAGTCAGTCTAGTTTTCAGTGTTGAAGTTCAGTTTAGTTCATTTCAGCGTAATTTTAATAATCACTGCTGAGAGTCCAAACACTGAAGAATAATCCATCGGTGCGCAGCCCTACAAGTCCCAAACCATGCAAGCCAGATGCAAACATTCGTATGGTAGGGTCAGAATTTAGCATCAACATGAAAATCCATTAAAGCATGGATCCATCCTACGTTGCATCAACATTTTAAGCTACTGGTGGTGGTGTAATGGTGTTGGGGATGTTTTCTTGGCACACTTTGGGCATCGTGTCAATGCCACAGCCTACCAGAGTATTATTGCTGACCATGTCCATCCTTTTATGACCACTGTGTACCCATCTTCTGATGGCTACTAACAGCAGGATAAAGCACCATGTCATAAAGCATGAATAATCTCAGACTGATTTCTTGAACATAACAATGAGTTCACTGTACTCAAATGGCCTCCACAATCACCAGATCTCAATCCAATAGAGCACCTTTGGGATGTGGTGGAACGGGAGATTAGCATCATGGATGTGTAGCTGACAAATCTGCAGCAATGCCATCACGTCCACTGCAATTTATGTCAATATTATGATTTATTATAGAATTATGCTATTATGTCAATATGGACCGAAATCTCTGAGGAATATTTCCAGTACCTTGTTGAATCTGTGCCATGAAGGATTAAGGCAGATGGTGAAAGTGTCCATCCCTTACTAGTAAAGCGTACCTAAATAAGTGGCCGGTGAGTGTATATATGCATGACTCACAATTAGTACACAAAGCCAGAACATTGGAGAACCCAGGAGTCTGTTATGGGAAAAAATGAGTGTGTGGGAAGAAGTATCTTAGCTCAAATATGTGTACGAAACAGGAGTTTTTTTTCCCTGGGTCCTCCAGGTTGTACGGGTGAGCTAAGTCTGTCACGCAGATTAGTATAGATGCATTCCAAATGTTCCGTCAAAAATTCACCTCACAACCACAGCTAAAATTTATTTTGTGTATGTTGGAACGCGAATATCTTTCTTCTGCTTATTTTGCTGGCATGTCTGAGAGAAAGAATCATGTGCTTCCCACACTCACACATACAGTGCACACACTTCAGGCTCCCCGTATCAAAGAATCTTCCACATTTAAGTGCAGATGTGAACACACCTTAAAGAAAAGGAGAAATAAAAAGAGAAACGTTGTAACCCAGGTGCTTTCATCAAAGGAACTTTTTCCACGGAAAGCATTTGGACATCCTCCTTATTACTTTCCTAAGTTTTGTTTTCCACTGGTTCAGTCTGTTCTCCTCACATTAGCGGTTAGAGAGTTCCATGTTTAGTATGCAGGTATTTATCCATTCAGAGGTCCTGCCATTTGGTGGATAGATTTGGCATACTAGCAGGATGCTAGTTTCTTTTCAGCATCACATTATTTTAAAGGTGCATTCTGTTTCATTAAAAAAACATTAATTTCATTAAAATAGAAAGAAGTATATAGAAAAGTTTTAATGAGGTATATTCACATGCAAAAGAGACTTCAGTCTCATATGACTTCATTTTATGTTGGTTGTGTATTGAGTTACACTTCTGTTTAATATGAAATTACTTGGCAACCACTAAAAATGTGTGTTTTATATGGTGCAAATAGATTTAATGTAATCCAGATGTGCTACATTTGTCGTGCTGTCCTTTTCATATGACCTCACCAGTGACCTTATGGGATGTTAAATGTCCATTAAATTAACACTTTAGAATTTCATTGAAAGTAAGTCACTAGGGAACTTTTCATCTACTGTTTAATAAACAAACTAAATTCAGACATACTACTCATTTCACAAGTTTTACACGTACAGTAGTGAGTAGGTAACTGAATGTGATGTGATCTAATGTGATTTTGAATTTATCTAGGGGTGAAATGCTTCACGATGGCCTCTTGAATACACTGTAGCAAATAAAAAATATGTCAATTAAAAGTTGTTCATAGCTTTATGATGATTAAGGTTCATTTATTCTTTTGAATTGAATTTTGGGACCTTGATTCCAAATGCGGCTGACTTTTTTTTGACATTTGCAACTGTATATTATGCAGGTTGATCATGTAAAAATAGGTAATAAACTGCCAGTGCTTTTAGGTTATTGTACGCATTTATTTTTAGAATATCTTAGACAATATGTTGTTTAAAACTACTAAAAATATCAAATCTAAAACTGTTAAACTGCAGAAATAAATGTTCATATTTAAAATTATTAAAGATTAAAGAATAATGTTAAAGATTTAAAATGATTAAAGTCCCATAATGATAATTAAATGAAAAACACCCACGAATCATAGGCTATACAGATATAGTTGACTATATATTTTTCTGTTTATTATTTCATAGAAACAAATCATGAATGAACTTCAATAAGCACATTCTACAATGGCATCAATAATCAGGTTTACTTTTGATTAATGCATCATCCATAATAACAGCTGTCAGTAAATAATGTGACTGCCTTGACCATGTACAGTGTCCAGTTGTGGATAAATCTTTACCAATATTGTTCAGGTGATACAGTCCGAAATGTTCTGTAAACTTAAAGAGGGCACAAGACATATATGTGCTGCTTATTACACAGCTTGGAAAGGTTAATTTAGGGGTCAATATGAAAGGGAGTAAAAATGAACAAGTGGGATTTTGGAACAGGGTTTGAGAAGTATATTTTTGAGAAGTGAAATCATCTGTTTGTTCAACTACACTCAGAAATGCAGGGCACGGGGGTCCAGTGGTCCGGAATGCTGCAACTAGCTACAGATTTAGCCTCTCAACCCATAATAACATACGGTGTGTATAAAAGGAAAAAGGAATGAAAGAAAAGGATGTCAGATGATAAAAATCACTCTTACTGCCTTTTTTACAACATCCATTCAACTAGCTTGTGTCATGGACCCTGTGTGAACTCTGAGGGTGCTAAGGATAAATGTTAAAAGAGAATAAAAAACCTGATACATAACTAAAAAGCTATGTCAGGTGTACTTCTGTTACACCAGAGAGCAAAGTTGGAGGCTGCAAAATAACTATTTGAGGAAGCTATCCACTACCACTTTCATAGTGGCATTTAGAGCTTTTTCAGAAGAAGCCACAACACAAGTTTCCTTGAAATCAACCCAAGTATAAAAGAATACTGTAGAAGCTTTTAGTTTTATTCTAGACGGATGATGAATGGCCAGCTCGTCGCACTTACTGGCCCCAGTGGAACTATTCATCGACTTTCTGCTTCTCTAATGACCATGACAGGCTCTACAGACAAAAACATTCAAATGAGTCCTGTTGCAGAACAGATCACCATAAACCATTACAGATATTCCTGAGATTAATGAGGGAAGAGACGGTATACAAACTAACTAAAGAGAACTGCCTGTTTATATCGGACTTCTTACTGCCTTTATAAACTAAAATTATTGCCATCTGGATGCACCACAGCAAGTGTTTCATTATGCTATTTTATAGATGTCTTGAAAAGTAGAGCGTCACTAAATATATAAAGGAGGGTGAGCTCATTTTATTGTTTAGAAGAGGAGTAGTGTCATTGATTGTCTCAGTGTTTATAATCCAAGTGTGATTCTGTTGAAGTGATGCTAAGAATGATTAAATTAACTGCTTAAATTGTGGTCAAGGCTCCAATACATCAACGCTGCATAACGTTTAGTCAATAACAATATAGTACACCTGAAATTCTTTTTGTTTATGCAAAGTTGCTTGAACTATGTTTATTTGCTAGACATAAAGGCAGTATTTAAAATGCATATCAGTGAACTAATACTGTTTTAAAAGGCTGTGACTCTATGCCGTTTATAACTACAATTGTCTGGATTTAATATGCGAGATTTTCCTGTTTTTACTTGTTGAGTTAGTTGTTGAGTTACTTGTTGAGTTAGTCATAGACTTGAGGGAGGTGCTTTAGCATATAGCAGCGCATTGAACAACACAATTTCGAGTCCCAGCTTGAGGTTTTTCCCAAACGCTGTTCTCCTCTCACATCTCCCTCTGACTCCTTTTTTCCCCTTTGCACTGTCCTATATATTAAAAGCAAAATGCCAAACTAAAATGATTGATTATGTGAGTAGAAATTGAAAAACTCCATTAAAATATACTGCATGCACAATCTAAATGCTCACTGTATTAAACTATATAGCTGGTGTTCTAACTATAGATAAAAATATTCTTGATTATTAGCTCCCATAGCTACGTACACTAATCTGTGAAAAAAAGAGCATTGTAGGATCATAATGTGATTAATAATCTTGATAAACGTTTTAGTAAAATACAAAAACATAACATAGTAAAGTGATCAAAAATATATTCAAGATTCTAGGTCATTAACCCATGGGTGTTGGCTAGACCTTTTTCAGCAAAATAATTAACGTTTTACCTATATTTAACTTTCGATTGTGCAGAACTTATTTCCCAGGGATGGGTTGCAGCTTGAAGGGCATCTGCTGCGTAAAGCATATGCTGGATAAATTGGCGGTTCATTCCGCTGTGGCGACCCCTGATGAATAAAGGGACCAAGCCAAAAGAAAATGAATGAATGTGCAGAACTTAGTTTTTGGGCTTGAAATAGCAACTCAGTAAACAAAATATAAAACAAAAGATTGAACATGATTTGAAAAAGTTAAATGTTTTGAGAAAACCATTAAATATTCACACTTATGTTTCAAAACTAATTAAAATGACTTAATTATGTAGTCATTTTAGACCTCTATGGCGGTAACCTTTTTAAATTACAAGAAGACAGAACTTAATTTTCAAGTCCCTTTACACCATTTTTAAGTCTACAGTGATTGTGTAATGTCTGTACAAATTGAATAGACTGAGCAATACACAGCCAGTTTACCACACAGCACAGTAGCTGCTGATAAGTGAGACTGATAAATCTGGCACTCGTCGTTTGTTTACCTGTAGCCTTTTACTGCTCATGCCTTCACTTTCACTCCGTCGGGAGCTTCAGCATCAATTTATCCAGTTTCTAGATGAACAAAACTATAGTTAAATGTGTTAAGTTAGACACGCAACGTTGGACATCACCGTTAAAAAAATATGTTTCTACTCTTACTGTATTAGTAATGTTTGGGTGCATTTCCCCTTTACATGCGTGAAGGAGATTACAGCATAATCCCTCAGATTTCCCGCAGTTCCTTGAATCTGATGAAAAAACGCCGACTGTACCCTCGTCACAGAGTAGGAGGTGCTCTGATTGGCGAGTGACATTTTCGTCGTTGCCGATTGGCTGCATTCACAGAAGTCAACCGGTGTTGTGTGAGCAGTACCATTTTTCATAAAAGGGGTGGCTATTTCACTGTGTTATAGATTGTGAGGAAATCAATGCCGTTTGTCTTAAAAATCACTGTTAGCACCTAAGCATATATAATTTCGGATTAAAAACAATATAATGTTATGTGTACTGTAATGCGTTCGACATAAGTTCCCTTCATTTACACTTTAACAGCACCCACTCTTTAGGATTCGAGGTCTCGTCCAAAAATGGCTGTGGAGAAACAGTTATGAAGATGTGTCGATCTACTCACCTAATTAATGAGGCGCATGCTGCAAATTAACCAAGAATCCTCTGATCGAGCCGGAGGACATTTCTGGAAGGTGAGAAATAAGATGTTCCGTTATTTCGCTTATTTCGTGCAGAAAAGAGGAACCCAATAGGCTCACCGTGCAGTCGTGTTACGAATTTGTTTTCAACCAATAGGAATCACAGAGCGATCACAGGCCAGGGCCTTCAAGGATGTGTTTATGCAGAATAAAACACATCACCGAGCGTCAAACTAAACAAAAACAAGGCTTTAACTCAGAAACTGCAACCACTGGTTCGTAATATCATAGCAAAGTTCGCATTCACACGGAGCGATTCATTTCTGAATGCATACAGATCTCATTCAACAGCGGTTTTAAAAGTGACATAAAGCATTAACAATGTAGTAATAACATTGATCTACCCAATTATAAATGCAGTGAATTTGCATGTCTGCATGCCTTGTGAATGCAGAGACACTGCGTATCTCTTTAACTGCGCTGCGAAATGTTTCCTTCGTATATCAATAATAACATGATATACAAATGTAGAAATCATATCACTGCCTTTATTTTAAATGCCTACTCGGGACGAAACTTGTACATTTCAATGCTGGCTTTAGCATAACGTTAGTTCTCACGTTCTTGGTTGTCAACAGGTGCTATGAGTGTTGACATACTTGTGTTATTGTACTGTAACAATAATGTAACCCATAATCATGTTAGTAATAATTAAATAGAAGGATTAGGAAAAGTAAACGAAGGGACTTGAAATACACATTTACCACTATTTATTGCTTCCCTACAATCTTACTTGTGTAAGCATAAATGTTAAATTTGTGTGGTGATGATGACGTGACATACTGCATGCTGGTGTTTTGTTTATATTAGGAGTTACTCTCACTTTTTGCATTGGAGGTCCTAATGTTTGTTTTGCTGTGTATTAGGCATGGGCCGGTATAAGATTCTGACGGTATGATAACCTTGGATAAAAATATCACGGTTTCATGGTATGAAGGTATTATGTTTACTGCTCTAAAATATATTCTTTTTATATGTCTGGCTAAAAAAAAAACTTTTTCCCATTTGAACACAATATATTTTATTTTGAGAAACATTTAAAGTATTTTGGAGCTGTAGACATGTCAGGCTAAATAATGAAAATGAATCATTGACTTCTGAGGTCTTCATTTGTTTTAAAAACACAGATTTTCTTTACAACTCACACCTAAAAAACTACAAAAAAAAGTAAATAAAAAAAGTCTTACATACCTTGGGAACGGTATAGCAGAAAATTTTGGCGGTATGAAAACCTTGACTTTTTCCAAATTGGGTATACGTTGAAAACGGTTATTGTCCTATGCCTACTGTGTATGTTGCTTGTGTTATGCATTATTTGACAATTTAAATAAGAGATTCCCTTTGCTAATGTAAAGTTTTCTTAAGACCTTTATACTCATGTTGTGGTTTACATTGTGTAGTCTGAAATGGACCAAAAATAAGGAGCGTTTCACACCACATGCTCAAGCAACTTGCAAAGCAACAGTATAACAGGAACAGCTTTCACACCAACAGCGTATGTACAAGAAAGTGTTGTTAGTTTCTGTTACTCTAAGCAACCTCACATATGCCTACTTTTTCTTCAAACAATATGTGAGGATTTTGCTCCAGTGCATTGTTTAGTTTTGTACTGCTGCATAGCAATACACTGTTGTTAATAAAAATGCATTATATAAAATGCTTTTAGAGCATTTGTCTTAACTTTAAGGGTTCTAATTTGTTAAACTCAGAGCTGAAATAACACTCACACCCACATTTTTTTATATTTACTAACACTCCCTATAGACAGGCAGTGTGATATTGTAATCTGTTAATATTCCTTTTGTAGCTCGTAATTTATCTTGGAGTGTGAAACAGACCTTCATCTACAGTAGTAACTAATCATTGCTGGACTATCATAAGTAAATTTACCAGTGTGTGGTCATTTGTTTACATATGCATGCCTGACCAATGGTATTTTAAATAAGTAAAAAGTCCTGTGTTGTTTTACAAATGTAAGAATAATATTTTTTTGAATAAGCTACACATTTTCCCAGCGATGTGTTGCAGCTGGAAGGGCATCCGCTGTGTAAAACATATGCTGGATAAGTTGGCGGTTCATTCCACTGTGGTGAACCCAGATTAATATAGTGAAAAGAAAACGAATGAATGAATAATCTACAAATAATTTTGGACACAATACTGGCAACTTGCCCCGGGTATAACAGCATAGCATCATCGTGTTTATTATGGCAGGGTTTGCTGAATGAGTAGCGGTGTCAGGAAAAAAGTGTTAAATTCATAAATGGTTGCAGTTTTTGGTGATGAGGGTTGTCAGTGGATTTGACTGAAATGGCAACAGTTTTACTGTAGGATTCTATCAGACATAGAGCGACAGCCAGGTAGGATTTTGAGCGATTATATAACTTTGCCTGCATGACTGTAAAACAGGATGAATTTTCAATGTTACAACAGACTATCAGAGAAAGTACAGAAAGGTTTCTGAAAGATATATTGACACAAACAGAGAAAGTTTGTTTTGTTCATCATAAAAAGTTTTTATGATGAAGTCATAAGTTTTATGACTTTATTTCATTCGCCTTGATAATGCTGAAAAGATTGGGGAGGAGAATCTTAAAAATGTCACATTTTTGTCTTCAGTGATAGAAAGTGATATTGATTTTCACATAATTTTGTGTTGTTGTTGTTGTTAAACTGTTCTCTTAGGGCTTTTGGCCGCACACACACTTGTAGGGTTTCATTTAAGTACATTAATAATAATAATACTACCAATAATAATAATTATTATATTAGATTATCATTCTGTACACAACTTGCTCCAAAAAAACCCAACACAATGGTATTTCTAAAATGTTCTGGTATTTGTTTTTTGTATTGTTGATCAAAATAGCATATTACAGCAACCCAACACTCAAAGTTTTGTTCTGCAATTTTTAACTAAACCACTGGCGCATGCTTTGCAGAGTGTGCTCTTGAAGTGTTGCCATGTCCACTTATTATAAGTGATGCTTATTAAGCGGTTTTGCACTCGGGCCCAGTTTATGGAGTTAATAAAGACATTGACATTGAATGGCTGAACAGAACTCTGACTGAACTTTGTGTGCACATGATTTAAATCAAGTATGTAACTTTTACCACAAGTGGGCACATATTTATAACAAACAAAGGCTTAGTTTGTTGATGCTCTTCCAGATTGTGGATTCATGGGAGTTGTCATCTTCATTACATCCCATGTGACTCCTGCAGAAATCATGTTCATGGATGTTCAAAATTTATTATCATGGTTGAATGAAGCAGAGTAAGGCTAAAAGCCATCACAGCCAAACCAAACCTCTGAAGCAATTGTTGAGGGACGAGAGCAGCATGACACAAAAGCAGCAGAGCTTTTATTATTCCACAGTTGATCACTTCTGGTCCTTCCTGTCATCATCACGTGGGGAAGAAGCAGCGCTGTTTTATCCTTTACATATTAAAGGGGTGGTCCACTATACCAGATCATATTTTAAAGTTTAGTTTAGTTAGAATGGAATATGCTCAAGTTCAATGCAAAGGGAGACATTGACTTTTACAGAGTTAGCTTAGCAAAGCCTACAGTGAACAAAGTTTGGGGACAACAAAAAAATACATCCTGGTTAATCATGTCATAAACCCTTCAGGTTACACAAGCACACCCTGTCGAGCAAAGGGTTATAAAATATTATAACAGGGACACTTCCTAGTGACGTGAAGCTAATCTGCGAATCACAGCACGTTATGTTAGCTGACTAATCAGAGCCTCTTGAAGGCAGGTTTTCAGAGGAAGTAGGAAATATGAATTGTTTACATGTTAGCTGAGTAGCTGTATATAATCAAAGTAAAGTAATGAAATTTGCCCTGCGCGGTTTTTAAAGAAACTTTTTGGTGCATTAATCTAGTCAATACTTTCGTTCAAAGACTTAATGATTCGCACTCATCAGGTAATTGCTTCGTGTTGTTTTTATTTTTACATTCTTCGGGTGACTCAATAACACAAACGTTTCGGCACAATGCCTTCCTCAGTGTGTAACGGCAAGCAGTGTTACACACTGAGGAAGGCATTGTGCCGAATTGTTTGTGTTATTGAGTCACCCGAAGAATGTAAATATAATCAAAGTAAGAAATATGAAAAAATACCATGATTTTTTTACAAATTAAGCTTGAGCACACATTGATTTGCATCTTATAAACACAACCAAGCGTTGAAAATATACTCTGGATCACCCCTTTAAGCCTCAATTATAATGTTACTCGTGGATGGCAAAGTAGCTCAGTGGTTAGCACTGTCACCTCACACCAAGGAGGACACTGATTCGAGTCCCTGGAGTTTGTATGTTCTCCCTGTGTTCGCATGGATTTTTTCTGGACCTCTGGTTTCCCCCACAGTTCAAAGATATTTGGTATAGGATAATTGTGTAAACAAATTGGCAGTGTATGTGTGTGTGAATGAGAGAGAATATGGGTGTTTCCCAGTGCTGGGTTGTGCCTAGAAGGGCATCCGCTGCATAAAACATATGCCAGAGTAATTGGCAGTTCATTCTGCTGTGGCAACAGCCTGATAAATCAGGGTGAGTGAGTGAGTGAGTATAATGCTAGTCTGTGTAATCTTAATAAAACAATTAACTTATTAAAACGTATTTTATATAAAAAACCAAACTGGAAAATGAGGGTGTATGACGTCATTAGCATGTCCACACAGGGCACAGTCCAAAATTGAACCTTCCTTTAAAACATTTAGGACAATGTAAGTACAAAAGTCAGCAAAATGTATAATTTAATAAAGAAATTGTGCATATTGTGCCTTTACTGAAAAGTGAACTGAGATTCAAATTTGGCTGCAGTGAATGCAGCTTTTTATAACAGCAACAGAATTAAAAGATGCAACCAAACATGCTGCATAACAGAGCAACAACCATGCTCTACTGTAAAGTTCCTCAGTGCCTTTAAAAGTGCAGGAAAGGGTTAAGTTAAATACAGAAGTTGAGAAAAGCCTTTTCTGCTCAAGTAACATTTTTTCCTCATCAAAATATTTGACTTTAAACTTAAAACTTCTGGAGTGAAATTTAGGGGATCGCTCCGAATCATGTGATGGTTATGGTGTAGCTGTTGGCAGTCGAAATTCATTTCTGTGGTGTCACTGAACACATTCTTTCAGAGATTTTGCGAAAGGTTATTAAATACGCTGCTGCATGGACGTGTTGCACGGCAGGGAAGCGCACACACGCGCTCTCCTTTTGGAGGATGCTGAGGTTTATTTTGGCAGTTGTCATGACGTTGTGTGGTTTCACATGTGGTGAGAGAAAGGGGGAGGGAGACCCTTTTCATAGCAGAGATGCTTATTTAACATTTCCGGTCAATCAGAACCATGTCAACATCACTGCATGCACATACACTGTCACACACACACACACACACACATACACACACACACACACACCGACGCAACATATATCCCTGCATGCTCACAAACACAGCCAGAGAAAAGATTGCTATCTTAAACTCTCCTTCAACTCCTTGGTCGGTGACTTTGTAGTGATTGCTCACAGGAGAGCGTTCACCTATCTGCACGGTGCTCAAACGAAATGTGTGTGTGGTCAGAAATTCATGGCTTTCCGCAATTAGGGATCAAAACTGAGGAGGAAACTGAGCTGTAATTACTGGGATTGTTCTGAGCAGATGCAGAACAAATGTCTTTGTTGTAACAGCGCAGAGCTTCACGGCAAGGTGCGACGTGTGGCCAAAGTAAACATATGAACATGGAGCCGTGCATATTTTATGAGCAATTCATCTCTTTGTTCAAGGAGACCAGGTTTGCTGTGATCTCACTATTCAGAATTTCCACAATGAACTGACATATGCTGAAATCAGAGAGTTCATACAGCAATGTATGGCGAAACCTCATGCTTTCCTGTTTGTTTTACTGGCCTGCATTCTCATTTTCACTGTACACTTTTTAAAGAATTCTTTTTTAGACACATGCACAAACCAACCCAAAACATTAAGGCCCATACCAATTCTATTTTTGTACCCCTTCCCTTTCCCCTTGGCCCTTGAAACAGAGTGTGAAGGGGAAGGGCTGCACACGTCATCATGTCATCGCAATCTCTTGCATCATATGAGATCGACGCTCGCGACTGCTGTAGTTATTCCAGTTGAGTTATTTTTTGGTCTTCAGGAAATCACTGAAGGCATATATTATGTTATCATAACGATTATAATGGCAATATAGTGGCAATAAGATCGTAACTGTACTGTGTATTTACACAGTGGCCATATTCATCTATGTAAACACACAAAAACAACATTAACATTATAGCAGACACTGTAAAAAGCTCATTCCCAGCCACTAGATAGTTCTGACAGGTTTTCAAGTGTCATCAAGAACCAGAATGTTGTAGGACTGCTATACAGGAGTTATTATTGTGGATTATAGATTGTGAAATTTAGCGGTTGAATGTATTCAAACATATGCTTGTTTGTTGTAAATATTCATAATAATGACAAAACACTAATTTGTGCATCTCCTTACTTCCGTGTGCAGCCATGCTGCCGTTGTGGCTGGTGTATTCTGGGAAGTTTTCTTACCCCTTGGTTTCGAGAGGGGTCCTGGAAAATCTCTGTTTGAAGGTGTATCTAGCCCTTCCCGCTTAGCTCTACGCCTTCAAGCTAAAGAGAATTGGGACACCCCTACCCCTTCACATGAATGTACAAAATGAGGAGTAGTGGTAAGGGGAAGGGCTTAGGGGTAGAATTGGCATTGTGCCTTAAACTTTTGTGATCATTTTGAGTGACAGAAAGGCACACAGATTATGACATAATTTTCATTTTTGGCTAACCATCTATTTACAGTAGCAGGATAAATGAGCTATTTCCCACCTGCTTTAGGCCATCCAGGCTTTCTTTTCCAGCAGAACATTAAAGAAGATTTTCAGCTGTGGTTCTTAGTGATCCATAACATGCATGTCAATGGCTGCCAGCACTTTGAGAGTCAAAAAAACACATGCAAGCAAAGCTAAATGAATACATGTGACTGTTGATATGAAGTGGCTGTTGACCTGCATTTTATGAACCACCAAGGATCAGTCTCAGTTAGATATCTTTATTTTTCTACTGTAGGAAGAAAGTCACCTACATCTTGGATGGCCTGGCTAGGGTGTTTTGTAGCTGTGAAGATGTCATTTATGCATGTACATATTGTATCTTAATGATGTCACATCATTATTTATTTCTGCGACAAAAAGGCAAGCAGTGAGCAAACCTTCTTGAATCAATCATGTCTGTACTTACTCAGACTGCTGGTGGCACATTTACATTGTATTGTTTTTTTCAGCGTTATCAACATCCTTATTGTCAGTAAAGAACAGCACCTCACCAATCATGGGTGGTAGTTAAGATAGTTAAGAGTACATTGATTAAGCAGGAGTGGTAAGACTGCCGCTTACACTAGAATGTCTGTGAAGCAAAGCTCACCTTTGTACTTAAAAAAAGGCAAGCACCTTGAACAAGGAAAATGCATAAAAGTGTGAATTATGAATGTGGTGGCATTGGACTGAGGGCAGAGTGGCTGTGGTAATGGACTGGTGAATGTTTCATTCGCTGCTGTATTGCAGCAGCATGTCGGAAACTTTAGAAAAGTCTTTTGTTGTGAAGGTGCTAATGAAGTCTTTGATATTCACAGATTTGCAGGCAGAACTCAGTTTGTTTTTGATGTCAGAATTCAATTTTATTTTTTTTGTGTGTGTGAACCACACAATAGTCTCTTTCATAGAGGATTCTGGTAAATACACTAATAATGTGTCCAGGGATGGTTTGATTTCAGTTTAGTCACACTACCATTGTTTTTCTGTAATCACACACATCCTAATCCTGTGATCGATATGTCATTACTATAACAAACCCTTTTAACCCTGTTCTAAATATACTATAAAAGGCATCTTTTCAGTGTTAAAAGGAGTTTACGTCCTAACCATCCCTGATGGCGATGCGCAAAATTTAATTTTCTTTTTTAAAGGTTTCTATTTTTGAGATGTTGTTGATCACCTCAGGTCCTGATTACATTCTTTATTCAGTATTGAACTTTACCAGAGTGAGATTGAATACAATTTTACTTGACAATTGTTGCCATGCTTCAACCAGCAGCAGATAGTTTACCTCAGATCTCTAAAACAGCTACCAAACATATAGTTTGAAAATAGAGTGTTGAAGTGTGACTTCACTGACAAATATCAGTCACTCAGCATGTAATAATGTTAAAGTGGTATTAATTAAATTATAAACATTACAATTTTGTTGAGAGTGGACTGCGATATTCCGCTCTTCTGAGTGTCTCTGGTATTTAAATTTTTATATTGTGTCTGGTGCAGACAGACAAATTGCTTTTTGCTGGAATCTTTTCTCATTGGGTGTATTTAGGATACGGTATTATAACATTTGTCCTATGTATTGTTTACTCAGGGACTTATTGATGATGTGCTACTATGCTTTAGGTCACCATCCCAGACCCAGTATGTGATTGTGTTCACACAGAAGGCGTTCATACAGAAAGATCAACATTTGGTGTGAGAGGGGTTTAGTTTGTGTGTGCACTTTAGCTCAGGATCTACTGTGTACATCTAGGATTGTCATTTTTTACGAATTTTCTCAATTCGTCTGGTTGCGAGGAGATCATGAGTGGACAGGCTTTTTCAAGCTCACTCATAAATTCTCTTGGCTGAAGATCTGGACTGTGGATTTGGTCACTCCAGGGAATTAACTTTGTTGTTTTTAAGCCATCCTTGTGTAGATCTGGCTTTATTCCTCATTGCCTATTGGAAAATAGGGCTTCCAAGTTGCAGGTGTCTTGCAGATTCCATCAGGTTTTCCTTCAGGATTTCCCTGTTTTTTTGCTGTATTTATTTCACCCATCAAAAAGCCTTACTAGCCCTCAGGGTCTGATGCAAAAAAACTTCCCCCAGCATGATTTAGGCATCACCGTGTTTCACAGTGGGGACAGTGTCTTTCCAATTCACTTTTATTTACATGCTCCTGGTCAGACATATATAGTCTGTGTTACAGTATATTACAGTTTATTGCGTTTTTCATAGCCACTGACTTCAGTTTCATTTGTAGTACATCTTGTAATGCATTCGTAGCAGACAGATGTCATTTTGTGTGTGAGATATGGCAAATCCCCAAAAGGACAAATAGTATCATTATTACAGTGAAATTGTCTTCTCGCCTTGAGTAAATCATCTTGTTACTGTATTTAAACATCTTGTGCTACTCATGGTGGTGCTTGCTTGTATATATTTGCTGACGCATTCGACTGCACGCGTTTACTGCACACATTTAGCTAATATTGTTTTTTATTTAACATAATTACTTTATTTTACATTAAAGGGACATCAGAATTTAGAATCTCTTGTTATTAGCAACATCAGTGGCTGCTTAGTGAACTGCCGCCACTATTTATTGCTTGATTTTAAATTTCGAGAATACTTTTAGAGAACATTCTGATGTGGCTCACAGTGATGAGGAAATTTCACACAGCTAAATTCATGAATGAACACATTTATAGTGAACGTATGGAATGTAAATACAGTTAGATATCACACCACTGGTCCGGAAGCACAAGTGACATGTATGAAACCTGACTTTTATATTAATGTTAAAGAAAATGCATCATTTCAGACCAAGGATGTGCATATATTTAGTGACACATTTTATTTTTTTCCTATTATTATCATCTTTTTACACGTTTTTTTGTATCCACACAATATAAACAAACATCCGCAAGTTATTGAGTAGTAAAAAAAATCTTCTCTCCTTTACCTGTTTCATACTACTCGTTCTGTGTACACGAGACCTGTCAACACTCCCGCAGTCACGTGCTCTGCAAACTCACAGAGTCCCGCACCTTATTGTGTCCGGCTGGGGTTCATAATTTTCTAAAATGTCCAGGATTAGATTTTGCTTTCATTTTCGAAGCTGTAGATAATTTTATGCACACAGCCGCGGGAGAGAGACGTTAATTAATTATTTAAACGATTCTTTACTAAAAAAGCTTTACTTGACTAAAAGTAAAGAAAACTTTACTAAATACTCGGAGAGGATGAAATTATCTAAATTGGTTGCAGAATATTTGTACACCATTAGAAATGGGCATTCAACTTATTTGCCTTATTTAAATTATCTACACGTTTTATTCTTGTAATTATAATTTCTGTCATTTAACTTTTGCTGTATATTTTATTCATTTGATGATGTCAATATATTGCATATTTTATACATCTAAAATGATTTGGCAACACAGTACAAAATGTCATGCCAATAAAGCAAGCTGAACTTGAATGAGAGATAGAGGGGGGCAGATTTGACCTGTCAGTTGGTGCACATGGCTCCTGAATAGCATAAAAGCAGGGCTCGAAATTGCAACCGTTTTGGTCGCATATGCGCCTGAAATTAAATCTATGCGACCTCAAAATATATTTGGGAGCATTTGTGTGAGTGCATAAAATTGTTGCGTGCGACCGGTTTTCACTGCAAAATGTTCACCGCATGTGCGTATTTAGGACACTTTCACGCAGAACGCATCTTTGCACTTGAAAGGCAGCGCTCAGGAACTGTTTAAAACTGTTGTCATGTCAACTTGCTGCAGTAAACAAAGCCCTCAATGTTTGCCCCGCCTTCTTTTTATTGGCCCACTGCGCTAGAACTGATCGCGAATGGATTGGTTAAAATCAGCTGTCAATCACTCAGTCAACACCTTCTGCCTTCAGATGACAGTAGAGCTACAACCGCGAAAATGTAAAGTGCTGAAGATGAGAATGACAACAACACGATCAGATTTTGTTTTAGAAAACACCTAAAGCAACAAATAATGGCACATCTAATTACTGATAATGTGGTGAATGTTGATCCACAATCTACATTTGTCGAAGAGTGGATAAAAGACTTCCATTGGCTTCAAGTCTGCTATGAAAATAACTAAAGCATTCACTGTAAAGTCTGTGGGACGGAATTTTCAGGTAACTGTCTGCCACATCTACACATTTTAAGCCCGAGATGTTCTGTTTAATCCTTCATTTTATCGCTAGATGCTGTCAGCCGTGCAGCTATAAGTAAAAGTTAACACCACGTACACCATCGCTAAAGGGCTTGCATGGACTAAGATTAAACTAATATTGCAGCTCATGAAAAGACCGGTATTGCTATTAAAATGACATACAAATAATAAGGTATATATCAAGCAGCTGTGCAGTGTCAGACATCACCCGTGAGAACACAGCACGTTAACAGATTCATTCATGTCAAGTAGTGCGCGCAGGGCCGGTGAGCGGTCCGTCCATGTATCTTTTGGTCACTTAATTATGTTATAAAAATTGATTTTCTTGTGATAACGGCATTTCGTTGAGACATATTTTCCTGACGCAAGCATATATATATTTTTTTGCTTGTTAGTTTTGATTAGTGTTGATTTCAAATGCAATAAATCTGTTTATATAAAACTTAGCAACGGTGCTCATAATTGGTGGGTGCGACTAAATTTTGTCTGGTGCGCCTAAATTTTTAAAGTTAGGAGCACCAGTGCTACCAAGCAAAAAGGTTAATTTCGAGCCCTGAAAAGTAAGAGAAATAGTGGATTTTTTAAAATTTATTTCAACAGTCTTTTAACTTTTAACCCATTGAAAAAAAAAAGCTTTAAAACAGATCCTTAATAAATAAAAATAGTGTTAAAAATCGAATTATTTTTTGTTTGTCGCATATAGTTAACTATTTATGTGTTGTGGGTAAAAGGTGTGTTTCAATCTGGCTACCACCTCTAGTATATTTCAAGCCTGTGGGAAGCACTGCAAGCCATATGTCTTTCTTTCTTTCCCTTGCTTAGCCTTTTAAAAGTGAATGATTCATTGCATATGGAACTTGATCAGATATATCAATCCCTTTTGTTGATTACGCACATCTGGACCCACCTTCCCAGCTAGTGCACAAGTATCTTGCACAATAAAGGTTTGGTTCATGTGAGAATCTTGTTGCTCAACCCCTTATAGGAAATTGGCACTGGAGCTCCAATACTTAATAAAAGACACAATTATTTGTTTTATATAACAATATTGTTACGACATTATGACCTTCTTCCAGTGAAAATCTGGCCTACACGTTTGGCATGACAAACGTATGCCAGAAAGGAAGTGCTGTTTAGTTTATAGGTGCTTTCAGCGTTACTCAAGTGAATGAAAGGAAACGGTGAAATACCATAATGACGGATCCCTCTGGTATATTTTGTACAGTTCTATTCTACTTGATTTAAATCTGTAATTAATTTAATGTGGCATGCCTTTGTTTTTCTGATACTACACAATCGCTTGGACACGAACAGCGCTCTGTTTCTCTCATTACTTGTGTTTGTACCACTCAACGTGATGTTTTTCTTTTGTAGTCATCGTCCGGCCTCGTCTCTACTTCTCACTCATTTCTTCCCCATGTCCACCTGAGGAGGTGACTGTAGTGTGTGACTCAGTTGTTCCTAGCGCGGGTTTGTGGCAGTAATGGTTTGCGTGTGGTTTGGGCTCAAGTCTCAAGGAGTTAGCGATGATTTGAGACGCTACTCACTCCACCACAAAACCGCGCGAACACATACACGCATGCCATGAGGTTTTGAAACCTGATGCTGTAGGGATGGAAGAGGCTAAAGGGAGAGGAAGTTGCAACATTTTTTAGGATCCCTGAAGATCCCTAAGTAGCATTTAGCCCAAGAACTTGCGTTTTATAAACTTTGAAAAATAGAAAGATAATTTTTGAACATAATTCTCCCAAAAGGATACTTTATTCTACCAGAAGTCACTCCCAATGTAATAACTCGCTTTAAATTCAGTTCAATTTACCTTTATTGGAATAGCGCTTTTACAATGTAGATTGTGTCAAAGCAGCTTCACATAAAAGGTTATAGTAAATTGAAAGTGTCAGTCCAGTTATTGGTGTTGGAGTTCAGTTCAGTTCAGTGTTGTTTAATATTCACTGCTTAGAGTCCAAACACTGAAGAGTAATCCATCGGTGCGCAGCTCCAGGATTATGGAACCTTGGAATCGTCTCGTCGCGAGTCTTGGATCGCATCCGTGGCGCTGAACTCCAGGAGTGTGTCTGAGCCTCGGACATTATCAGGAAAGCTATTCCAGAGTTTAGGAGCCATAAATGAGAAGGCTTGACCCCCTTTACTTGACTTTGCTATTCTGGGTACTACCAGAAGTCCTGAGTTTTGAGATCTTAAAGAGCGGGTTGGATTGTAGCGAAACAGAAGGCAAGGCAAGTTTATTTATATAGCACATTTCATACACAGTGGCAATTCAAAGTGCTTAACATAAACAGAAATAAAATTGAAGTATAATAAAATAAAATAATAAAAAAAACAAATAAAAACAGATTAAAATGAGTTAAGACAAGTTATAAAAGAATGAAAAGAAAAGAAAGACACAATAGTGCGATCTGTCGGACATAGCACAGTGCTCATTCAGTAAAGGCACAGCTAAACAGATGTGTTTTCAGTCTTGATTTGAATGTACCTAATGTTGGAGCACATCTGATCATTTCTAGAAGCTGATTCCAGCAGCAAGGGGCGTAATAGCTGAAAGCAGATTCACCCTGCTTTGACTGAACTCTTGGAATTTCTAGTTTATGTGATCCTAATGATCTGAGTGATCTATTAGGTTTGTATTCAGTGAGCATATCTGTAATGTATTGAGGTCCTAGGCCATTTAGTGATTTATAGACAAGTAATAATACTTTAAACTCTATTCTGAATGTAACTGGGAGCCAGTGTAAAGATCTGAGGACAGGTGTGATGTGCTCTGATTTCCTGGTTCTGGTCAGAATCCTGGCTGCAGCGTTCTTGATGAGCTGCAACTGTCTGACTGTCTTTTTGGGAAGTCCAGTGAGGAGCCCATTACAGTAATCCACCCTGCTGCTGATAAAAGCATGAACAAGTTTCTTTAAGTCTTCACTGGAAACAAAGCATCTAATTCTTGCAATGTTTTTGAGATGATAGTATGCCGATTTAGTTACTGCTTTGACATGACTGTTGAAACTGAGATCTGACTCCAGAGTCACACCAAGATTCTTGACCTTGATTTTTGTTGTTTGACCCTTAGAGCCAAGGTACGCATTCACCTTGAGAACCTCATCTCTGTTCCCAAATGTAATGACTTCAGTTTTCTCTTTGTTTAACTGAAGAAAGTTTTGGCACATCCAATTGTTAATTTCATCAATGCATTGGCAGAGGGTGTCAATGGGACTGTAGTCATTAGGCAGTAAGGCTATGTATAGCTGAGTGTCATCAGCATAGCCGTGGTTGGAGATTTGGTTCTTTCTCATAATTTGGCTCAGAGGGAGCATATAAAGGTTCTACAGGAGAGGTGCCAGAATTGAGCCTTGTGGGACTCCACATGTCATGGGTCTCCACCTCGACCTATGGTCACCTATACTGACATAGTAACCTCTCCCTTCAAGGTACGATCCGAACCATTTGAGGACCGTTCCAGACAGCCCAACCCAGTTTTCCAGCCTATCCAGAAGTATGCTGTGATCGACAGTGTCGAATTAGAAGGTTGATTAGAAGGTTGATTAGATAAACAGAAGATTGATTAGATAAACAGGAGCTAGATTATTTAAAGCTTTATAGGTAAGAAGCAATATTTTAAACTCAATAGAAAACTTAACAGGCAGCCAGTGTAAAGAGGATAAAATTGGGGTGATATGATCATATTTTCTAGATCTGGTAAGAACTCTGGCGGCTGCATTTTGTACTAGCTGAAGTTTGTTAATAGAGGATGCTGGGCAACCAGCGAACAGAGCATTACATAAACATTTTTACAGAGCAAAAAATAAACCATGATTTATAGATAATAACTTTACAACTTCTTTAGATTTATGTCATTGATTCCATATCATTGTTCTGACAACATTTAACGTGTTATACAAATGATTAGCCCATAAAAGATGATAAATGATGAAAAGAAAACCAATATGCTTCCCTCGCGTTTTCTTGTTTTCTGCAGTTAAGCTTTTAAAATAAAATCCGCTGCCTACAATGAAAAAAAAATATTCAAAGATGATTTCTTGGATTTACTAAATTTGTTTACGTTAAGTGGTTGTCACCAATTTATTCGGGCTAAATTTAAACAAACAAATTAAGTTGAACATTACTCAATTTAATTTGTTTGTGATTTATGTTAATCTGCCTGTATATTGGTCATTGGCGTAATTGTTATTGGTGTTTTAAAGAGTATTAGAGCTGCACGATTCTGGCTAAAATGAGAATAGTGATTTGTTTTTGCTTGAAATCATTAATTCATTTTCTTTTTGGCTTAGTCCCTCTATTAATCTGTAACGCAGGGAGTGACACTGACAACCGAGGTGAGGATCCAATCGCAGATTTATTTGGTAAGTCAGTAAAGCAGTGGTCAGGAATCCAGAATCGTAGTCGGAGTACAGGTAGAAGGTCAACAGGGCAGGTAGCAGGCAGGTATAAACAGGCAAGAAAGGCGAGGATCAAAACACGGTAAGACAGGAACAAAGGAAACGCGTTGTAATGTCACTTACAGTAAACAAAACTCAGCAACAACCGTGCGTGTCTGTATGGCTTATATAGTGTGTGCAATTAGTCCTTGACAATCCATTAAATAAATGCAACTGCTCCTAAGGTTCAGCTTCGAGTGTCGAGTGCACGCAGATGGTCTCATACACTGTGGCTGATGACGACGCTGATGCGCACCTCTTAAAAAAATGTAACCACTTGTTGTGAGGATGCATAGCGCAAGCTCTATGATTGTTTGGCTAGGTATTGTTGAAGAGTGTGGGTAGGGCTGAGAGCCACAAGCCCGTTTGTGTTTAACAAGTGTTGAGTGCCGAGGAGGAGCTCCAGATGGAAACCTTTGTTACTTTATGATTAAAGTTATTGCATGTCTGTCAGTTCCTACATCCAAATAAGCAAATTTTAGCTACTTGTACAGTAAAGTAGCGTTACAGGTATTTCTCATGTAAACAAAACGCCCACGAAGAATCTCGACACAGAGGAAGTAACAAACCTGCTGCCAGCTAGAGTTTCGGAAGTGTTATTGCAGAGCAACACAAATAATGCAGAAGTATAAATGCACGGTTACAGTATGCGCAAGGCATGCTCTATGGCATACAACGATCACTCAGTGCAGAAGTATAATTCAGCTTTAAGGATCATCCAAGAGGCCATCTGACCCATCTGAAAGATAACAACCGATCACAGTTTAGAAACAGTCAGTGTTTTTAAAATAACAGACTGACACAGCCATTACATCATTGATTTATTATTAGGTTCATCTGTCAAATTTACATACTTTTGAAAATCCAGTCTTGAGTTGCTCCTAAGTTCTGATCGTCACAGGTGTGAACAAGACAGCTTCCTTCTTCCATTAGGGAGTTTGTCATCATAACATCTTAGTTTCCGGGGCACATTATTAAAGAACGCAACACTCACATCTTCCAGAAATCCTGTAGAATTTGATCTCAAACGATGTCTTTAAAACTCCCAAAATGTGTGCTATATTGTTTACCACATGCATCAAACAGTGATCCAGGGTGTGATGTCCGAGTCTGAGACTAACTGTGGCTCATTTTTGAATTCTGACGTAATAAGCACACCTTTCCCAAAACTTTCTAAGCTGTTCTTTTCCTCTCAGCCTCTAGAACTATGTCTCTGTGGTCAGTCAGAGATTTGTAGTGTCATTTAATGGCTATGAAATGCCGTTCCTCTCCCCAGTGACGGATCACTTTAACACACGGTCCACCCTCTCCACATTAAATTGATTGAAAGTTATTGTTGTGTGGTGTTAGATTGTGTGTTGGGGAGGGATTTTTGCGATGACCCAGAGGGCAAGGGTGTGGCCCGAGGAGAGACGTTAGATGGTGTATGCAGCAACGTTGTGATTTTTAAGATGAAGCATTAAATTCATTATTGCCTCAGAAAGTATCCTGTAGGGCTATGTATGTGTGTTTATGTCACAGAGGAAGACAATATGAGCATAGAGTTTCAGAGTGATTGAGGAGCATGTGGTTAATAAATGCACCTGAAAACATCGCATGCTGGCCAATTTGGAGAATATGGACACTATACACTGCGGTTAGCTTCGGCTCATTCATCATGCATAGTATATTTGCTACAATAAGTATTTTCTCTATGATTAGTGAATAGACTCAGTAGCTGCATTTCCACTGTCGGGCCAGTGGGAGCCAGAGATTTTATCGGGCTGAGCCAATAACCGGGGAGCGTGAGCAGTGAGGCTGAATTCATGTCGCATTTCCACTGTTGGGCCAATAGCTTGCAGTGCAGCACGCAAAGCCTCTTCATCAGACTGGTGTGCTCAAAACGTTAAAACGCTTGTGCAAAATCAAAAAGGCGACAACACCAAGTCTCCAAGAAATACCAATTTATTAAATTAAAAAGGCTAACACAAAGCGTGTAACATTTTGAGCACACCAGTTTGATGAAGAGCCAGTGTGAACTTGACAAAGATGTGAAGAGCCATCTTTTAAACTTGACAAAACTCTTGATAACTGAAGTTACTGGCTGCGGTGTCTTTAATGTGGTGTAAATATCATTATGCATTATTAAAACATCAAGGAAGATGCAGGAAAGAAATAGTCCATCACTTATTAAATTAAAAGTAGTATAGGTAACACTTTATTTCGATGGTCCATTTGAGTATTAGTAGACTGTCTGCTTAATATCTGTTGATACTGACATTCAACAGACATTTAACTGACTATAAGAAACTTTGCAAGTACATGTCATCTTACACTAACCCTAACCCCAACCCCAATCCTGACCCCAACCTAGCAGTCTACTTATAATCTAATGAGAATTAGTTGGCATGTAACTTAAATTCAACAAACAGACCATCAAAATAAAGTGTGACTGTAGTTTAACTATTGATAATGCAACAACCCTATATTTAAAGGGGAAACAAGGGTGATCTTAAGCAAAAAAAAAAAAAAGACCCATATGAGGTGTTTTACGCAATATCTTAAACTGACCAGTAGCTATGTTTTTTTCTTTCCCTTATTTATTTATTTTTTTGGTGCATGTACTCCTGAGCGATCAGACAACTAGTGTAATGGCGGCACACCATCTTTATCAGACTCGGGCAAACTTCACCTTTGCTTTCACTCCACCCCAAAACCCCATCTGGCCCTCTTTGGCCCAAGGTATTCGCCGGGTCAAAAAAGGTCAGCCGCTGGCCCAGAGGAAGCCCCGCTTTGGTCCGATCAGGCCCCGGAAGTGATTGTAAACCTGACTGGCCCTGGTTCGCCCTGGCACACTCGCTTTAGGCGCGAAAATTGAAGCGCAGCTAATGAATGAACACAAAGCTTAATCAGTAAACATAGGGTATATGAGTTAAAATGGTTCAGCAAATATTTGTATTGTAACTGGTTAGTTGTTTAATAAAATTGGCAAATAGAAATTGTATGTGCATTTGATCTAATCACTTAAGCAGAACGAATAAGATTTAACAATGTGCTGATTTAACTAATTGTTCTATTGTTTTAAGTGTTCTAAACATTCCAGACTTTCATACCAAAACAACAATGTAGGTGTAAGGTTATGTTGTGAGTGTTCATGCAGGAAAAATGCATGCATGTACAGCTCTAATGAGACAGTTGTACTCTGGGCTATGGGCTAATTGTCTCGTAAGATGAGGTTTCCGAGCCTCAGGGAGTAGCGGGTTACAGACCAAACAATATGGAGGCTGATTTTGTTTATTTTTGTTCTGTTTGCAGATAGCCCTGTCTCTTGCTCTCCAGTGAAATACAGTGCATTCGCAGTGCTGAATTCAGCATGTCTGGGGAATTGTTGCAGTATATGCGGTACCTGAAGTGCTGACTAGAACTACTTTCTAATCGGAGTGATTTGCCAAGCTGGAGGTTTAACACATTAGCCCATTCAGTAATGATTAAGAGCACTTATTTAATTGCGTTTCTTTTCTACTTTGGCCTTTCCCTTAAATTTAAATATTTCGCTGTATTGAAAGCGTTTAAACGAAGCTAGACGAAGCACTTCTTTGTGTATAAATAAATAATAATGACGGCGATCCAATTATTGTTAAAACTGACCATTTCTAATGAGCCGTGTAATGTAAAGCAAAGCAATGCAGTTTAAACAAGACTATGAAGCAAATCTTGTCTAGGCAGCATGCGAACAGATCTAAAATTGATCATCCATGAGACCTGTGCAAAGCTCGGATGAATGAATGCAGGATTCCTGCAGCACCAAACATTTCTTTCTCATTTCTTATGAAGTTGAGTCTGCACAGGCTGTTTAGAGGCAACCTGGCTGTTGTAATGAGGACATTTATGTCGCTCTGCATCAGGCGCATGCATGAATAAGCGGCAGGCTGCCTTTCTGTCTGAATGCTCTCTGCCAGCTACATTATTAAAATGTGCTCGTGTGGGTCTTATTTAACTTTTGTTACGCCCTGTTCTCTTTGGATGTTCACCTGGAAGTGACAAGCACACAGTGATTGTTCATCTTGTCAGGGTGCTATTGGAAATGCTGTGTTGTTGTAAGCTTTTAAGCTGTTGTCAGTAAAGCCCAGGCTCATTTGCCAGTTGTGTGTTAAGTCATTCATTCCAGACCTGGCGTAGTCGACTTGGACTCAATCTCCATCCCTCAAAAATGTGAAACAACACACTTTCAGCTAGTGCTGCTGTGGTTCTCAAAATGTAGAAGTATCTCCAGCTAGAAGTGTCACTTTGGATGTGTATGTATGCTGGTAAAAATAAGAGTAAAAGTACGTTCTACTTTGCAAAGTTTAGTGTCAGATACTTTTCTTTTTATGAAATGAACCATCGTAGAAAACCTTGGTTTGTGTGTATACATTTTGAAGCTCTCATATGTAAAGTTGGAGAAACTTTTACGCATTGCTTTTTCCGAGTAATAGCAAATGTATTAAGGGTAGCTTTACTTATTACATGGACATTTTTAAGAGATGGACACGTAGTTTCTATGTTAAGCTGCGTTTGGCCAGTCAGTGTTACTGACCTCATGAATATGCAAATATGATGTTAACACTGGGATTACAAATACGGTGTGGCAACTTTATTGTAGAGGATTGGGTTCCTTGGATTTAGAAAAACTGTCTATGAAATAAGTAAAACAAAATCCCCAAATTGAGTTTTTATGGACTTTATGTTAATGATTAAAATAAACTGTGGACATCATAAAGAGTTAATTGAAATCATAGAGGGTGGTGCAGTGGGTAGCGGTGTCGCCTCACTGCAAGAAGGTCGCTGGTTCGAGCCTCGGCTGGATCACTTGGCATTTCTGTGTGGAGTTTGCATGTTCTCCCTGCGATCGCGTGGGTTTCCTCCTAGTGATCGACCGATACAGAGTACCGATTCTTATGATTGATTCTTATGATTTATAATGCATAAACCACATTTTCCCTCAAAGAGTGAGATTTTTTTAAAGTGATGCTTAAAGATGTAACATCTTAAATTTACAATAAATTAAAGATTTGACATATAATCCCTTAAACATGTATCGTATAACCATTTACTGTTTACATTTTTCACAAAATAATAGATTAATTGAGAAAAATTGGTAAGAAATTTTAACAATGCAATTTAACAACATTATAAATGATGGAAGAAGAATTCAACTTGTCAATTCAGAAAAAGGTGGGCGACACGGTGGCACAGTAGGTAGTGCTGTCGCCTCACAGCAAGAAGGTCGCTGGTTCGCGCCTTGGCTGGGTCAGTTGGCATTTCTGTGTTGAGTTTGCATGTTCTCGCCATGTTCGCATGGGTTTCCCAGAGATGGGTTGCGGCTGGAAGGGCATCCACTGCGTAAAACAAATGCTGGATAAGTTGGCGGTTCATTCCGCTGTGGCGACCCCGGATTAATAAAGGGACTAAGCCGAAAAGAAAATGAATGAATGAATAAATTCAGAAAGTTTGTCGCACACATTTGATGCATAAGAAGTAAAAAAAATTAGATCAGCCAGATTAATACTGATCTCCGGCCGATTGATCCCTAGTTTTTATTAGTAGTAGTATTGCTACAACTTTAAAATGATATTCTACTACCCAATTTTTTCTTTATTTTAATTTTGATTGTTTGTCATGACGATGCTTAATTGTCTTTGTTTGCATGATGACATGAGAAAAGAAAGAAAGATAAAGATGGTTACTCTTGGAAGTTCTAGAAATAAATTCATGTTCACGTTCTTATATAGTGAAACTCAAGTGTGACTGTAATATGTGCTTGAGTATGTGTTGTAAACAAAACGGCGCCAAATTTACATTCCACTGTACACATGTATTTCCATTTTTATAGCTGGATTTCATTCACTTTTTTTGCATTGCAGTGACGGTAGGACCTTAAATGTCCTGGGTTGACATTCTTCAGATGAAAAGCGAAAAGCCTAAATGTGCCAATTTATGTTTCATTGTGACTGGAACATGGTGCAGTATAGCAGAAAAAGGTGCCAACTGTTAAAGTAATCACATCACTTCAGCAGCCGTTAAAAACTCTGGTTGCTGTAGAAACAGTCATGTTAGATGCAGTTGTAGGGCTGAGTGATAGAAGAAAAATCTCATATCACGATATAAGTCATCTCCTATCCTGATAACATTACCATTTCTGTAAATTTAATTAATTAATAGTTTAATGTCACATGTAATATATTTTTAAAGGGGTGGTCCACTACGATATCATATTTTAAACTTTTTAGTTTATGTGTAACGAAGCTGTGTGAACATAAACATTAATCTCTCAATGTAAAACGCTCAAACTATAATGCAAAGGAAGACATTAGCTTATTTTAGCTACAGCGAATGAAGTTTTAAGGACTACAAAAAAACACATCCGGGTTAATGAAGTCATAAACCCTTCAAGTTACGGGCATACACCCCGCGCAGCCTCTTCACACCTCTTTATTTTCTGGCTGATTCACGCTCAAACTGCTGCAGCTACACTGACTGACAGTATTTACACAACAGAGGCAAAGTACATGCTAGTAGAGCAGAGGTGTGACGCATTCCTGGTGATGTGGAGCCAATCCGTGAATCACAGCACATTATGTTAGCTGACCAACCAGAGCCACTTAAGGGTGGGCCTTTGGAGGAACTAGGAAATACAACAGTTGTTTTCATGTTAGTTGAGTAGCTGTTCATAATCAAAGTAAGATACAGGGTTCAACGCTAAGGATTTTTTCTACTGGCCCGATTTGGCCAGTTGTTGAGATTTTTACTTGCCCTGCCAAAATTTTCACTGGCCCCACCATAAAAAAGTTAATAGCTATTTCTCATCCACATATTTTAAACAATATGTCAAAAATAACGTCTGTGAATCTAGAATTCATTCATTCATTCATTTTCTTTTCGGCTTAGTCCCTTTATTAATCCGGGGTCGCCACAGCGGAATGAACCGCCAACTTATCCAGCATTTGTTTTACGCAGCGGATGCCCTTCCAGCCACAACCCATCTCTGGGAAACACATCCACACATTCTCATTCACACACATACACTATGGACAATTTAGCTTACCCAATTCACCTGTACCGCATATCTTTGGACTGTGGGGGAAACCGGAGCACCCGGAGGAAACCCACGCAACCACGGGGAGAACATGCAAACTCCACACAGAAATGCCAACTGACCCAGCCGGGGATCGAACCAGCGACCTTCTTGCTGTGAGGCGAACGTGCTACTCACGACGCCACCGTGGCGCCTGAATCTAGAATTTAAATACTTAAAAATATTAATACATGTATAGTGAGCAAAATTCAAAGTTTTATACAAACAAAATAGCAGTATGGAAAGTGTGCAGGTATTTTATTACAGTTCAATGAACTGTGCGTTCATTCGTTCCTAAATTTTCTTATCGGCTTAGTTCCTTTATTAATTTGGGGTCGCCACAGTGGAATTAACCACCAACTTATCCAGTATGTGTTTTACACAGCAGATGCCCTTCCAGTTGCAACCCATCACTGGGAAACATCCATACACACTCATTCACACACATACACTAGGGCCAATTTAGCTTACCCAGTTCACCTATACCACATCTTTGGACTTGTGGGGGAAACCGAAGCACCCGGAGGAAACCCAGGCCAACATAGGGAGAACATGCAAACTCCACACAGAAATGCCAACTGACCCAGCTGAGGTTTGAACCAGCGACCTTCTTGCTGTGAGGCGATTGTGCCACTGTACCACCAGCAGGGCCTTAAACTGTGCAAAACACACAATTTTTTTTATTGTGTTGTACCCACTTAAATGTCTGCTTACAAGATGCTAGAAACAGATAATTTCTTTAATCCTCATAATTTGATGTTGCCGTATCTTTGCTGTACTGGTTGTTACCAGGTTACAGGAAAAAATAGCATGCTTACAACATCCAATCAGATAAGAGGAACCAAAAAGCAATATGGCATTTACGACATCACAGAGAGGGTAGCATTTAAAGGCTTAAAAGCACAAACTCTTTCTAAATTAAAAGACTTTTTAATTGACAAATAGTCGCATTAATTTAAAATCAAACTTTAGTGACAAGGCAGCGCTGGCCCAATCGTGCCAGTAGCAATCCTATACTTTCCCGAGTGTCTCTCACGCTGGCCCCGGGCCATCGGGCAGTCCTTATTGTTAAGCCCTGCGATATATGAAAAATAACCAGATTTTTTACAAATGAATCTTATAAACATAACCAAGCCTTAAAAATACACTCACCCTTTAAATGTTTTTCACACTTTTATTTAAGATTACAGGGCAAATGTTTGATTGCAAATGTAGAAATATTAAATAAATATGAATAAAATATAAAACACTTTTTAAAAACTGATGATTACATGTCCAACATAGAAATAAAAAATATTGCTAAATAAAAAAGCAAATGTAAACACTGATCTTTCAAGATTTCATCTTTCTGACAATACTATTATTCATTTTTCTCTTTGCATCCCTATAATGACGTATAATATTGCACTCATATAATCGTCATATTATCCGTATTATCGCCATAAATAAACAATATAAAACAAAACAAAAAATTTCACAAGTTATACAGTACATTGCAGAGTTGCTGTTTTGAAATATGTTATAATTGTGAATTTGTCAAGCAGGTTTTGAGATTTCAAGACTTCCATATTCAAGTAGGTATGTGCCTGCATAAGATTGTGACGGTATGATAACCTTGGATAAAAATATCACAGTTTCACTGTATCGCGATATTGTGATTTCTGCTCCAAAATAAGTTCTTTTTAAATGTCTAGGTAAAAACAACAACTTTTTTTCCCCCATTGAACACAATATGTTTTATTTTAAGAAACATTTCAAATATTTTGGACCAGTAGATTTCGATTTAGAAGTTCCTTTCCTGCTGGAGATACTTTTACCCTTAAAAACTTAATAAAATAGGTGTGAGAAATAGGCATGGGACGATTTGGAAAAGTCAAGGTTTTCATACCGCCAACATTTTTTAAACATAATTAAAAACAAGATTTTTAATTGAATTTTTTTAATTAGTTTTTTTTAGGTGTAAATTGTAAAGACATCTGTGTTTTTAAAACAAATGAAGACCGCAGAAGTCAATGATTCACTTGAATTATTTAGCTTGACGTTTACTGCTCCAAAATACTTTAAATGTTTCTCAAAATAAAACATATTGTGTTCAAAGGGGAAAAAGGTTTTGTTTTTTTAGCCAGACATTTATAAAGAATATATTTTAGAGCAGTAAACATAATACCGTCATACAGTGAAACCGTGATATTTTTATCCAAGGTTATCATACCGTCAGAATCTTATACCGGCCCATGCCTAGTGAGAAACATGTAGAAAACAAACAAAAACAACTTACACACACCTTAGGAACGGTAAAACAGAAAACTTTGGCGGTTTTAAAACCACGGAATTTTTCAAACCACGGTATACCTTGAAACCAGTTATATTCCCATGCCTATATTCAAGCAGACAGGACTTGAAGGCCCAAAATAGCTGCCCGTGGCATTGTAAATATGGCCACTGACTGAACATACTTTCTTTAAAATGGACTTTGATGGTATTTGGATGTTTTGATCTGATTGAAGATAGTCCTTGGCTGGAAAGTTTGGGAACCGATGAGCTAGAACAAGTTTTCGCCAGTGTGTATCTGTTAAACAAATGAAATAAACAACACCCACACTGGACTCAGGCGTGTGGTGGTCTGTAAGGTTAATGCTGGCCGGCTGTGGTGCAGTGCTCTCAGGGTTTTAGGGGAGAGATGCAGTGGTTCGGCGTGTACCTGTCACTACTAAATGATTGCTCATTTCCTGCCGCGGGAGGAGGAGTGGAGGAGAGCAGTAATAGCACACAGCTGCCCGAGCTGGACACTACCTTTCCTCTTCTGCTCTCCTGGTATTCATCTCTCTTGTATCTTCCTCTCTTCCTATCCCAGTCTGTGTGTATTGTTTACATGCAAGTCTCTCTCTGGAATGGCAGAGGTGGACGTACACACCCCTGATGCCTCACATGTTCTCCACCTAGCTTCTCTGGCTTCATTTTTGCGTGTCTGTGTGGATTTGTGTTTGTGCGTACACACATGCTTGTGTCAGTGTGTGTATGTTTGGGGGAGGATTGGTTTAAGGAGGGGTCAGTAACAAATTCCATCCCGGTTCCAAACTAGGGTCACATGACCCAGAATGGAAGTTTAGCAATGACCAGCTGTAGTCCACATTACACAGCAGGAGAGAATCAAGCACAATCACTTAACTGTATAAGGCATAGGATACGCTTGGTGAGCAAATTACGAATTAGTCAAAGTCATCTGGTATTTCGTAAGAGGCTCTATTTAATACTGCAATAGATAGGGTGTGGATATAGATTGTATATGCCAGGGCTGAACAGTAATTATATGGTTGGCTTTTGTGAGAGAGGCTCAGGGCAGTTGGCAGAACTGTGCTAGTGCTGTTTTTATACTGTCAGTTCACTGTTGAAATGCCTGTATGTTTACTTACTGTATTTTAAGACTGGTACAATAGCGCTTCTTTATAGGTAAGTGTTCTGATATTATGAAATTTTAATTATGAAATTAAAACGATATATATATTTGATTTAAAGGTTCAGGACACCGTGTTGCACTTTTTAAAAAAAAGTTAAGACGCTGTTAGCACTTGTCATCTTTAATTGTGGGAAAAACTGAATAATTTTGAGCTTTTGTCAGCTAATTTCATCTTCCGGGTTTAAAATAATTTTTGGGGTGGGATAAAAATCAGTGACGTAGCCTGCATCTGCTAGTGGAGTGATGACGCGGTGGTTTCTCATTATTATTCATAGCTGAGTGTTCTTATCCTATGAGAAGACCCTGCTTCTTAATTATTTATGAGAGCACATGCTTTCCGAAAGCAAAGCAAACTTGCAAAGCTGTGACCCAATGACTGGATGAGACCACGTCTGCATGACACGAGTCGTATGTGTTTGTTTCCATGATCCACGGGTGTGTTGCAGATTTTTTCCTACGATTCTGTTAGGGTCAGGAGAGCTGTACAAGAATTGGAGAATGGCGGCCATTGAGGCCCCGTTTACACTAGTGCGTTTTAGTTTAAAAACGGCGTTTTAGCATGAAACCATTGTGTAAAACCACGTGACCATTCGCGCACCATTCGCGCACTCTGGGCATGCGTGTTCAAGTATAAACAGGAAGCACGTGTCTCGCTCGGCATTTAGTTATTGTTAGTCAACAAACGCTGGTTGAACGATGAATGCGATGGTAAAGAAAGCAAGAGAGGTCTTTTTGAGGACAGACGACGAGGTCGAGTTGTTACTTAAAGTAACAAATGAATATAAAACATCCATGGCTATCGAAAATACAGTGTTTACAGTGAAGGCTGGTCTGCCGTCTGCCGGTGACGTTATAGCCATATGTGCTTGACGAATAAGGAAAGGATACGCAATGACCCAAAGCCCCAATCACGTATCCAATGTCAGCAGACATGCCTCCGTTTTTAAAGGTATCCGTTTTCCCACATCCACACTGAGATGAGGCAGCAGCGTTTTAGAATGAAAACGCCCTCTCCAGCGTTTTCAAAACGCTCCGTTTTCGCACCTCGAAAACTCTGGCGTAGTGTGGATGGATGGCGTAACCGTAGCAAAACTTATGCGTTTTAAAACGAAAACGCACTAGTGTAAATGGGGCCTGAGATACATCGCCTATATCCGTGCTACTGTGTTTGCCTGTTTTTAAAAAAATCTCCAGATTACCAGCAGTGCTAATGATTGAAATAGACGTGCTGCACTGCTCCACTGTGTCTGCATTCAGACTCGGAGGAGAGAAGTCCTCCTCATTTATAGTGTTTATAAACACGATTACCTTTATGATGATATAACAAATTGTGGTTATGTGTATATGAAATTACGAACAACAAATGTAGCAGGACATTAAATTACTGTTTATTTCTTTGCATTTTAACTTTGCAAACTATAAAATCATGGGTCTCTTCACGGTTTGTGTCTCATTTTGTGAGCCAACAGACAGTGGTTTGCTCCCTTCTTTTTCCCCTGCTTTGCTGGCCACACCCACTCCTCCCTCTGATCACAGCGCTCCACGCCCATAATGAGGTGATTTTTGAAAAAATTCTGAGGTATACTTGAACCTTGGGGGTTTCATGGTCAAACATTTTATGATCTGATATACTGCAGGCAAAGCCAAAGAATTGAAGTGACTACAAACTTAATTTTAGCCTAATTTTCTTGTAGTAGTGTTATCACAATACTGGAATTCCCAACTTCGATACGATAACTTGAAAAATATCAATATTCGATAACATTTTTGATTTAGAGTACAGTGGTCCTTTGCTATAATTCGGTTCACGTTTCTTGGCCTCGCAGTTTTATAGATTTTGGGCAATTTGACGCTTTTTTTTTTTTTTTACAGCGCATTGTGTTCTGCGTCTTGATTGGCTGTCAATCTCCTCTGTGCCGTGTCTCCTGTACAGTACAGAATGCATTCAGCTTGCCAAATTTACAAAAATCTTCGATCGCTAGCAGTGTGACTTTGAAGTGCTGTACTGTATGTTTGCAAGTTTTCTCCTCAACAAACCCCCAAATGTTGAAGAAACGTTCTGCACCCTCAAAGGCACCTGCAGTAGCACCCAAGAGGCAGAGGAAGATGCTAACCATCACACAAAAAGTTGGACTTCTGGACATGTTGAAGGAAGGTAGTTATACAGCTGTAGAGCGCTGTTACGGAATAAATGAATCTTCAGTTCATTGCATTCAGATTTACAGCCTTAAAACATCTATAATAATTAAAGAAATAAATCTGAGGACTTCACAGATTTCCCCTATTACTTGTTAAGTAAACAAAATAAACTAAACCATACAATGTTTAGCATTTTCACTTAATCTAATTTTCAAGCGATGAGTGACATAGAGCGCATGCTAATTTTATTATTTTGTACATGTTAATCTGTTATATTGTAATCAAATCTGCACCTTTCTAAATGATAAAATAAGAAAATAGCCTGACGGTTATTTAACTCCTGCTGGTGAGAAGAGAGAGTGCGAGAGAGTATAGCCAGTATTGATACTTACTAAAAACAAGTTTGTGGAGTTTTTCTGGAGTTTAAGTTTCTGTTCAGTGTAGTTTTCTTGTAAATGTATGAATTCGGGATAATTAAAACTTTTAAAAATCACTGTACTTATAAGATTGGATTATTTGTTTGTATGTTTAGGTAAATAATTATTTTACTTTAGGCCTCCTTGGGGAACATGGTCATGGTATGATTATTCTGTTCAGGCTGGTATATTCACTTTTTTTCTAAGAATTTGTGTCTGTCAGATGACTTTAAGGTTTAATTTTAAATACTTTTAAATGTTTAGTTATACACAAAAACTAATTCCAAAGTAATGTATTTTAAAATTTCATCTTATTTATAGTGAAAATGTCACTAGAGCAAGTATTACTGAAATCCATATGCTCATTTGAGCACTGGCTCAGAAAAGATGTTGTATCCACAGCTTGATACATATTACCCGAAAATGATGAAATGTAAATCTTCAGAATATCTCGCTCTCTTTCGGACAGGGAAAAGAGTGCATGTCAGAGTTTCCATGGACCATTGAAATGCACAAGCTAAAGTAACCACAATCCTTTTCAACAGCAAGTCGTCTCTGTTCAAGCTGCCCAGGGATTGCAAAACATTATACTCCTATTTAAACTGGGCACACCGAGTGACATAAAACGGCACGAATAGCCTCTCTTATCACAGCCGCTTTATTTCTCAGTCAGATGGGACATCTGCTGAAAAGAGCGCCAACGTCACGCTACATATAATCCCCAATGTACTCTCAGTAAGCCCTGCTCATGATGTGTTTGTTATACATATTTAAAGTCATCTGAATTTTATTTCAATAAATTATGTCACCCCAAGGATGTGCTTGAATCGGTTTCCCATACACAGAGCGGTGTAAAGCAGGGGCAGACTGTGCTTTCATTTCGCTCGAGTTGACTGATAAATAACAAACATTTTTTATACGCTGTCCATCGAGCATGTCTGTTGTTTTATCACCTGGTCAGATTGCCAAAGTAACCTCTTCTCTTTCCTTTTCTCATTCTTCCACTCACAGTCTCTCGCTCTCTCTCTCTCGCTGTCCTCCTACACACGCTGCTTCCTCTTTGGATATTTCATGGGGATTTCTCCAGGGAAAATTATTCTTTGCTACATGCCAATTTGGGGTTCTCAATGTTATTTTGAGGAAGAATGTTATCTTTGTGATTTAATCGTAAAGCTCTGTAATTCTGGAAGTGTTTCTGGATTTTTATGAGGGGGACATGTGGGAGATGTATAAAGGGCTAGTTTGGTCAAAAATGAACATTCTGTCATTATTTATGATGCTCATTTTGTTCCAAACTTGTATGCTTTTCCATGGAGCACAAAAGGTTCATTTTTATGCATCATCTTCACGCCGCTTTGTGAGAAAGAGAGTATAATCTTGCCCTCTGGTGTTGCTAACTCTAAAACAACTGTAACAGAATAAAGAAGAACAGTGAATGAATCATTATTTTGAGCCGATCTGCACAGTCATCCTGTTGTTTAGACAGAGTTCACAAATTGGAGTTCAACTTACTCAAAGGCCTTTCATTTTGGAGGAACCTTTTCATATTTCATAGTTCCTGCCTGCTTTTTGGCTGTGAAATAATTTTATTGGTAGGAAATCTACTTGGTAAACATAATTTAATGGTAACTCTCCGTCAGTAGGGTCTACAGTGCAATAAGCAATTAGTCAAATGCATGCCATATAAAACACTGGAACAGCATTTTAAAATGTTACAGGACATATACACTCACTCCTCACAGCAAGAAGGTCGCTGGTTCGAGCCTCACCTGGGTCAGTTGGCATTTCTGTGTTGAGTTTGCGTGTTCTCCCCGTGTTCATGTGGGTTTCCTCCGGGTGCTGTGGTTTCCCCCACAGTCCAAAGATATGCGGTACAGGTGAATTGGCTGAGCTAAATTGTCCCTAGTGTATGTGTGTGAATGAGAATGTATGGATGTTTTCCAGAGATGGGTTGCAGGTGGAAGGGCATCCGCTGCGTAAAACAAATGCTGGATAAGCTGGCGGATCATTCCGCTGTGGTGACCCTGTATTAATAAAGACACTAAGCCGTAAAGAAAATGAATGAATGAATGAACATATACACTCACCGGCCACTTTATTAGGTACACCCGTCCAACTGCTCGTTAATGCAAATTTGTAATCAGCCTATCATGTGGCTAATTTAAACCGAGCATCAGAATGGGGAAGAAAATTGATTTAAGTGACTTTTAATGTGGCATGGTTGTTGGTTCCAGGCGGGCTGGTCTGAGTATTTCAGAAACTGCTGATCCACTAGGATTTACACGCACAGCCATCTCTAGGGTTTACAGAGAATGGTCTGAAAAAGAGAAAATAATTAGTGAGCATCAGTTCAGTGGGCGCAAATGCCTTGTTCGAGCTGATAGAAAGGCAACAGTAACTCAAATAACCACTTGTTACAACCGAGGTATGCAATGCCACAGCCTGCTTGAGTGTTGTTGCTGACCATGTCCTTCCCTCTATGACCACACAGTGTACCCATCTTCTGATGGCTACTTCCTGCAGGATAACGTGCCCTGTCATAAAGCGCGAATCATCTCAGACTGGTTTCTTGAACATGACAATAAGTTCACTGGACTCAAATGGCCCCCACAGTCACCAGAACTAAATCCAATAGAGCACTTTTGGGATGTGGTGAAACAGGAGATTTGCATTATGGATGTGCAGCCGACAAGTCTGCAGCAACTGTGTGATGCTATCATGTCAATATAGACTAAAATCTCTGAATTATATTTACAGGACCTTGTTGAATCTATGAAGGATTAAGGCAGTTCTGAAGGCAAAAGAAGGTCCATTCTGGTACTAGTAAGGTGTACCTAATAAAGTGGCCAGCGAGTGTACATTCAGAAAGCTAATCTCAACAGCATTAACTTGTTGCCTTTTTCTTTGACTTTTTATTTTCTCAGCCTCAATGATATGTATTAACACGACAAATTGGCATTTCTCATTATGTTTTATTTTTGTTTATAGTGACTCTGCAATATTTAGCAGAAGTATTATCTACGTCATTTCATGTCATTTTACTTTAATGTTGAATTCTGTGAGCTGTTCTATCTCTAACCTCTTAAAAAAAAGCCCCTTTCCTCTTATAGGAAGTAATCATGTGACACAACTTAGGCAGGATTGTGATCACTGCCTGACTGCTTTACGAAATCGAGTTGTTTCCTGAGCTGTCGTAGGTAATGTTTGTCACATTCAATATCATGCAGAAAGGTCCTCTGGCCAGATAGCTGAAGAAAGAAAAGCTCTGGGCAGTTGGATTGATTTGAGATATTTATAAAAATCAATAAGAACAGACTGCAAGTCCTTATCTCCCATGTGAATGTACTCTTACACCGGTTTTTGCCTCTAAATAACTCTTGCCACTCTCAGAATACATGATATGAGCCAGAATATCGCACAGGCCTTTTTGATGTAGGGTGATGTGATGATTCGTGGACAGCAATAGGTGTAGTGTTTCGAGATTTGATCGTATTATCTTGTATGTAGTGGACAACAACTGACATCCTGGCAGAAAGCCTGGCTTTTTTCAGTCATCCACAATTGGTTCTTTCGCGTTGACCTTTAGGAGGCCAGAAGTTTTCAAACATAGTGAAACGAAAGAGGGATGATGATATAAGTGCTTCTTGGTTGAATAGATGAAAGGTTTGTGGTGTTTTCGCAGCAGTACTCCGGCCTTTAGAAAGATACCTAAAGGTTTGCATATGCTATTGTTTCTGCAATTCAGATGCTAGTTTTACATACTTGATGACATCATGTACGTCAATAAAGATGACAAGAAAGGACTACTCAAGAAGAAACACGTACAGCCCAACGGTGATCAACAAAACCTGCCAGTGTCTGTTGTCATTTGTTAGGGCATTTCAAATTAGGTTTATTTTGACATGTTCTTCGTCTACGACTAAAAAAGAATTTAGAACAGACAGACAAAATTATTGTGTAGTCTGAACCATAGCACTATATCTCTTTGGTCATTATATCATTCAAGTGGAAGATGCTGATAATATGGTTTGATTAGTGCCGCAATATTTGAATGTCTCTGTCAGTCACAAAGTTTTTTTATTAAGACTAATTTGATTATGCATTCAGCTACCCATAAGAGTGTAGAATGTTCAGCTCACAACCCTAACCCAGAATCAGGAAAGTAATTGGTCTTTTTCTTGCATGGTAATAATACATTTGAGAAGACATTGACTGACTGTCTGTCCTTTGCAGTGTGGAAAACAAAACAGTCACAATGGAGCATTTGCCTCAGTCTGTTTCCATGTTTTTCATAAAATCAGCATTTATTCTTTCCCGCTTCTGTCTGTACCTATGCTGACAGGTCTCCAACCCGGCATTAGTGTGGAAATAAGTCAAATCCTTAATGCCTTGTTTTTCTAGCATTTTTTCCCTCCTCTCTCACCCTCTTAAGACAGGAAAGGGTTACTTTCCATGTTTCCTGTCCAATTCCCCCAGCTCTAGCTCCTTTCGGATCACTTTCTTCATACTAAACATTCCCAGGCTCCCATAACCTCCTGGCTTCCTTACACTGGCCAAAAGAGATCCCAGGTGAGCGTGTGGGCGAACCTCCTGTTTTTAAGGATAAAAATCTCTCCACGTTTTGCCTCCTGACAACGGTGGTGGTGAAACATGGTTTCTTTTTCAGCCTTCCTTGATCGCAGGCAAGGGAAAACAGTTATTTGGGAAATCTATACCAGTCATTTGGCACAGAGCAAGACCAAGCTGATTGGTGAAACTCAAGTTTTAGTGCTCAATTGAGCAATGTTACGTCTTCTCCAATAATTCAAGCAATAATTTAGAGCCTGGCTATCATAAAGCCTTTCTGAAGCATTTAGATCAGCACTACAGGTTTCAGGGAGGAAGAAGAATTTGAAGGACCTTTTATTGGGTTTGGAGCTGTCAGTCATTTTGGCACCAGATGAAAGACGGATACAGCAGAGGTGGCTTGTGATCAGTCTTGGCGATAAATAGTCACATGACTCTCAATACTTCCTGTTGAAGGCTCACATTGAATGTTCAGAATCTTTTAGACTTCTTTGAAGAACTATCAGCTGGTTCACATTCCCTTTCTTTTCCCCTACAGCGAAATCCCAGTATGATCATAAAATTGTCTTATCAGCATGTTTTAACACCATACTTCCAATAAAAGACACGCAGTACGGGCAGGCAACTGGTTTGTGTTTTAAAATCCTGATGTTCATCGTTTTTCTTCATCCTCTTTGCTATCTTTTCCCACGGATTCTCTTCCAACTTTCTCTCTCCCTCTCTGTGAGCATCTGACAGATGGATGTAGAGAGAGAGAGAGAGAAGGGGAGATCTTTGGATGTGCGATCACCCCCTCTTTTACCAAAAAACACTAGTCTTTGTAAATGGAAAGTCTGGACAGAACGGAACAAACAGAGCGATGTTATTTGGGCCTGACCCAGTGATGGACCTGCTGAGACGGTCTAAATATAGTCCCATGGTGTACTGACTAATTGGCCTGTGAGCAGTAATCATTCCCAGCCTCTGAAAGCTCTTAAACAGGGAAGAGAGTCGAGTCACTGCTGCCCCCCTGCTGTGCCGGAGCCAAATACCAGAACGATCTGAACTGACCGAGCAGATTCACACAGTGATCAACCCGGAGCTTTTCTATGTGTTCAGGTGCTTGCTATACGCAGAGTTCATAGAACTGGAAATAGATTGTGTATTTTTCTAATGTTTCATTGTATTTGAACTTCATCTAATACCCATGTGTAAACAAAGAAAAGGCAAACAACCACATTTATAGATTTTTACATAATACATATTGTCATATACTGCAGTAATGCATTACTATACAGTCGAAACAAATAAAGTGAACAAAGATTCTTGGATAAAATGAGTTTAGTTTTGATTAGTAATTTATTTTTCAAGTAATTTGTTATGCAACATAAAAACACTAAACAATGTATTATGATAAAGTTATGCGCCATATTTGTGAGCATAAATACAATAATAATTGTGTATAATTAGCTATAATAAAGGTATAATACACTATAAGTAGCAAAATGAATGAACTACGGTATATTTTTGATTCAGTGTCTCTTAACTTTTGTTGATTAAGTTTAATCTTAATTTAGCACTTATATTGTACTAGAAACAAAAATAATGCCACTAGATATTTAGAAAATTTAGAAAATACAACAATAAAAGCAACAAAAAAAATTAATTTTCCCCAAAAGTTATGTTGTATTATATTATATATTATGTTGTACTATGTAGTATAAAACAAAATTGCTAACATATATATTTATTAAAACACAATTATGTTTTTGTTTATAATACTGTAATAAAGTTGTCATATTATACAATATATAAATATTATGGTATTATATTAAGATTTATTTGTGTATATATATACACACAATGGGGGAAATAAGCATTCAACAAGTCACCATTTTTCTCAGAAACATATTTCTAAAGGTGCTGTTGACTTGAAATTTTCACCAGATGTTGGTAACAACCAAAGAAATCCAAATATGTTAAGAAAACTATTTATTAGTTTACAAACTAAGTTACGTGTAATAAAATAATAAGAGACACAGATACAAAGTATTGAACCCATGAAGAAAGGGAGCTGTAGAAAGGCAGTGAAAGCTCAGACAGCAGCAGAAATCTCTCAGTAGTTATTCAGCAACCCTCTGCCCTTCGTCATTGTGAATTAATATCAGCTGCTTCAGTCCAACATCTACATTACCAACATCTACATGATGAAGATGAAACCAGGGTGGACATTTCAGCAAGACAATGATCCAAAACACAGCCAAGGAAACTCTCAAATGGTTTCAGCAAAAGAAAATCAAGCTGTAGAATGGCCCAGCCAGTTACCTGACTTGAATCCAATATAAAATATAAATCTGATTTGATAGACCAGACCCACAGAACCATCAAGTCTGTGAGAACAATCACAGCTGAGCAATGCATGACTTCATTCTCCATATGAAAGGCGTCTTTAAGCTGCCTTCACCAAAAAAGCCTTTTATATAAAGCATTGATAACAGTTTCCCCTTGTGTCATTCTATTCTTATTACACATAACATTTTTATTTTATTTTGTTATTTTTTTATGTTTGTGTTGTTTGAGTTTTTACTAAAATCTGGTTCAATCCCATGTCAAAAGCTCCTTTAGAATATTTTTCCCAGAAAAAAAACATGATGCGTTTGAATACTTTTCCCCCACTGTGTATATATATAACTCTATAGCGCAATGTACTTCTCAAACTGCCAGCATTAAAAGGCCTTGTCAGTCTTGCTTGTTTTGCAATCAGTAGAAAGCACTCTTGTCTGCCAAGTAACATGAGATGCTGTGTACGCTACCTGCTTCCGAGCAGAGCTACACAAACCTGTGACCAAAGCTTAACCTGCGGTCTCACATAGGAAGTGGCCGCCACCCACCGGATTTCCTCTCAACTCCCACGGCTAAATAAAGCCATAGAGCGGCGCAGCTGATAGCGAGTGAGATGTTCGCCCTCTGCTGCTTCAGCATGTGTGATTATGACACTGCAGCTTGATCTAAGCGCGAGTCTCTTCCTCTCTCGTTCAGGCTTACGTTCTGCATTGTAGTCGGGAACTTCCTGTCTTTTTATATACAACTGTGAAGGTCTTGACGTCAGTGACAGCGATCTGAGCTACGGGGTCTCTCTTAATTCACCCCTCAAAGCTTGACTATATTTAGCTAAACCAGAATTGCTGTAAAAACAGAGCCAAAGTAATTCTACAACTAACATCTAGTCAAAATTGCCAGTAAAATGGTTTGTATTTTTTGAAGATTTCATACTTTAGCTGCTTCTAACATATCCAGGAAGTTGCGGTATAACACTAGTCAAAACTTGACTATGAGCTAATCTGAATTGATTGTCTAAATTTCTCAAGGATTTAAAAATACGACAAAATTAAACTTTAAAAACGAGTGATGATGCATATATGTACAACAAATACTACAGCTGTTAACAAGAATTTTTTTAAGTTGCCCCCCAAATGGTGTGTAATTACTCATTCTTTCTTGCTTTGGCTGTTTTTAACATAATCAGGAAGTTGCATTAAACACTATAGTCAAAGCTTGACTAATATTTACAGGGTATCCGTGGGGTCTTAAAAAGTCGTAAAATGTCTTAAATCTCAAAAGCTAAATTTTAGGCCTTAAAAGTGTTAAATCTACTGAAATATTGTGTTGTTGGTCTTAATTTTTTTAACAGTTCTTCATTTTCCTTTGTTCATGTATAGCTTCCCAATCTGGCCATCAACACTCATACAATCACCAACAATCCCAATCTCAATAGGCATAAGACGATAACCGTTGTCAAGGTATACCGTGGTTTGAAAAAGTCAAGGTTTTAAAACTGCCAAAATTTTCTGTTATACTGTTCCTAAGGTATGTGTACGATTATTTTTTTTGTAGTTTTTTAGGACAACAGTATCTCCAGCAGAACAGATATCGGGGAGATGCTGTTGTACATTGTAAAGACGTGTGTTTTTGAAACAAATGAAGACAGCAGAAGTCAATGATTCACTTGAATTATTTAGCCTGACATGTTTACTGTCCCAAAATGTTATACATGTTTCTCAAAATAAAATAAATTGTGTTTAAAGGGGAAAAAAGGTTTTGTTTTTAGCCAGACATTTAAAAAGTCTATATTTTAGAGCAGTAAACACAATACCGTCAAACTGTGATATTTTTATCCAAGGTTATCATAGCGTCAGAATTTTATACCAGCCTATGCCTAAATCTCAATAAAAAATTTAATTAAAAAAAAAACATTTTTAACTCTATTTACCATAATGTTTTAATTACTTTCCTTACATATTTTAAAGTTCTCCATTTATATACTATCAAGGATACTGACCTGACCTATATTTGTTATTATTAAATTGCAATTATTGTATTATTGAATGTGTTCACTTATAATCATTTTTTGATAGGGAAAGTGAAAATCTTTTCCAACTGGGATATTCGAAAAGATCCTGGGCATTCTGCCTTGTATAAGTCTTAAAATTCCTTAATAATGGTCTTAAAAAGTCTTAAATATAACTTGGTGAATCCTGCAGAGACACTGATTTAGCTAATTCAATTACCTATATTTCTTACCTGTGTAAAAAAATTGAACCAAATTCAAATGTAAAAATCAATTCTGATATATATTTGAAGCATAGACTGGTACAACAAGTGTTACGTCTGACTGCTTTTCACTTCCTGAAGCTGTTTGTTTACTGACTCTTTCATACCTACTTTGGCAGCTTTTAACACTTACAGGAAGTTGCAGTAAAACACGGACAAAACAAGGAAGCGTGTACGAAAGCAGAAGTCATTAGTCAGCATTAGTCCTTAAACTGCTTCATCCCACCAGCCCTTTTCCACAGGATCCGATTATCATAATGAAACTTTCGGTTTCTCATCCACATCTGGGCAAACGCTGTTTTTGTTGATCTACTCGCCAGTCAATAGTCATACACTTTTGAAAGTGTCTTATTCCTCGTTTATGCTGAGAGGTATGAATCTGTTTACTATCGTATGATTTGGTACAGGTCACCCTGATCTGCCTTGTGTTTTCCACTGCCAAAAACACCCTTATTTTAAATGTGGTATATGCCAGAAAGTAAAATAAGAGAGAAATAGAGAGCGGAAGCAGCACCCCTCACACTTTCTACATGTTTAGACGCAACGTATTTTGTGTCGTGTTTCAGCTGTATATTAAAATTGATGCTTCCTGTGTTATATTCCTCTGGCGTGTTGAATGCGCAATAGCGTTCAGCTGCAAGTCTAGTTCCACCTTTTAAGGTATTATACGATTGTGGCAAAAATGGTATGGTTTGCTATTTTGGTTTTTTTTGACAGTGGAAATAAAAAAATTAAATCATATGTTACTGTGCTGCACTGTACTGTACTGAACTATACTGCTCAGTGGAAATGAGCCATTAGACCCCATTTGTTTCTGATATTAAGTTGTGTTTGCATCAGTCCAATTTGGCGCTGTGCAATATGTATTGTTTAAGCATTGATATCGCAATGTGCGCATCTGCAATAGTCACATGGCAGGATCTGCAATGTCATGTTGGGATTATAATTGACCAGGAACCACAGTTCACACTCAGAAATAAAAAGATTTTGCTGCTTGTTCAAACTACTTATTTAAAATGAGCTGAAACGACAATTCTTTAGATTTTTCTGGTACGACTTAATTGTTTCATGTGTAATCCACTTAAATGTAAGTTGAATGAAGTAATGAATTGTGTGGAACCCTGCATTTTTTATAGTGCAGTGCACATGAGTTGTGGAGTCATTGTGAAAATTAACTGTAATCTAATAGTGTGATTTCTTTTTTACTTGGGTGTGTTTTGAAGGCCTTCATTTGTTGAAGATTTAAAGCTAATTGGAAAAATTTGTTCACAAGAAATTATAAAGTTTTGGTGCTTTTTAGGGCTGTGCAATATGGACAAAATAATCGTATTGTGATTTTTGGAACGAATATTGCAATTTTATTTGTGATTTTGGCAACTGTTTTTGCTTTTTCAAACAAGCTTCTCCAAGCTTTTTCAAACAATGCATTCTAAATGTATTTAGTGCACAAGAAGTGCGTAACAAAACATTTCACAATAAAATTACATAGTATTAGATTTAATGAAAACTGCAGTAAAATTGTCTTTAAAACTGACAACATAAAATAAATTAAGTATTAAGGATTACCTAACCTCAAATCTAGTTAAAAACATGCTGTACACAGTAGTACTGCTTGTTAAACAAAACTGTAATAAATTGTCTTAAAAACAGACAACATGAAAAAATTAAGATGAACTAACCCCAATTCCAGTTATAACAATAAATAAAAACTAACGTGAATCAAAACCACCTATTCGGTTCTCTGAATATGAGCTCTGATTGGTTAACATCTTTCTCCCAATCAGCTTAGCTCTGATTGGATAACATTAAAATCATGCGCACAAGAACGTATTCTGCAAAAAAAAAATCTAAATAAATTAATCGATATAAGAAATTTAGAAGCGATTTAGAAATTGCATGTGCTTAAATCGCAATTTTTTTAATTAAATTTTTTTTTTTGTGATTGAGATTAATTGCACAGCCCTAGTGCTTTTGCAATATTAATTTTGTTTATAAATTGATAAAAGGTTATTTTAGATTTTATAATTTCTGCACTTCAATATTGTTAGATTCCACGGAAAACCATAAAGCGCTGTTTATTTAATTTTTTATTATTATTATTATTGTCTTTGTTCTGTTGTATTGATCTGTGCTTTAATTTAAGTTTTTATATTTTTTGGATATGTTATGCAGATCCTACAAAATCATTCCAATCAATGTAAAATTGTAAATTATTTCCAAATAGCTATTTAAATCATTTGGTGAAATTATATTCATATCACAATAAATATTGCAGAAATGCAAAATATCGCAATGCCAGTATCGTGGAGCCGTATTGCGATCACAAGTGGACGACACTTAATACAGGCATGAATGGGGTCTAACGTTTTGAGCCAATTACGACCACTTTTTCAGGTAGTTGAAAAGATATTCAATCAGATTACTTTTTTGTCAACACTCTTGTGGTCAAATGCATTTAGAAAGCCACAAAATGTGTTCTACTCTTCGCATATCGACCAAACACGTGATCGTTATGAGATGCATTGTGAGAATGCACAAAAACAGTTGCTACTCATGTCCTTCTCCTCTGCTTGCTTTTATTCTTGCTTGTTAGATGAGTAACATGGGTTCATTCATTCATGCAGTAGTACTCGCGTCACTGAGTGCTCATGTGAAAGTGATGTCGAACATGCTGAAATTAAAGAGAAGGGTCTCAACAAGGTCAGAACACAAGTGGCACAACAGACGCATTTGAACACATAATGGTACCAAGTGGAAATGGTAATGGGTCTCAGCTGACCACTTAGGATTGGATCAGATTGGATTTTTAAGATTCTTTCTTAGAAAGTCCTACAAGACTGCTTCCATTCATTTTGTTAGCCTTAAACTTTTGAATAATGGATTTTATAATAAGATGAATTTATTTATACTGCGACAAGAACTGGGGCTTTTATCTTTTGACGTCTATTCAAAAAGATTTCAATTTGGGTTGAACTGGGGTTCGTTTTTACATTTCTGCATCTCCATCTGTGCTGAGAATCTGCTGTAATGATGTGGCTGCTTTGTGGACAATCAATTTACTACGCTTGGCATGTGATATCTCGGCTTATAGTGAGGTCACCTATTAATTTACTAAGGACATAAGCTCTTTACATAATTTCTCCTTCTGTTTACCATGCATTTGATTTTAGCGATTGAAATCCACAAGGATGCCTCAATGTAATGCGCAGAATACTAAATAAATAAACAGTGTTATAAAATTACAGAATTTCCATTTAGTACAAGGCAGGTATCAGCAGAAAAGCTCAGGCAGCAGGATAAGTAGGCGTGTTGTTGGCAGAGGTTGGGGGTGGGTGTAATGATATTAGTAGTGATTGGCTAATTTATGAGGCTGTTTAGTTATTCATGTTGAGTGTCGGCCATCCATCATAGCAGTGCTGAAGGAAGTCAAACTGCGCCGTTTAACTGCCAGACCAAAGGGGCACTGAGAACCACGTCATGCAGTGGAAACTGCTGCTGATCAGCAACTACACAAGCAGAACATGACATAGTTTCATAGTCGCAGTCTGATGCGGGGTTTGCCCAGAAACCGTAGGTGGGTTTGTTGGTGAGCAAACAAGGTTTTACCAAAAAAGCCCAGCATCATGAGGGATTAGTGTAGCAGAGCTCCTCCAACTGACCTACTGTACACTAGGGACAACAGCGCTTTTTTTTTTCTCTGCTCATGTTTTTTTTACACACTCTTTCTCCGTCTTCCTCTTTCTTCAGGTGTGTGCATTTGGTTTCAAGCTGGAGAGTATCTCATGCCCAAACTGCTGTCTGGCCATTTGTTGGCTCTGAAAACATCATACAGACTGTTAGCTGACTGTGTGATGCGAATTACACACTAAATGTTCAGATCTGGCAGAGATCTTCTCAGTGTCCAATCTGATCTGGCTGACATCTACACTACTGGAGTCCCATCTGGAAACAAAGATGTGTTAACCAGTTCCCAAACTTCTGGACTGAAAACAACCTTGGTTACATATATTATTACAATAACAATAATTGGATGGAGGACATAATTCATAAATACGTGTGGTGTTTGTAGCTTGTATGATTGCACAATTCCTTTAGAAACTTTCAACCCACTGGACTCAATGGACTTCTATTGTTGCAAAATTGCGAAAGCATACCTATAAATTTCACTGCAGTTTCCAAGTGAAACGCACAAACAATTTGTGTTCCTTTTCTAGAACAAAGTGCATATTACAGACAGTGCATAATATCAATTTACAAGTTTACCCGATAATAAATATTTGGGTATTTATTTGGGTCTTTACCATATGAATTGTAATTGAGTTTACAATGACATGGTTGCTTCAGCAAATGTGTTTTTCTCCTGTACTCAGTTAGGTGGAGTGTAAATAGTGTGTTAATTTTAAATACAATAGAGTATCAACCCAAAGGTGGCACGGTGGCTCAGGGGTTAACACTCGCCTTACAGCAAGAAGGTTGCTGCTTTGAGCCCTGGCTGGACCAGTTGGTATTTCTGTGTGGAGTTTGCATGTTCTCTTCGTGTAGTGTATGAGTGTGGGTGAGAGTGTATGGGTGTTTCCCAGTACTGGGTTGCAGCTGGAAGGGTTTCCGTTGTGTAAAATATATGCAAACATAAAACATATATAGTTGGTGTTCATTCCACTGGCCGACTTCTGAAATAGAGACTAAGCTGACTGAAAATGAATGAATGAGTATCAACCCATAAGTGCCAATCATTTCATTTCTGAAAAGTCATGATATGTGCAACAAACAGTGTAATGAAATGTGCCACAATCATGTTTGTCAAGTTTTGGAAAAAATGAAAGACGCTGTAAAATCTATATGATCAATAAGTTACTTGAACTTAATTTAACTTCAAATAAGTTAACCATGTTAAACTTAATGTAAATCAGTTTAATGTATTGCAAGTTGATAGGACTTGTAAAGGGGGTCACACACCGGATGCGCTGCGCAGCGCCATGTATTTTAGAATTCTAAACATAGGTTTCTATCAGTGTACGCACACTGGCGCCACAAGTCCGCAGCTGTCTGCGGCGCCTCAGGACACTGTTCATATTTCTCCCGCGCCACAGAGCGCCATATGAATAGTTTCATATTAAATAACATTAGTTCTATATAACATACATTATACTAAAATTATACTTAAGGCCTTTGATTCAATATTCACACAGGCTAGCAAACGTTAGCTAAATATATAATATTGCTACATGTAACAAGTTGCCTAGACAACAGATACAATATAACTAAAACATAGTGCAGATTCTTTTAAATGACCAACGTTCAAAACTCAGCTATAAACAACACAAAATCGAATAATTCATTACGTTAGCTTAACCATCTTGAAGAACCCGCAAGTAATCTCAAGCGAATGATACCTTCAAGATGGTATGTAGGAGCGGCGCATCCGGTGTGTTACCTGCATTAAGGTTAATTCGATTCAACTTTAAAATTTAAGATCGCTTATATGACACAAAGTTAGAAACTCACAAAATGTGCGACAAGTTAAGGCCAAGTTGTGTATTTTCAGTGAGCCTGTATTGGAGATTAATGAGTTCATTCATTCATTTTCTTGTCGGCTTAGTCCCTTTATTAATCTGAGGTCGCCACAGCGGAATGATCCGCCAACTTATCCAGCATTTGTTTTAGGGTGCTTTCACACTTGGTTCAATTGCCTGGACCGTACCCAAGTTCGATTGCCCCCCCTTGCCACCTGCTTGGTTGGTTTGTGTTCACACTGTCTTTTTTCCTTCTGAACTCCGGTACGCTTGCGTCATCAAGCCCATGTTTTGTGTACGTCTGTTGCCAGGCGACGGACACAAAAGCAAAGCGCCTAAATGGAAAGATGTCCGCACATCGCGGTTGTTTCGCTTTTACTGAACCTTTCGGTTTAGAACATACAGAAAACGGCTCGCGTCTATCTGCCGCAAACATATTACATATGTTCAGAACATCACGCGATGTCCAAGCTGTTTTTGGAGGAGACAAGCAGACATTATCACTGTGTTTGCTCTGGCTCAGTCGCGCATGTCAGCGCGTGATACTCAGACAGACAGACAGACACACACACACACACACACACACACACGAATGAACGTTATAAAAACTATAGTTTGCTGTACTGTTGATGGTTCACTTCCGGCTTTTGGTACGATTGCATTCATACTACAAGTGAACCGTACCAGAGTTCACATGAACCGTACCCCAGACCACCTCTTTCAGGCGGACTCGGGTATGGTTCACGGGTGCGCACCCGAGTTCAGAAGACGTTTTCACACTAGCTAAACGTACCGTACTATGACGTCAAACGAACCCGGGTGCGGACCAAAAGTGCTAGTGTGAAAGCACCCTTACACAGCGGATGCCCTTCCAGCCACAACCCATCTCTGGGAAACATCCATACATTCTCATTCACACTCATACACTACGGACAATTTAGCTTACCCAATTTACCTATACCACATGTCTTTGGACTTGTGGGGGAAACCGGAGAACCTGGAGGAAACCTTGCAACTTCTTGGTGTGAGGCGAACTTGCTACTCACTACCCCACCGTGGGGCTAGATTAATGAGTTGCGTTTGTAAAAAGATACACTCTTTTAAATATGATATTTTCTGGACTTTGCAGTGGAGCTTCTGCATAACACTTTAAGCCATTATATTATCCTGAAAACTTTTCAAAACCTTGGATTATTTTCAACATTGATGAAGTTGTAACCTACTTTCTATCAGTGGGAAGGTGTTCCATCAGCAGTGGGCTTTTCCATATGAGCCAGAGGACATATTATCTCTCCTTCACATCCCCCTTTCTCTCTCTCTCTCTCTCTCTCTCTCTCTCTCTCTCTCTCTCTCTCTCTCTCTTACCTCACATCCTGTGATTTGTTGGAGGGCTTAATCCAGGTTCTTAAATGAAACCTTGAGGGTCTCTATGGGATCAATTTGAAAGGATTTCTCCTCCCCGTTCTCGTCTGTTATTCCATCTTTCCTTTCTTCCTTTATTTCTCCAGTTTTCTCTGTTGGCCGAATGCAGCGTGTTTAGAGCCAGATGCATTGGGGTGTCAGTTTGATCTGTTGGCGACCTGCTCTCTGGTGGTTGGCCGATCACTCTTGGCTTTAATCGGCCAATCAGTATGGGGTCTCTGTTCACAGATCCAATCTGCCACTTCCTGGCACCAGTTAAAGAGTAAATGTCTTTGTAGGTGAAAAAATATAATCAAGATCACTTCCAAAACTGGATTGGACTTTAGCGTTGAGGTTTTTCTTTCAACTCCCCGAGGGATGTGATGTTTGATTCTTTTTTTTCTTCTTTTTTGTGTGTGTACTCTGTGAGACCTTGTCTTGCACTAAAAAGGGAAATCATTTTTTGGCCTTTTAATGTGGTGCTTGAGAGTAAGTGAGAAGGAGAGAGACAGACAGGAGGGTAATAGATGTCTCCGTAGGCTACTCTCACTTAAACAGGCAGAGCGTGCTGAAGGGAACCCGCGGGCTTGAATCTATTATTCACATACAGCGCTGCAGATCCTCTCTTTCAAACACATGCACACACTCACACAAAAGCGAGGAAATGAAAGCTGTCGGCTGTTAGCGCTCACCGAGCAAATGGACAGAGCAAAGGCCTTTTGTCAAGACATGAATCTCCAGTGACTCTACAAAGACCTACTAGTAGACACATTGTGTGAGAAACAAGGACAGATACAGTATCTGTATCGAGGCGATTGAGCTGAATAGGTAGTGTTGACTTTTGAACCGATAATGGTCTTGCTGAGTTTAGGGATGGCTGAGCTTTTTTGAACTGCAGGGTGTTGGCATCAAGAATCTGGCCTTAAATCAGTATTCAGTGGGAGGTTTTATCTACTTTTTGTGCACTGGGGGCCATTGAACTTCTATTGAAAACATTTATATGTATTTATTTATATATATATATGTATCATTTTATAACTTGAAATCAATTGAAATGTAGTATTGACACTCAAAAAACAAGGTAGAAAATGGCGCACTATTATTATGATGGAGGAAAACTTGTCTCTATTACTAGTACTATTCTGCAAATGATCATCACGTTCATTTTCAGAAGTGACTCACTCCTGCTTAAAAACACAAGAGTAAATTTAGCTCAACAAGTTCAGGCAGTGGCCTAATGGAGATGCTAAATATAAATGCCTGCTTTGAAATGACATCAATTCTTTGTCTATCTAGCCTGGAGTTAGTCATAACGTTTTTTTAAATTAATGTTTAATTTGTTTAAGTTAAATTTCAATAATATAGCTATTCATAGTCTACATGAAACGCATTTTAATGCACATTTCTTATCTGTATAGGAACGCTTGCACCAGAAGAACTTTTTTAGGGTTTCTTTCTAGAACTTTTTGTGGAAGTACAGGGTGTGTTTACATTGCAGTGACTAATGTGTTAGTAATAGGAACACCTGTTACGGCTCAAACACAGCACAATAGAAACTAACAGTGACATAACTATGTGATAAAGGTCTGGTTCACCCAAAAATGAAAGTTCTGTCATCATTTATACACCTTTCACTCGTTCCAAACCTGTTTGACTTTCTTTCTTCTATCCGCTTGCTAAGTGTGACGTCATGCAAGGCAGCTTCCAAGTCCAAGCGCTCTATCAAACTGTCCGGGGAGGCTCAGCAAATGGGGGTAATAAATGTTTACAAAGCGATGTAATACATTCGAAAATCATGATCGCAATATCTCCATGCATATCAAATTCAATTCAATTCACCTTTATTTGTATAGCGCTTTTACAATGTAGATTGTGTCAAAGCAGCTTAACGTAGAAGGTTTTAGTAAATTGAAAGTGTCAGTCCAGTTATTAATGTTTCAGTTCAGTTCAGAGTTGTTTAATTTTCACTGCTTAGAGTCCAAACACTGAAGAGTAATCTATCGGTGCGCAGCTCTAGCTGCAGTAGTCGCCAGAGGCTGGAGAACTCGAGGCTCGTCTGTCCTTGGAGGGTCACAGGAATCCGTCTCTTGCTTGCTACTCCGCCATGCAGCTGCTCAGGATACAGCGAGGTCCAGGATTATGGAACCTTGGGATCGTCTCGTCGCGGGTCTTGGATCGCATCCGTGGCGCTGCATAGTCTCTGGGGGCCTCGGGATGGGTATCCCCAGGTGGAAATAGAGAACAAAGAGAATAATTAGCGTAGCTGCAGTTCATAGTGTATATAAACAAGATGCGTGGAGCACATTCATGCATCATACCGCTATGTAATGGATTGAGTGTATGCTTTACTAAAAAGATAGGTCTTCAATCTAGTTTTGAACTGCGAGAGTGTGTCTGAGCCTCGGACATTATCAGGAAGGATATTCCAGAGTTTAGGAGCCATAAATGAGAAGGCTCGACCCCCTTTACTTGACTTTGCTATTCTGGGTACTACCAGAAGCCCTGAGTTTTGAGATCTTAAAGAGCGGGTTGGATTGTAGCGAGACAAAAGGTTGGTTAGATAAACAGGAACTAGATTATTTAATGCTTTTATAGGTAAGAAGCAATATTTTAAACTCAATACAAACTTAACAGGCAGCCAGTGTAACGAGGATAAAATCGGGGTGATATGATCATATTTTCTAGAGCGGGTAAGAACTCTGGCGGCTGCATTTTGTACTAGCTGAAGTTTGTTAATGGTGGAGGCTGGGCAACCAGCGAACAGACCATTACTGTAATCCAACCTAGAAGTCATAAAAGCGTGAACTAGCATTTCTGCATCTGAGATGGCCGTAAAGTGTTACTTTTTTTAGAAATCGTTCAAATTTTGGTGTTGGTGATGCAGAATATCCAGAGACTGTTGTGTGATTTCTATTAAAAATTAACTTTAATGTGTGATATGATTAAAAAGTGGTCATACATCAATATTTTCTCAATTCAAATTAATAGCGGCTTGGACCCTGTATCAGTTTTCCGTACGTCATAACTTAACAAGCGGGTTAAACATAAAAGAAAATACATTGAAGAAAGCTGGAAGCCTGTAGCCATTGATTTCCATAGTATTTCTTTTTCCTATTATGGAAGTCTTCAGCTTTCTTTGAACAGATTAAAGAAACTCATTATAACCACTTGAGAGTGAGCAAATAGCGAGTACATCTTCCATTCTGAGGTGAACTATCCCTTTGATTGGGCAAATGCATTCCATATGAAACATTGACAAAGTATTTTAGATTTAAAATACACTTAAACTTACTGTACAGTAAGCTAATTTTGAGTAGTACAGGTATTTATAACAACATGACATTGGAAAGTGTGTTGAAGACTAGGGCCAAATTATGTGATTAACTCTCAATACTGTGATGATACATTTGCTTTTTACACCAACTTTTCATTAGACATCACTGGCATGGGGCCTCTTCCCTTCGGTCACATGACTGATAATAATGACATCACTGGTGCTCTCCAATTGACGTTTAATACCAGAGTCATACCATGGTTGAAGGCTATAATTTTGCTTCTCCTCTTTTTGACATGCAGTCAGTCCGGTCTAATTTCGTCCCGGGTACAGCTGTGTGCAATTCTAACCATACCCTGTTAAATCTGTTTGTGTCTGTTGCTCAACTAGTGTTTTTAGACGACAACAAAAACACCTGCTGCTGCTGTTTGATTCAGCGATGTGCTGAAAGCATTTTGTGTCTCCATTACAGTTAGAGACCATGAAAAGGCTGCAGCGATTTATTGGGATATGTTAAAAGACCTAAAATGTTTATTTGTCATGTTAATTATAATATTTCACATATTTCACATATTTTCAATATCAGATTGATTGTTGTTTGCTCTTAAACCTTAACCGCAATCATGCTGTCAGCGGAACAAATGGCAGATTTACAAGGGCATTTGATACATTCCAAATCACATATTTAT
>CAIGQQ010032764.1:656687-694683 GCA_903798035.1 Danio albolineatus | reverse complement strand
TATAATCATAAAATAATAACATTGCGATTTTTGGAACGAATATTGCAATTGCTATTTTATTTGGGATTTTGGCAACTGTTTTTGCTTTTTAAAACAAGCTACATACACACATTCTAAATGTATTCAGTGCACAAGAAGTGCAAACAAAACATTTCACAATGAAATAGCATAGTATGAAGTTTAATAAATAAAACTGTACTAAAATTGTCTTTAAAATAGACAACATAAAATGAATTAAGATTAACTAACCTCAACTCTAGTTAAACACATGCTGTACACAGTAGTACTAACTGCTTGATAAACAAAACTGTAATAAATTGTCTTAAAAACAGACAACATTAAAAAAAATAAAGATTATTAACCTCAATTCCAGTCATAAAAATAAATAAAAACTAACGTAAATCAAAACTGCCTTTTCGGTTCTTCCGCTCAACTTCGTCATGTGCGGAGTGAGCTCTGATTGGTTAACATCTTTCTCCCGCTCAGCTGTAGCTGTAACTGCCACATCAGCTCTGATTGGTTAACATTAAAATCATGCGCACAAGAATGTGAGCAAAAATCTAAATAAATTAATAGATAAAATTGCAGCCTTCGCGATTTAAATATTGCATGTGCTTAAATTGCGATTAATTGCACAGCTCTATATAGAACTAAATAGAACGATGTTCACATAATGTAAACTAAATAAAACTAACAGCACCATTAATGAAACGAATAAAACTAAGCTGAAATTTACAGCAAATTTCAAAATAGTATCAAAAACTAATTTAAAAAGGAAAAACTATAAAACCTCTAATCTGTTTCTCACACAAAGCGATCATTTGAGTCATATGGGCTATTGTTTACGATTAATTACTAGTACTTTGACGGCTCTTTATCTTATATTTGGAAAACAGTAATGCTAACATCCTTCCAAACATGTTTCATGTGCAACAAAAGAAAAGCATACAGGTTTGAAATGACACAAGTGAATGGTGGCCAGTTTAATGTTTTTAGACCCGGGGTGCCAAAACTTTTTCTTATGAAAGGCCAAAAACCAAACTTGATTGAGGCTAGTGGGCTGAAGGTAAATATAGTTGCCATAGTTGTTTATAGTAAAAACAAAATCTCATTTATAGTAGAAGTACACTAGCTTTTGCCTCAATTTGCTTGCTGATGTCTTCTGCTTAGTCCTCTATCCATCGAGTGACAGAATTTGTATTTTAAAAAATCTGATTCATTTACAACATTTAATTGAAACATTTAATTTCAGTTTGCTTTTTTGTAGCTCAGCAATAAAACAAACAAAACAGGCTACGCCAAATAGGAAATAACGATCTCTGTGTTAAAAGCCATTCGTCTCAACCCTCTCCATCATTCTCACTCTCCTCTCAGATGGGATGGTGGTCCAAATCAAAGGTTACAATGGGCCAACTTTGGCCCATGAGCCCTACTTAGATCATCTAAAATAGAGATGCCCAATTTCTTTATCCTCAAGAGCAGAGAGTGAGAATACGTATCTGTGGATTTAGGAGCAATGTTGATCACCGAACACTCCAACGCTGTGTTTATGCCCCGACAGACTTTCTTCTTGGTTCTGCCCCTATCTGGATAATCGCTGCTCCTCTTATTACTTCTTTAAAGCTACCTGAGTTCACTCCCTAGGGTCTCCAGACCTGAACAAGTACTGAGGCAGGAGTATCTGCATAAGCTTTGATGCTCAGTTTCATATTCTCTAGCATTAAAAATGTGCATAATATAACAGGCTCCTTTTCCCTGGCCTCTCTGTTCTGATATTATACACTGAACTGAAGATGGAGATCTTTAAGCACACCCTCCATCACAACAGAAAACTTGATGCAGAATCAGATCTTCTTCTTTCTTTATCTTCCTGTAAAGTTGGCCTTCCTTGCTTCATTTTCCTCTCATTTGTTTCAGTTATATTTTAAGGTTTTTGTTATGTGTGTACCATGATGAATGATAACTATAACTAATAGGTTTTAAGAAATTTGACCAAAGTAGTAATAATAAGAAGCAGTTGAAAATGCATTTGAATGGACGTGGTTGTGCTCTATGTATACAAACATACAAAAAGAACACACAAAAAATCTTCTCTTCCCACTCACCTGTATACGATCTGAGAAGGTACAAGGTATTTGAAACACTGATTATGATCAAATTCGTTTGCTTTTCTCTAACTGATTTGACACATTATTTTGATTTAGTTTTTTCGGTAGTACTTGTGTCGCACTAAACACTCCATGATGACATAAGGTTGTAAATAAAACATGAACACAAGTGGACAGGCGTTATGTGTATGTGCGTGTGAGCTTATACACACAAACACATATATTTGTGTGCATGTATTAGGACAGCACAGTATTGGGAAAAACTGACAATGCGATATTTTATTATTTTAGGATATATATTGTGATATTGAGTATAATTTCACCAGATAAAATGAATAGGTCTACATTACCTGACAAAAGTCTTGTCTCCTATCCAAGCTTTAGAAACAGCAAGTATTAACTTGACTTCTAATTGATCATTTGGTATCAGAAGTGCCCTCTATGAAGGGCAAAGGCCTCTAAATTATGCTTATTTTACCAAAATAAAGTGTGATCATGACTTGATTTTTAATGATTTAATTAGGACAGTAAAGTCTGACTTTGTTTAGACAAAAGTCTTGTCACTTAACAGAAATAACATACAATGTAAAATATAAAGTCATAGTGCAGTGGAAAAGGAATTAATATTGTGTATGACTTCCATGAGCTTGAACGACAGCATCCATACATCTCTGCAATGACTCAAATAACTTATTAATAAAGTCATCTGGAATGGCAAAGAAAGTGTTCTTGCAGGACTTCCAGAGTTCATCAAAATTCTTTGGATTCTTCTTCAATGCCTACTCCTTTAACTTACCCCAGACTTGCTCAATAATGTTCATTTCTGGTGACTGGACTGGCCAATCCTGAAGGAGCTTGACCTTCTTTGCTTTCAGGAACTTTGATATGAAGGCTGAAGTATGAGAAGGAGCGCTGTCCTGCTGAAGAATTTGCCCTCTTCTGTTGTTTGTAATGTAATGGGCCACACAAATGTCTTGATACCTCAGGCTGTTGATGTTGCCATCCACTCTGCAGATCTCTTGCACGACCCATACTGAATGTAACCCAATACCATAATTTTCCATCACCAAACTTGACTGATTTCTGTAAGAATCTTGTCTCCACGCTGGTTTCTGTAGGTCTTCTGCATTATTTGGAATGCAGTTCAACAGATGATTCATCTGAAAAATCTGCCTTCTGCAACTTTTCCAAATGATCAACTAGAAGTCAAGTTATTATTTGTTACTCTTACAACTGGGATCAATTACATGGCTTTTGTCAGGTAGTGTATTTGGAAAGATTTCATAATTTTAGATGCATTGGGATGATTTTATACGGGAGAGCATCTGCCAAAAATAAAGTAAACCGATTACAAACATTGATACAGTAAATACAGTCAAGCAATGATACTGTACAATTAAAATGCACAGTGCTTTGTGATTTTTCTGGAAGTTTAGCAATATTCAGGTAGATAACATTCCAAATGTATACTAGTACTGTATAGTTTTCATCGTATATTTACATAATCTTTCTTAAAGTTAGAAACATTATTTCATATGCCTGGATACTTTAAACTAACTTTAAAAAAAAACAAAACTTCATGATCAAACATTGCAGTGACATTATGTGTGTTTTCAATGCAGCTCCAAAATTCAAAGGTTAATTTTAATACCAGTTCAACATTGAAGATCCTGCGATGTGACTATTGCAAAAGCGCACTTTGCGATATCAATGCTGAAATTATATATTGTGTGTATGTGTATGTGCATACACACACATAAAAAACTTCATCCAGATTGACAGGGGTAGATCATTTCGCTGTGGCGAGCCATGATAAAGAAGGGAATATGCCAGAGGAAAGCTGTATAACTCTGTATGACTCTTATACATGCAATCTCACCTACACTTTTTCTAATTGTCTTATTTTTCACTCCCAGGAGACCATAACTCTTTCAGGCTATGTGCTAGCTCTTCCCTTACTGTATTTTGACAACTTAAAACATGGACTACCATAATAATTCATCAATGGCGGGGAAGCGTTGTCCCTTAATGGGGTATATGCACACGGACTGCCAGCCAGCCTCAACACTTCTGGTAACTGTCTGTCCATGGTAAAATTGCCACATTTAAGGTCTGATTTCTTTAAAAATCAGTGATCTTTTGCATGATATATATGTGATATAAAGTGGCTCTCAGACCAGACAAGAAGCACTGCATTAAATTCCATTTTCCCCCGCCATGTCTTTAAAATATGAAAATGTAGTTTACGCTAGTATTTTCAATGGAGTTTCTGCACTCACCTGCTGATCCTGACAGCTCTAGCGGTTACACGGTTACATCTCGTTTAATACTTGAACAAATAAATCAATACTTAAGTCTACTAAACTGAATGTATTCTAATTAAATTACAACATTGATGCTGTAAAAGGAACCATATGAAATTGAAAATAGTCACATAAACCTTTGACCGTAAGATTATCTTTGGCTGAAAAGCACTAACTTTGCTTATAGCCCATTGATGAGATATCTCATCATGGCACAGAAAGGGTTCAAATAAATATTGCTAACGAATGAACGTAGCACTGATAACACACAACACTGATGCAGAGAAGCAAAGAGGAAAAAAGTGCAGAGAAATTTGTAAATGAGGGCATAGTGATGAAATGAGGGAGGGATGTTGTTATGGGAGTTGGCTGAAGGTGGAGTGTTACAGTCTTCTCTACTCCTGTGACCTACTTAATGAATACAAATGTCACACCAAACAGCAAAAGGTCATTTAAAGGTTCTATAAGGTGACTCACGTAGACTTAGCCTCTGGTCACAGTGTCTCACACTTTCATTACGGTTTCTTGGCCTTGTTCATAAACCCGCTGATCGCTTCATCTGGGTGACTGCCATTATTATATCTTCTGCACAGCTTATGCATTTTCACTCCTTTATTTAAGGAGCTAATAAGCTGAAATGACCCATCTAAATTCATAATTGTAGCACTTGGCCCCCTCCTACTGTGGACGTTCATGCAACATCAACCCAAGTGCTAAGAGTCTTTTTGACTGTCGCAGTCACTTCCTTTCCAACACTTCACTGTAGAGGTGACACACACTGAGTTGCCCTTGGCGACTGCATTCCGTGGGTCAAAGTTCAATACCTTGATTTACAGCATCCTGTCTGGTCGGCTCTGCGGAAATGAGGCTCCTCACCGCAGTGTCTTCAAGAAAAAAAAAAAATCACTGCCACGAGAAATTATGACGCATCGTTATCTTTTGAGTCCTGCAACATTTCCATGAAATCTTCAACCTTCTTTTCCCGGAGCATCTGGACATGTTTACTGCAGATATTATTGAAAAAAAAAGTACAGGCCAATTTTCACTTTGGATTATTTATTTTATTCCTTATGAAGTATAAGAAAAAGAAAAGACTCCATGTAAGTGCTACAAATTTATTTCATTTTGTATTATTTTGTGCAGTAAATTTTGAAAAGTCTACAGATCAGTGTCTTTTAGTCAACACAGGCTCATTGTGGATACCCCTGTCTACATAGATTATGTATGGCTGCTTTTCGTCTTTAAATAAATGCTATGGGGCAGCATGATGGCGCAGATGGATTCAGTTCCTTTTAGCACTACCTCCTACCTCTTACCTCCATGTTGACAGATTTTCCGGTGTTACCACCCCAGCCAAATCACCCTGCAGCCCAAGACCGAATACTCGCTGAAGCTAAGCAGGGCTGAGTCTGGTCAGTACCTGGATGGCAGACCACATGGGAAAACTAGGTTGCTGTTGAAAGTAGTGTGAGGCCAGCAGGGGGCGCTCAACCTGCGGTCTGTGCCCCAGTAAAAATGAAGGGGGCGCTATGCTGTCTGTGGGTGCTGTCTTTCAGATGAGACGATAAAACGAGGTCCTGACTCTCTGTGGTCATTAAAAATCCCATGGCTTTTCTCATAAAGAGTAGGGCTGTAACCCTGGTGCCAAATTCCCTCTCGACCCTTAACCATCATTGTCTCCCAAATCTTCCCCATCAACTGAATTGGTTCTATCACTGTCTCTCCACTGCACCTATAGCTGGTGTGTGGTGAGCGAACTGGCGCCGTTGTCCTGTGGCTGCCGTCGCACCATCCAAGTGGATGCTGCATACTGGTAGTAGTGGAGTTTTTTCAGGGAATCTGGCAAAGAACGGTTCCAGAAACCAATTAAAACAAAAGCAAAAAATAATAAATAAATAACAGGCTGAAAACGTGGCGAAATTGTGCATCTGCAACTGCTTTTCTTTTTTAAGACTGCTTTTGAAAACACTATTGGTTGGGTTTAAGGAAGGGGGTATGTGGGTCAGACGGTCAGTCGACAGCAAGATGGCCTGGTCAGCTAAAGTGTATATTTTGCCCCCTGCTGGATTTGTGCAGGAAGAGGATGCTCAAGAGAAATTTGAGATCATCAAAAAGCGTACACGGCAGCCTCTGGTGGATTTGCAAAAACAAAAACTTCGAACAGTAGATCTCCAGTTAATTATTTGGCTGTCCCCAGAAATATAGACCTGGGTACATATCCACAATGAACCTGGGTTGCTTTTAGCTGTGACATCATGGTGTTGCATCATTTTTACATTATATTTGTATGCAAGCAAAAGTGATTCAGATTTGAAAGCTACTGAATAACTTAATTCTGCTCGCTCACACACACACACAAACACAAATCATGATTCTTTTGCCTCAGAAAGCTTGAAACATACGTATTTCATAATCATACTGACTATGATATTTTGTTGTTGCTTTTTGGTTTTGTTCTTTTTGGAGGCTGACAGTCCTCATTTCCATTCACTTTCATCGTTTAGAAAAAGCTGCCAGGTTATGCTGCAAAATGTATTCCTTTTCAGCAGCATTTACGGGAGCGATTGCTTTATGCGTGCAGTGATTTACATTGAAATGGTTGAGTCAGAGAGGAGATTTGGGTCCTGTATTCTCTCGTCTTTCTGATGTGGGATGCTTTTCTTATTGATCAGTCCACATCTGCGTGTACGGGCAAGCCTGTAGTTTTGAAATTGGAATAGATTTTTCCCCTTCCACATTGATTGGCTCAGGTGACAGCTAATTACTCAAGAGTGTGTTTGTGCGTGTGTTATGCAGAGTTGATATTATTTCACGTGGTTCTATTGTTATGTTCCTCTAGTTGACTGACATGTTTTAACATCTGTTGTATCGTTCCAGAGCCGTCTTTTTACAAGCACGTGTACATGGTGTGTTACGATGTATTGGCATGTTTGTGTTTTCATTTCCTTTGGTTAATATTTTGTTGCTGTGGTCATCACAAGATAAGATACTGCAGGTGTTTGTGTGTGTGTGTGTTTAAAAACTGTGCAGCTGCTTGTCTACTGTAAAGCACAGTCCCTTCTGAACAAGGAATTAAAAGATATACGTTATTATAAAGATATGTATCTCTGAAAAGGTCTCCTCTTCTGAGAGAGAGAACTGACCTTTCATTTAAACACACACACGCTCGTATACAGTACATCCAAACAACAATGATAAGATCTAACCTCTTCATAAGAGCTAAAGGACAATATCAATGAAAACAGCAAAAAAATAAAATAAAATAGTTTGGACAGAATTTTGCCCAGCTTTGCCAGAGTTGGTGTGACAAAAATAATTCATCTATGCACATAAATTTTCAATTCAATAATCAATTGTTCTGACTTCTCTCTGCTAGATGTCTTCAATCATTGTGTTGTCTTAAACTCCACCCCTTTCTCACATCCATATTTGCCTCCATCCAGTTTACAACCAAATGATGGAACCACGTCACTGCCTTAAAGTATTTTCAATAGCCCTTTCCATTCCGATGCACTTCACAAGAAGGAAGACACTACTTCTGCATTTAAGCGCAGAAGCAACTATTAACAGGGTGGTCCACTAGCATATCATATTTTAAACTTTAGTTCATGTGTAATGTAGATGTGTGAACATAAACAGCGTCTCTGAATGTAATGTGTGGGGGTCCCTATTTTATAGAGCAGGCATGAGGTTCTGCTGTGTCCTCTTCATTTTATGTCTAATTCAGGCTCACACTAACATGGCTACGCTGACTGACAGTATTTACTGACAGCTAAGGCACAGCTCATGCTAGTGAATGGACATGTAGCTTCCCGGTGACGTGTTGCTGATCCGCGAATCACTGCACATTATGTTTGCTGACCAATTAGAGGCTGTTGAGGGTGGGCCTTCGGAGGTACTAGGAAATATGATAGTGGTTTTTATGTTAGCTGAGTAGGAGTATGTAATTAAGGTAAGAAAAATGAAAAGATAACGTGATTTTTTTTTTTTTTTTGCAAATGGAGCATGAGCACACATTGCTTTAAATCTTATAAACACAAGCAAGTCTTAAAAATACATTCTGGACCACCCTTTTAAATCTAGTGTCATTTGCCATTTGATTTTTTATCGACTGCTGTCAAGGTACTTTTTTAGTGCTTGACTTGTGCTTTAAAATGAGTTTTTGGACCAACAATAGGGATGGGCGATATGGCCTAAAATCCATATTGCAATATACATTGCAGCCTCTTGCGATAACGGTATACTGTATATTGCGATATATAAATTATAATAGAACCATTTCAGAACAGGTTACATAGACCCTTAGGAAAGCCAAACTGCTATTTTTTTTTAAGAAATAAAGAAACGTTGCATGTCGTTTTGAGAACATTTATTGTGCAAACGCAAAACTATAATTAAATAACACAATGTTGCAGATAAAGAAACTAAATGTAGTGCCTTTTAGAAAGAAAGACTTTTCTTTTAAGTCCTTGGTTCCTAAACGCCAAGTTGCAGAGAACAAAAAAACTGGTGTCTTTTTAGTTAACCTGTTACCCAGCATTCACTTTTAGGGATTTACACCTACCTAACTTTAAATGGTAACAGTTCCTGACTGACTTTTGTCTTCCTGTCAGAGGCATTTTCTCTAAACTGACCTTCCCAAACTAAAACATTAACAGTTGCCGAATAATCTGGCCTACATTCATAGTTCATGTATATTTGGAAAGAAGACACTTTGGGCTTTATTATCCACCATCTAGAGTTTATAGTGCTCAAAATGAAAAAAAGTTATAGATGCTTAAGTAATGTTAAAAAAAATGCACCGCACTAAACATTTCACTATTTATAAACAAATACATGAAATTAGTCTTGAAGCAATACAGAAAAGTAATAGGTCAAAACCTACACATCTCCTAAGTATATGTTTTAAATTTGGTGCCAATATTATGCAAATATTCCATTGAAAAACAACTAGCTGCAATGGGTGCTGTGGGGTTGTAGCTTTAGACTGATGTATAGTTTGTCAAGACTACTCATGTTCTTTTTGGTGTAATCTATTCATAAACACTGACATGTGCAAAAACAGTGCTCCAGTGCGTCCGCTAAAGGGGTGCTGCCTAAAGGGTTAAGGAACTTACACTGTACTGAAAATACTTCCAGTATTAATTAGTCAAAAAAAAGGTAACGCATTTGGTTTTAAACATTTTGTTCTTGGCTATTGCATTATCGCGATAGAATTAGAATCTCTATCGCAGGCCAATTTTGTATCGTTTATATCGCATATCGTTTATATCGCCCTTTACAAACCAATAACAGATCAAACAATGCTTCATTTGGTTAAATCTGAAATAACACTCTTTGTGTTGTCATATCAAAGAGATCAGTGGACTTTCTCTTTGAGAAGGAAAATTCCCATTGAACTTTCTCTTGTAACTTGGCTAAGAATGTTTAGCATGTGCAGTTTTTTTTTTTCATCTGTTCAACTTTTCCCTATTTTGTTTATTTTCACACGTGTTAACGACTTCACAGCTTGCCCAGAACAACAGGGGAATTACCCAACACGGGCTTGATTAAGCAAGCAAAAATATGGTACGACAGACCTGTGTGGTGCTGTTTAGAGATTGGAAAGTTTGTAGAGGCATAGAGATATGACAGATGTGCCGTGTATGTAGTTGTGTGTGTGTTTCTGTAGCGGTTGGAGCTCATGGCCGCTGGATATGTATGTTCCAGCCAGAACGGCCGTGTGTGTGTGTGTTCACCTCTCTTATCTCCTGCAGATCCTTTCCTTTCATCTCCTTTCAGACCTACAGGGTACTGGACAAACCCCTCCCTAAAATATAGTCCCCCGCAACACACACACACACACACACACACACACACACACACTCTCCAAGGCTGCTATCTCACTGCCACAGATGAGGACCTTCATGTACAGGCCAAATGACAGACCCCCACCATCCTCGTCCTACCACCACACACACACATCAAGTTGGTTTTCATCTCACCTGGCTCACTGTCCCCTCCTCCTCAGTTAAACATCTCTCCCTCCCTTTCTATCCTTCCCCTCCTGTTGTTTTTCTGCCTTTGCCTTGACTCTAATCTGAGCCTGTGTGACATCTGGAATGTCCTCTGGTTTTGATCGAGATAGTGAGAGAGAGTTGGGGGGGGAAGTGATCGTTTGAACGCAGGCAGACACCTCTAAACACTGTAATTTGAAGCATCTATTGTGTTAATTACACAGCAGAGGTTCAGTTCTGTTCTCTGTATTTGTTTTGTTTTTTGTACAGGATCTTCAGTGACACTGTGGCAGACATGAAAACCCAAGAGCACCGTTCCAGCCCTCTGAAATCACACACACAGAGTGAGTATAGAGAAGCTTGGGTCAAATAGTAATAATACGGACATTTGAAAGTTTTGTTCCCTTCAGCTCACACGTTTCGTAGTCACTAATATTTAAACTGCAAAATTAGATGACAGTTTTCTAACATTAGCCTATCAGGTGAGTCCCATGACCTATTGACCAACATCTGGCCTGCATTCCTTTACGCATGGCTAGGGTGTAAACACACACATATGCACTCTAAATTCATTTGCACAAACACATTCTGGTACTTACAACAAAAAACAGACCTGCACACAGATATACGTGGTGGCCGGAGCGTAACCCTTCTTCTAACATAAACAGCAGATCTCACCTTTGAACTCCTCACCTTTCATCCTGCTAATTGGTCCGTGATGCTCTTCTTTTCCTTCATGAACATTTCTGTGGCTAAAAATAAGTCCCCATTTCTTGCACCTAAAATAGAATGCTCTCCAACCCTTCACATTTTCTCATCTTCCACTTTTGGTGGAAGTCCAATTCACTACGATGATAGTTATTTCTATTGTGGCCTACATTGGTTTATTCATCACACTTCTTTGGAAATACAGACTCCTGAAAAAAGTCTTATTCTCTTTCATCTGCGGTCTTTATAACTGCTCTTTTCACACTTTCATCCTGAGTAGTGGTTTAGGTCCCGTTTACACTAATGCGTTTTCGTTTTAAAACGCATAAGTTTTGCTACAGTTACGCCATCTGTCCACACTACGCCGGAGTTTTCGAGCCCCAAAAACAGAGCGTTTTGGAAACGCTGTAGAGGCCGCTTTCATTCTAAAACACTGCTGCTCCATCTCAGTGTGGATGGGGGTAAACGAAGACATCTGAAAACCGAGGCGTGGCTGCTGGACACTGAAATGGGAACTTTATTTGCACTATTGTCTGTTTTAGGCACTATTGTGCAGTTAAACTCTGCCTTTTTCACTACAACAGCTGCATATATTCGCAAGAGGCAAGCTATTGTTCGAGCACTTGCTAATCGCTCGCGTTTCAAGCGGCGTAAGCCCTATTTAGAACGCGGTTTTGGATTAGCGTTTGTTGACTAACAATAACCAAATGCCGAGCAAGACACATGCTTCCTGTTTATACTTGAACACGCATGCCCAGAGTGCGCGAATGGTCACGTGATATACGTTTTTGGTGGAGTAGTGTGGACGGAGATATGTTCAGAAGCGCTGGGTGAAACGCTAGTATGGATGCAGATCGTTTTCATGCTAAAACGCCGTTTTAAAACTAAAACGCACTAGTGTAAACGCGGCCTTAGTTTAGTGACCATTACATTCTGTTTAATCAAACACTGTACCGAAGCTTTTCTCATTTGTCAAATAGTTTTGAAGAAATGTGTGTAATCTTCTTTTATTGTCATTGTGTAACTGGTGGAGCTTAGTAATGACAAGGTCACTGGTTTGATTTCCAAAGAAACTTGATAAATCTATATCTTGGACACACTGAAGGTCTGTATGTTTGGCAAATTAGTAAATGTAAACATACCTTTTTTTTCCATTTTTGTGTAATTTGTTTTTTTTAATGTGATAAATTATTTTAGACAGTCATGACATGTTTTGAGGTTGGTTGTTTAATGGTTATTCCCGTTCATATAATAAAGTTTCTACTATAAGTTTCTATAAAACATTATTTTTTCATGTTTTTTAAAGGAAAATTTTGTGTGCGAGTATGTGTGTGTGAGTGTGTATTGGGAGCATAGAGATGTATAAGACTTGGTGAGCTGCAGTATGAGCAAGCGTACGCTGAGCTTGAATCAAAGGAGGATCAAACTTTTGCCTCAGGGTGAATTGGTACTTGTGTTTGTGAGTAAGAATGAAAAGAGAACAGGTTTTAACCTTTTTTTATTCACTTTCACATACTTTTTTTCTTAAATTACTAATTGAAGGCATTATCTTATCTTGTTTTGACAGGTGATGCACGGACCCACTCCCAAATGAAGGGTCTCCAGTTTCGCAGCATTGCCCCCAAAGCCCCAGCAGTGGTTCCATCATCTGCTGTTTTGTCCTGCCAACCACCCTCAGCCCTTCCAGAAGCATCCACGGCTGTCAGCCCCAAATCCATTTTGGTCCCTGCCCAGAACTATGCACTCATGCAGGTGGCTGGACAAGAGGGGACCTTCTCATTGGTGGCCTTACCTCATACACAACAGCAACAGCCAATCCAGAAGAACCTTAAGCTGCCTATTCCTAGATACCAACCGGTGAGAAGCAAAAGCGCTCCAGAAAAAGGCAGTAACAAGATTCAGAGTCCAACCAAGGTTTCTGCAACCACACAAGCTCAATCGTCTGCTTTGAAAACAGAACAGAATTTAGAGCCGCTGTCTGAACAGCTAGTTTCGACTGACACTCCTGCTTCATCTGATATTAGCATTGCACCCCTGCTGCCAGCTTCACACATGGAACAAAAAGTGGAACAAAAGAGTGATGTCAGCCTACTCAAAAACCAGCCTCACCCTTCAGGAACCTCCCTTGTTACTTCTGTCAAGAAAATCTCGCCAGTTAAAACACAATTAGAGTGTCCAGCTTCTGCTGGCAGTGCCATCACAGTCCTCTCTCCCACTATCTTTAGCAAAGCTGTTCAGATCATTCCATCTCCACCCAAGGGCAAGCTGCCCATCCTACCCTATGCCAAGGTGAAGAACTCCCTTCTGGCACCAACCAGCCTTGCCAGCACCCAATTCTCAGACAAGCAGACTGTAAGTAGGGCCAAAAGCAGCCAGAAAAGCCCTGCTGACAACAAAGTCAAGTCCATAGATAAAAAAGTTAAAACCGAAAGCCTTAGCCAAGACCTCAATAACACCCAGTGCAAGAAACCTCCAGGTAAAAAACCAGGGAGGAAGAGAAAGACCATGGAGGACATTTTAGCCTTCGAGGCCAGAAAGAAAAGATCCTTGTCGTTTTTCAGGAGGAGGGTACCTGAGAAACCTCCACCTGGTGTACAGAACTCTGCCTCTCAGCAGAAGTTGCTTGACATATCCAAAAAGTATCGAAGTATTCGTCCCAAGCCCGTTCTAGTAATGGAAACAACTATTCCACAACTTGTACCCCTTCCTTCCTTGTCCGCATCAGATAACCCTGATCAGGATCTCTTATTAGGACAGCAGATATCAGGGAAAACATTGAGCGCGCCACAGTCTTCACAAGCTGCTGATCGGCAGCCTGTGGTAGATTGTAAAGTTAGCAGTGGAGTAATTTACACATCAAGTCGTCCGCTGCACCGATGTCCTACCTGCAACAGGTGTTTCCAGTTCAAACATCACTTGCAGAGCCACATGAACAGCCACAGTAACCTCCGGCCCTATGTCTGCCCAGTGTGCAGGAAGGCCTACGCTCACTCAGGCAGTCTCAGCACTCATATGAAACTCCACCATGCGGAAAGCAAACCCCGAAAGAGCCTTTGTTGTGAATTCTGTGAGAAATCTTTTGGCTATGTTGGTGTCTACTTCAGCCACTTGAGAGAGGTGCACCGGGTAATACTTACCGTTGAGCCGTCCATCAGTCAACATGAAGAAAGCATTTCAGTTGAAGAGTAAGTAATAGAAATTTACATTTAAACGTTGCTTCCTTTTAAAACTTTATTCAAAAGTTTCCTAGTTGATCAGTTTATTCCCTATAGTTTAAAATGGTACTAAACTATGATTCACAAAGATGACTCAGAAGAACTCGGTTATTTGGAGTTCAACTGTCAGAACAAAGTCATCTTGATAATGTCAGATAACTTCGATAGTAATGTATAGTATGATTCAGACAGCTGTTAGTATGCCAATATCTACACAACTTTTAATGTTTTGTTGGGCTACTGATTTAGCCTTGATGATGGTCTCTGCTGTCAACCAGGTTCTTTCAAACCTGAATTTCCCCATACATGATGCAGCAGGTTTTTCAGTTCCTGTAGGATTTTAGGTGCTGTTTACACTGGTGTGTTTTTTAAACAGACATATTTTGTTATGGTTACTCGTGGTGTCCACCCTACTCTGGTGAAAACAGAGCATGAAAACACTGAAGACCCAGTTTTAGTGTTACATTTCTGTATAAAGTGACTGAAACGCAAGCTTTTGAAAAAGGAAATGTGACTCTTCACAATCGCTCTCTGTCTGGTATTCTGGAATATTGCATCTTTCCCTGATTCATCAAACTCACCTCATATGACCATTACACAACCTGTAGACCGCAAGAACAGATGTAAAATATGGGCCTGCCCATTTAGGATAAATGGTCACATTTACTTTGTTTTTAAAAACTCGATTTTATTCTAAGACGCAGCTTTAACCTCTTAAAGCCCAGGCAGTTTTTTTGCTTGTGTTTTTTTTTCTCTTTGCTATTTGGGCTTATTGGAACCTAATTAGAATAAAACCAAAGTATAATCTTTTGATTTGATGTACTTTTAGAGAAAAATGATGTCCATATATGTGGACTCGTGGTTAATAACACATACACACATATTTTTTGAACATGTTTTGACTATCAGAAAAAATAATAATATTTTTTTGGCCCTTTTGTACAGTTAAAAATACTGTAGTGTTTGGGCTATTTCATATGTTGCAAAACAGTTGCAGGATGACACTGTATGTCTGTAGCAAAATATAAAACATTCAAAGTATACAATTGTGGACATAAGAGCAAAAATGTGCTGTCCACATATGTAGCCACTAAGCCCTAGGAAACACAGCCTGAGTGCACTGTATGAAGAATTATTATAGATAATTTGTCAGGTTACTTTATTTTGCTATCCTTGCTTACAAAAATGATCTATAGTGTCCTGCACCCACTATTCAACAAGTGACCCACAACCATTTATTAGTGTTGTCCTAAGGCCATGTACACACGTACACAGGTATTTTTATAAATGGGGGTTTCCCTGCTTTTGGTTTTAATTAATGTATGTTATAGACATGTTGAACCTACAGGTGGTGATAATGACACCTAAGGTGTACTCGCACTATGTACAGTTCCCTTTAACCGGGCCAAAGCACGCTTGTCCCCCCTTCCGTCTCCCCCGACGGCCCGCAATCACATTGCATTCGGGCCTGAGCACGCTTACGTCATAGATGATGCGCTGTTCCGTGTAAGGAAATCGCTCTCTGAGATTTCAGTGGAGATTTCTTTATATCATTATATCGTTTTAGTGGTTTGATATGCAGTGACACACAGTCAAATATTCCGCCGAACAGATCAGCCACTGCTGACGCTCATAAACAATCATAAAGTCCTCGTGCTGCAGGAATTAGAAGGTTTACTAAAGGCGCAGCTGTCGTGCGGAGAGGGGTTTGCGTCTTTAATAATCTACGACAGTTTGCATTCATTAAACAGTAAGAATGATTAATAAATCCATATGAAACAGTCCCCAAAAGTCACGTCTCCTTTTCAGCTTCGGACTCAGGCGTGCTTTGCACTCTCACTACAAGCGTACCGCAGCAAAGCCCAAGTGAACCGGGCTCAGGCACACCTCTTCCAACCGGGCCAGGGCCGGCCAACTGTACCGTGCCTGAGCCAGATTCATCGCACTCACACTTCTAAAATTATCCAGGAAACGGGCCTGTGCACGGTTCGGATAGCATAGTGTGAGTACGCCCTTATATGCTGGGTTCACACCAAACGCAGAATTAAGTATTTGCACGAGTAAATTGCATACAAAGCAATGCAATTGTGGGAACAGGTGGATTACCGTCTCGCGGGTGAATGACACTAAATGCGATACGTTTGCCGCAAGTGAGCAGAATTTTGCCTCATTTGCGTCTTCCGCTTTCAGAAAGGAGAATACAGTGCACACACTGTCATGAGGTGAAACTCCAGTTGTAGTGTCCACATGAATATCCAGAATTTTGGAAAATGTTCATCCAGGCCAGAGTTTTCAGAAAGTGACACAGTGACACTGGTGCGTTTTTGTGTGGACAGTCAAACCACATAGAAAAATTTGTGGTTTTGAAAATACCGGCGTTTGTGTGGACAGGGCCTAAAACTATTCAACTACACCTAGTCTTGTCTTAGGACAATTTTGAAAAACTGTTTTGATCTGCATTAAAAAAACGATGAAAATGACATCTGGTTTTTGAATCATTTTTAGTTTGACTGTAAATATTTCTCATCCTGCAGGTCTTCAGAAGTTGACGAACAGACTTCAGAACAGCGCGTTGACCCAGTCGAGCTACAAATTAAGTGTGGGCGCTGCCAGGCCATCACACCTACCTTTGCTGACATGAAGCTGCATTTGTTGTACGTCCACGGGGAGGAGGGACTCCAGGTGCGACTGAGGGATGGGGCCATGCACGGGGGCCGGGAAGCTGAGGACGAACTGGTCAAACATGCAGCGCATTACTGGAGGCAGCTCAATGAGAAACGCAATCTTGTGCACTGCGGCACCTGCAACGAGGAGTTCTTCTCCTTTTCCAAGTTCAAACACCACCTCCATTCTAACCATCAAGAGAGTCCAGAAGAGGAGGAGGAGGAGGAGAAAGAAGAAAAGACGGTGATAGGTAAGGGTCTGAGTAAAGGCTTATCCCTAAGGGTGGGATCTCACTTTAACTGTATCCTTTGCAGTAAGGTGTTTAATAAGAAACAAGAAGTTATTGAGCATTGGAGCGCACAGCACAACTGTGAAAATCCCACCCTTCTTTGGGATGTCCTGGACTTTAAAGGGGAGAACTTGCCTGCTGATGGGCCAAATTAACTGTAATTTGGGTAATTTATTATTTGCTCCAAGTGACGACTATGCTGTTTGTGCAGGATGCGGTGACATTATTGCAAAACAAAAAATCACTACTAGACTTAAATGTTTTGTAATGCTCGAATTTCAATGTTTCTTTGTTTTGTGTTTTTTTTTCTTTAATGTTATGATGTGCTATGCATTACAACGTTATATATTCACAAAATGTTCATCTCAAACCTCTAATTCAGTGCAAAGCACAGGTGCAGATGTAATATAACTGCCCCCAAGGATGCTAATCATATGTTTTGTGGTGATGTAGTGTGTTAGTAACTGCTTCAGTTGAGTGAATCAGGTGAGACAGACTAACAAATGCTCATCAAAAGACTGAACGTTTGCAATAGACTGAATACAAACGGGGCATGATTAGCATGCTTGAAATAACATGTCGGAGAACATTCTAAGTAACACCAATAATCAGTGACGTTCCCCAAACACATATAGATAAACACATAGTTTCACAAATAAATATTTCCTCTGCTGAGAGTCACTGTTCAGCAGGGGAGGTCCGTAAATGACTTAAAGTATCGCTTAGAGAAATAACTCCATTTGGTCAATCTTTATCTGTTAGATTCAGTATGAGTGTGTGTATGGTTGTGTCATAAATATTGTGTGTTGTGTTTTTGGATGCAAATGCTATATATTTAAACTATTTTTCCATGGTGAAATGTGTGGTGATTTATAATATCAGTCTGTTGAAACAAGTGTTTTCGTTCATTAAAAAGGATAAAAGAATGTTTTTAAAAAACTACCTATTGTTATATATGTATACTTGTATAGATAAAGTACAAATATATATATAAAATACTATAAACTGCTGTATATTGAGAATATATATTTAGAAAAGAATAATAAGATAAATTTACTGTTAGAATGTCTTAATTCTTTTAATCCAACCTGCAGCTTCGAATACACGATCAAAGGTTTGAGCACACTTGACAGAATTTGTCTAATGGCCAGTGCATGATGTTTCAAAGTAAACATTTATTCACCATATATTTAAAAGAGCACTCCATGTGAATAATTCTGCACAAAACAAAACTTTTTAAAATATTAAAATTCTAAGAAATTGATCTTAGATGTAAACAATGGACAGCACCCAGCAAACATGGGATCTCTTTCAGTATCTCTGAAACATCACTGCTAGAGAATTAGTGGTGATGAAAGCTAACTTTGTTGTCACTTGAGCACATGCAAAGTCTGCAGTCAACTAGAAGTCACTTGAATTATACAAAACAACTGTCTGAATCAGGAATCTAAATTCGTTATTAACAAAAGGTCAGTTGCATGCATTCAAACTTTAACAAAGTGGCTCTTGCTTTAGCTATTTGAATATGAATAATGTGGATCACGTTCTTCATTTCAGATGGCTCATGTTTTTAAAAATAGATTTGCATATTGATAAAGGTAAGATGATGACAGGATTAGAACAGGGTTCTGACTTTTATCATTTTTTAATTAATAAGATTAATTTGCTAAATTGTACGTCCAATCAGAGTTCTTCCACTCTAACCTGTTCAAATTGACTACCCTTTTGTTATGTTTGGGATGACAACATCCACTGAATTAAACCGTTGTAAAAATGCATCAAATAAATATTTTTTTCAACCTGTTAATCAAAACTACTAAATTGTTTAGAAAATTACAGGATTTTACCTCTTTAATTGCCAAGTTTACAAATGATGTCACTGATTTTGAAAACTCAAAGTTAAGACTTTTCAATATAAAAAAGTAATTTGTGGACTGGATTTTTATCACTTTTATCACAGTCTTGGACATGTGAACGATTAGTAACAACATTGGCTGTGATGCATTGTTAGATTTTAATTTTTTTCTCCCTAATTTACCGTTTGTGGCTGTTTTTGCCCCATTGACTTATATTATTACCACATCTGATGGTTCATAAATACAGTCTGTTTTTATTGGCATTCATTTACATTTAGTTCTGGGTGCTGAGATACATATTTAGATTTTCTCAGACACGTCAAGGTAAGTGCGTAAAGGTTACTCTCCAACACTCACAGATACACACACACTTTTGTTATACTTTTGTATAAAATCCAGAAACTAAGTTTATTTTGCACAGGCCTATCTAAAGGTTAATGGTGCCAACTTGGGGGACGGGGAGGGGGGGGTGTTTATGTCCTCAAATTAGTGACATAATTTATGAATTCGGCAATTAAAGAGTTAAAATCCTGTAATTTTCTAAACAATCTTAGTAGTTTTGATCAGGACTGAGGTTGATTAACAGATTTATGCAACAACATTTGAAAAAAATATATTTATCTGATGCATTTTTACAGCTGTTTAATTCAGTGAGTGTTTTCATCCCTAACATTACAAAAGGGTAGTAAATTTGCCCAGAGTGTATTGGGTTTGTTTTTGTTTTGTTTTTTAATTCAAAGCATTTTCTGAAAATATTTAAAAAATCACATTTGTCACCAAAAATCATTCTGCTAGCTGAAACACAAAAAAAAGTTAAGGCCAAAGTAAAAGTTAAGACCAAATTAAGACTCAATCACCCCAGAGTGGATCAAAACCTCCCCAACCGCACATAAGGATTAAAGGAATAGTTCACCCAAAAATGTAAATTTACTCACTAATTATTCTTTCAAACCTGTATGAGTTTCTTTATTCTGTTGAACACTAAATAAGATATTTTGAACAAAGCTGGAAACCTGTAACCATTGACTTTCATAGTAGGAAAAACTAATACAAATAATATGAGTAAACAAATTTTCCTTTAAAATCCCTCCTGATGAGGTCCAACCAATGTCATTGGTGAGTTATTAATAATCTGATTGGCCAAAGTTGACCATTGGAGTTTTCCAAATGCTGGTATTCATTGGCATGGTATGTCAGGGCGCTGTTAACTATGTCAAGTTTGAGAAGAGTATTCCCTAAGGGGTGACAATAGGCTGAAATACAGTATATGATCATATTATTTTTACCCCAATTTGCAGTCTGAAGAAACTGAAAGTCATTTCTAGTCTGCAGATTTTGGGCTGCCGACAAATTTTCCAGAAAATGACATATTGTAAAATAGGGCTGTATTAAAACACTTAAGTTTAGGACAAGCTGAATGTGTAGCTTACTACATTATTCCATTTCTGCGATAGCATAATTGATTTCTGTTTAAAAACATTATGGGGTTAGTGATGATTAAAAAATGTGTTAGTGTGTTCAAACCTTTCAGTGGTGCACGTTCTGTAAACATTGTTCTGTCAACTCCTTGAACGGCTGCTGTGTAAAATGAACTGATAAAGTTCACTAACATTACATTCTTGGCACAAAAGCAAGCTGCAAATCCCAAAGCACCTTTTAATTTCGTCTTTCACAGTTGAATTCATATTTTAGATAACCCAGAGTCAATAATGTTGATCTTCACAGTCATCAAACTGAATCCTTGTCTTGTTGAAATTGCCCCTTAAATGTGTTCATTGTGAAACTTGTCTTTGGTGGATTGCTCTTGGCTTAAGGCCGATTTAACCTTCAAATGAGAACGAAAAGAAATGTTTTGTTTAAAATGTGCTCTTATTATGTTTAAAGTGATTGATTGTTTAAACATAGCCAAACCATTTGAATTGGTTTAATATTTCAGACTTTTGGCCTTTCTTAGGCCCGTAGTATACTTAGTTTGTGTACGCTAGGAAATGCTTGAAAGAACATGTTGAACGCACAGCTTTTAAAAGTATACGTTTGTTGCTATGACCGCCAAAATTGTTTCTTCACTCCTTAAAAATGCCTTCTTTAGTAGTTGAAATTGTGATTCATGCAGAAAAATGACAACACATTTGTGGACAGTTTAAGTATTGCAAAGTATTTCAAATGAGGAATGCACAACACTATCTCACAGCAATTTGTACATTTGCTGGTCCTCCAATGAGGTTTGGGTTTAGGGGTGGGGTTTGGGGGAATGCCTTCTTTTAAAAATCGTATACACTCAAAAAATTATGTTTGATATTTGTTCAATTTACTGATTTAAAATGAGTTCTTGAGTTTTATGTCAGGACAACTCAATTGTTTGATGTTCATTCCACTTGAATTTGTAAAAACTAACAAGTAAAATTTATTCATTCGTGTTTTCCTAACACAAATCAATTGTGTGGAACCCAGCATTTTTAAAGGGCACTTATTTTACCCCATTTTCAGGATATAATATAAGTCTTTTGTGTCTCCAGAATGTGTCTGTAAAGTTTCAGCTCAAAACCCCTATCAGATTATTTATTATACCTTTTTAAATCTGGGGATTTTGAGCTGTTATAACATTGTAGCTGCTTTTGTTGGCTGTGCTTTTAATGCGAATGAGCTGGTTCTCCCCGCCCACCGTTCCCACGTGCCTGTCAGAGCCATAGCCTTCACGTAGACAAACAGCACAGTGACAGACAAGAATGAAGCAGATCTCTCTTACTACAGTTAGAACTTTCCCAACGGTTATTTGTTATATTTGTTGTAGAGTTAATTCAAGCCTTTCTGCAATGATGAGTCACACACAATGTCGTTATAAAGACTGATCGGGCACACAAACACATATTTATCTTTGCCTGTTTTTGCTCTGCAAATGTGACAGGATACACGTTAATATCCACTCCTGTATGAAAATCAGCTATGTTCATGTACAAAACAACCTAATTTAAGTCCACAAATCGAGATTGACGCATCTTCTTTTATAATTGTACTGATATGCGGCTGTGGTGATGAATTATGTAGCGATTTTACTGTCCCTATTACAAACATGCTCAGTTTTAAACACTTATTAAACTTATAAAACTCATTCTTGATCACATTTGATGACCACTGATGATCACAGCAAGCTGAACAGATCTTTTGATCCTACTGACTTTGCGCAAGTCCCGTCTTGTGTACAGTATATGATTACATGCATTACTATAAAGACATGTTAATACACAGCTGTCAATCAATTTGTTGGGCAGGGCAATCCTACGTCACGTTGTGGTGGGCCTCAAAATGGGAGGGATTTGGATCCTATTTTAACATCATAGAATTTAAAACAAGACACTTATTGTGTTTCTATCACTCCAATATGACAGTGAACACACTACCTTCACACAGTTCTGTCCAAACAGCTAACAAAAGATGATTTTCATCAAAGGTGCCCTTTAACGGTGTATGTTTTCATACAAACGAAATCGAATACATTTCGTTAAAAATAAAAATATAAAAAAATAGCCACATTTCACAATGTAACATATAAAAATAGTTACATTTCCTCAATAAATCAGAATGCATGATACGACAGTCATATCTGCTTGATATTGGTGGTCCTATAATAGCCATCATGTTTGAAATCAATCTCAGAAACATGCAAATTAAGGTTATATTTAATATACATATAATATATTTATTAGTCTAGAATTGGGTGAGCTAAATTGTCCATAGTGTATATGTGTGAATGAGAGTGTATGGATGTTTCCCAATGATGAGTTGCAGCCGGAAGGGCATCCGCTGCGTAAAACATATGCTGGACAAGTTGGCGGTTCATTCCGCTGTGGCGACCCCAGGTTAATAAAGGGACTAAGCCGAAAAGAATATGAATGAATGAATTTATTAGTCTATACGTTGATTACTGGCTTCCAGTTATGAAAGGTTATCAATACTGGATAAAATTTTCACAATGGTGCATCTCTAAAGCACATATTTAAGCTACCAGTACATTATCATACGTAGTAAAATCTGACATCCGATAAAATCTAGCACAGTGTGCACAAACCCTAGCGTACACATAAAAACCAAGTATACTTTGGGCTTCTTCAACATTCTTTGTGGTTCACAAGTGTCATCTTCCAGTTCTGAATATTCTCTTGCCACTGTGATTGTGTCTATCTGTTTGTGGCTTTAGCGAAACTAAGCCGTGAATAGTGTTTGTGCGACAGAAAGCATCGTCCCAGCGTTATGATTATTGGTGCCTAAATAAAAGAAAGAAATATGTAACCGCGTGTGGTGTGTTGTACGCAACAGCCTCCTGCCTGTCCGATTCAGATTTCTCCCATCATCCCTCTAATGAACACAAACAAACACGTAAGCGGCGGCGTCTTAAGGCTTACCTTTTCCATACAAAGACATTTACCGCAAGACTTGATTTGTAGGTTGCACAGAACACTGAGCAGTGTAAGGCAAGAATTAAATCAATTTCAGCTGGACACATGATGGATTCATATTAGGTTGTGTATTACGCGCAACAACCTATATTCACGGAAGGAGTGCTAATGCTTTTATAATGTCTGCTTGAACGTCTTGCATCATTTGATTATGGTTATACGTCATCGTTATATCGCAATATTAATAGACACATTTCTAGCAACTAAACGCATTGTGTTTCCAACCCCGATGTGATCATTTGGGTCACAAACGTAGCAAGAGTATCACTTGCGGATGGCAAATAAGGTTATCGTATCCCATTTTATATTGTATTCCTCATTGCGGCTCTGCGTCTGATTTATAGCCTACATTAAATGATCATAACTTCTCTGTCCCAATAGCGCAGTCACTTCTGATGCAGGGAGTGAAGGAACGTCAAAACCGATGCATATTCCTCTTTAATCTGTGTGGCACTATTTCTCACTTCTACTCTCTCGCTCTTCACACCAGAAACATGATCACTCACTGGAGATCAAAGCCCATCCTTCTAACAGGATTAGAGGATGGAGCTTTAGGAGGAGGAGAGCGTCTGTTTTAAAGTAAATGAAGGATGTAGGGCTGGAGAAAAGAGAGAGGCAGAAAGCAGGTAGCAGTGAGAGAAAGGAAGCAGGAGGAGGAAAATAAAATAGAAGTGGAGAAATATGCGCGCTCTCTCTCTCTCACACACACACACACACACACCCTGTTTCATTTGCAGAGATGACCAAGGTGATGAGAATGAGTTCTTCATGAACTGTGATGAATGGGTCGTGATCAAAGAGTGATGGACAGTGACTAAAAGTTTGAACTAAAACAAAAACTAAAAGAAGCAGGCGAGATACGGAGTGTAGACATTATAATGCAGCATTAACCTGCATGGAGACCAATGGAAGAGAGAAGCTTTATTGATCCGTGGTTTGTTCGGAGGAGGAGAAATAGAGAGATGATGTTGAGCTGGTGATGGATGAGTGAAGTTAAGGGTGTGTCTGAGAAAGAGAAGATCATGTAGTTCACAATTGAAGAGAAAACTTGCCAGTTTTTTCTATTCACATACTTCGCCCTTAAAAATAAACCTTTCAAAAAAGCTAGAGACTTTACCACAGTAATACCATAGGAAATAAACACAACCTTTCAGTCAAATGTTCTTAAAATAGTTATTTTCACATGTGTAAAGAACATTTTAACCCTTTAAATGTCTGCCTACCAAATGGTCGAGCATATTTCGACTGTTTTAAATAATGACTGTTAAGGTCATTTAAAGAATTTTAAATAATGGTTTACACACACAGCATTGTTGGTTTACAAAAAATCAAACATAATCCTGTTGCACTGCTACACTTGATTTAGATTTTATTGTAAACAAACAAACAAACAAAAAACATGTAGAATCTAAATATACTGGATGCCATACTTCAAAAAATACAAATGATTTAGTGTTCAAAATGCTTTATTTTGATTATGTTTTTAAATAAATTGCTCTTACACTTCATATTTTCAGATTTTTCATAGTATATGTATTAAATCCGGTTTACCATAAACCGACAACCATTCTAAAGAGGTTGATATTTTAGAAATGATGGGATGTGTCGGAAAAAATGCATTGAGTGTGTTAACTAGCGACATAAGGGTGTTGGACATTCTTAACGCACCAACATACAGTTGAAGTCAGAATTATTAGCCCCCTGAATTATTAGCCCCCCCTGTTTATTTTTTCCCCCAATTTCTGTTTAAGAAGATTTTTTTCAACACATCTCTAAACATGATAGTTTAATTTCTAATTTCTAATCACTGATTTATTTTATCTTTGCTATGTTGACAGTAAATAATATTTTTCTAGATATTTTTCAAGACACTTCTATACAGCTTAAAGTGATTTTTAAAAGCTTAAGTAGGTTAATTAGGTTAACTACGCAGGTTAGGGTAATTAGGCAAGTTTTTGTATAACGATTGGTTATTCTGTAGACAATTATAAAAAGAATTGCTTAAAGGGGCTAATAGTTTTGACCTTAAAATGTTTTTTTAAATTGAAAACTGCTTTTATTCTAGCCAAAATAAAACAAATAAGACTTTTTCCGAAAGAAAGAGTATTATCAGACACGCTGTGGAAATTTCCTTGCTCTGTTGAACATCATTTGGGAAATATTTAAAAAAAGAAGAAAAAAAATTAAAAGGGGGACTAATAATTCTGACTTCAACTGTTCCCCCACAGTCCAAAGACATCGAAATCAAATCAGCCATACTGTATGAGTGTGTATGGATGTTTCACAGTGTTAGGTTGCAGCTAGAAAAGCATCCACTGTGTAAAACATATGCTGGATAAGTTGGCGGTTCATTCCACTGTGGCAACCCCTGATGAATAAAGCCGAAGGAAAATGATTGAATGAATAATATTAATATTAAAATATAAAACAATAATGATATGCAGAGTGATTCACTAAAAACTTAAATTACAAACGACGTAAAAATATCACATCTTCCATTTGCCATACATTAGTACTACACCTGGAGACACTTGTGCTGTAAGCACGAAGCCCTTGTCAGTGACATTGCCTCTTTCTGGTCTCTCCTGTGTGCTGTGTGGTCCAGATGGTACAGAATCAGTCCGTTCCACTGGGTCTCCAGTAGACCGCCCAGAGGGACAGTAGCCATCTGCCCAGGACATCTCTCTATCCACACACAACTCTGACCTGGAACACACACACATACACACCACAACACACACAGACAAAAGAGCCACTAAACTGCTCATGCTAAACATTTCCCGTTTTCTTCAAAATGCTCAGAGTGTTTCCACCCTAATATAGAGGCCCCTACTCCTCACTTCACCAAGGGCCAGTCTGGGACTTTTTAAACTAACAGGTGATAAGGTAAACGCTGTAGTCTATATCCGCTGAAGTTGTTCGCAATGTAATATTTTTAGTAATCTATTCCCTTGTTGATTAAACACACTTCTGTTTTCATTCTCAGCTAATCATTGCTCGATCATTCATCGGAATAGATTAGTGATAATTGGCTCTCGGTTGTCATACTTAAGCATCCTAATGAGAGCAGTATTTACCAATCCAGAAAGGGGAGTGAGGAAGCGCTCGAACTTAGTTTTTAATGAGACCCAGGTAGGCTAACCAGAGCAGTCTGGAGTAATTAGGAAAGGATGTAGAGCATTTTTCTCTCCCCCCGTCCCGCCCCCCACTATCTTCCAGTGTCTTCCCAGAGGGAGGATCCTGACAGTGGAAAGCTAAAGGGGGGCTCCAGGGAATTAGGTCTGCCTGAGTGATAACCTACATTCACCCAATCCGACGGCTTTCTGCTCTGTGCTCGCAAATAAGGCTAATGACATACCGCAGGCCTGCAGACATGCATGAGTATTATGTTGATGTTATGTGCATGTGAGTGCTACATTAACTAATATTCAGAAGCCGGCCACCTACACACGCTAAGATGTGAATGCAAAACACATCATTTGCTTTTCCGTATGCACCAACATTCAAATGTATGGGAGAACTTGAAATTGTGCATCCATACACACACACACACACACACTGTTGCGCACATAACCTTTGATGATGCTCCTCCGCTCCTTTGATGGCAATTACCTGCGGCATGCTCTGAAATTCTCTTAACCTTATCTGATAGGTTAATTAGCTAATGCATATTCGCCGCGCTGGATGCTGGGAAAATGTCAGAAGCGATAGAAGTGTGTTTTACATTTACCTAGGTGACATTACAACAATCTCTACAAGAATTTGTAGACACTTTTTGACACTTTCTTTTGTGATTTATCACCATCTGCTCAGTTTACACATGCTGTTCTGTTGGTCCTGACCACAAATAAAATAATGTTCAGTTTTTGCTTACATAGTTTTTTTAATGCTTGGCAGTTTAAACACTTAAAGGTGTAGTATGTAAGTTTGACAGCCAGTGGTTGAACTAGGTATTGCATTCCTGGATCAAAACACACGCAAGCGCAGATTGCCAGATTGAGGACCAACAGAGTGTGCCATGATTTAAGGCTAATTTAAATGATATTGTGAATAAAAGCAACGGCACACAGTAGAAGGAATATATATATAATTTATTTCTGGGTTTTCACCTTTATTGGATAGGACAGTAGAGAGAATTGACAGGAAAGCAGAGAGAGAGGTTGGATCGGCATAGGACCATGAGGCGGAATCAAACTCGGGTCACCATGAGCACTAGAGTACATGTGTCGACGCACTAACCACTACATCACTGGCACCGACTAATATTTTCCGTATTAAAGGGAGTTTTTGTCCTAACCAACACCTTAAATTAAATCTTTAGAAACGGTTTCTATTATTTGCAGCTGAACAACAAAAAACTTTAACAATGATCAACTCAGGTAAACCTCATGTGCTTTATTCAGTGTTAAAAGCTAACAATGTGTGTATGAATGCCATTTCACATGACATTTATTGCCATACTAATGAAAGTGGCAGCAGATAGTTCACCTTGAAAGTAAAACGAACTGTTTGAAATTGAACTTTAGAACTGAAAAATAATGCAAGCCAACACATATTAGTAATTCAGCATCTACATTTAATAATGTTGAAGAGGTTTTATATGTATTAGTTGGATTATAAACCTCACCGTATCGTTGGAGTGCAGTAAGTGCATTATTCTGTGCTTCTGAATGGCTGTGTTAAATTTTCTGTCGTGTTTCGTCTGGTGCAAACAGCTAAATTACTTATCACTGAAAGTCTCGTCATGTAGAGTGTTGTTAGGACATGGGATTACATGTGGAACTCTGAATCTGCATCTCATTTCTGAGTCTGTCCATCGGAAGTCACATTTCAGTCACATGTTTTATGAGCCTTTCTGACTGAATGAGCCAAATGCATTATTTTCCATCAAGGCAACCCGGGTGCTGAAACATAATTGGCTTAAGTGGCGGTGGGCGGTTTAAAAGAACCAAAACAAAGACAGCCGTCCAGTAAGCCGTCCATTTTCAAAACGAAATAACTGAGTTCAGCATTGTTTTTCAGATCAACAAGAATGCTCACGTAGCATGTTTCTTAAATACCTGCAAACATATCATGGCATTATTATGGCATTATTATAGATAGCTTGCTGTGCACCAAAAAAAGGAAAACCAAGAGTGGTTAAAAGTTCTCAGCTCATAAAAACAAATACATTAACACACATACAACAAGTACATTCAGTCCAGCTCAAAGCATCGTTTTGGTTGTTTGAAAAGCAGAATGTTTGCCATAAATATACGAAATGTTTTCATATTTTTAGACTTGGTTTGTGTGTCATTTTTCTTATTTTGTTCTGGATTGAAAGAACCAGGAGAGTCATACTACAGCTATGAACAATGGTTATGAATACAAAAAAATACAGTTTTAGCACTGTCTGTGTGCAAATTGTTTCTACAGCAAATCTTTGGTCTGTGTTGGGTCTACCATGGTAACAATTCCAATTAATCGTTTATCACTCCATTTGTCCTTTCCTCTGTTTTCACTTTCACGCCACTTTGCAGGGCTAATGAGTTCTCGCAATTTGCAATTAAGAAAAGCATTTTATCATTATCACCTACAGCTATATTCCATCCCTCCCTCCTTCCTCCCTCACATCTCCTTCCCCAGATGGAGTGTTACAGTGTGGCCTCCCGTTGTGATGATCCCCCTCAGGAAACCTGGATCCCACCTCAGCGGTCAGAATCAATTACATTCATATCTCGCTCTCTCTCTTTCTTTTTCTCTCTCTCTCCTCTCTCTCGCTCCGCTGTTTCCATGAGTCACATTCTGCAGGCACAGCATAGACTCCCCTGTCAGGTCCTGAGAAAATGCTCCTCCTTTCAGTGCGTTTAACAGGTTTAGAGGGGGCACCGGAGAGGTGATAAATTCACTCAGAGCGAGAGGAAAATGGAGAGAGGGGAAAGGTGTATGTATGGGCTGTGGAAGCAGATGACGGGTAGGAATAATAACCAGAGAGATGAGGGAGGAGAAGCAGGCACAGAGACAGGAGAGAGTGTGCGTGTTACAGAGAAAGTGAGAGAAGAAATGATAGCTACCATAAAAGTTTGTTTTGATAGTTAATGCAAATAAATATTTCTCATTTCTTTATTTTTAGTCAGACAAGACTTTTAATCTATAATTCATCCCAGAGCTTTAAAGTTGCAGCAACCAAATTTAGTTTTCCGCTATTTCCTAGTTTCCTCATGTAGGCTAATAGATCTCATTCGGGCTCAGTGTTGTGCAAAATCTCTTTTGTGTGTGTGTGTGTGTGTGTGTGTGTGTGTGTGTGTGTGCGTGTGCGTGTGCGTGTGTGTGTGTGTGTTATTCAAAGGAAAACAAAGTCATGCATGTTTGGAACGACATGACAGTGACCAACAAACATTGTATTAGCATTTGGGCTCAAAATTAAATGAAGTCTAAATGAAATCGCAAACAGTGTTGCCAACTTAGCAATTTTGTTGGTAGATTTAGCAACTTTTCATACTACCCTAGCAACTTTTTTTTTTCCAAAAAGCACCTAGCAACAAATTTAGCAACTTTTTTACATTCATTTAGCTACTTTTAGCTAATTTTAACATTCATTTGGCTACTTTTAGTCATTTTTAAAAAGGGATTTAAAAGAGCAGTGGCTGCAGGCTTCACCCAGTAGCGTAATTTGCTAGCTCAGATTGTTTTTCATAGCGGTAATTTAGGTAGCAATAAATTCCAATAGTGCTATAATTGTTGTCACTTTCACAAATGTGTTAATTTCACAAGTAAAAAAAAAGAGTAAGTACACAAGCTGTGATTGTTTAAAAGAATGTAACTGTTCATTATCAGTGTTCTATTTAAAAATAAAGAAATTGTATTACTTTTATAAATAGTCAGCGACATTTGTCATACAAATCTAAATGGACATATTTCAAATAATGTTTTTGCTGAGACGGCCAGTCAATTTCAGAAAACATTAATTATTTTGTATACTACATAAAGATGTAGTTTTGAGTTGCAATTACGCAATGACGTCATCACTCATAGTAATATGTATAAGAACCTTTTTATTGTGCATCTGAATGTAATGTTTTTTTTAATAATTATTTTTTAGGGGTTTTCACCTTTACTGATAGGACAGTGGAGATTGACAGACAGGAAAGTGTGGGGAGCAGAGATAGGGGAAGGATCAGCAAAGGACCTCGAGCTGGGAATCGTACTCGTGTTGCCACGAGCACCTCGGTGCTATGTGTCGACGCACTAACCACTAGGCTATTGGTGCCGATGGATGTAATGTTTTAATATAATATAATTCACGGCCCCTCAGAGAGTAGAGACATGACGGGCTTACGCTTGTCAGATACTACGTGATGACATCACTGATATGCAAATTTGTGCATGACATCACCTGGCAACATTTAGCTACTTTTCATTGGAAATAGTTGACAACACTGATCGCAAATGCTTTTAGTCATACATGCCATTTTATGTGCATTGTTTCAGTGAAGCATGGTTGTGTGGGATCAGTCTCCTCTGAAGGCCAGAGGGCGCTCTCGTGCAAAACTCCAAATATGAAGAAACCCAGGGAATACTCATAACATTGCATTATAAACTTTCATTGATTCATCATGACTAAAAATCATACAACTACAAATTATCTCACATGATTTATTTATTGAATTTATGAAGTGAATTTGCAGAAAAAACATGTTATTAAATGTGGTATTTTTTATGTGAAGCATTTAGGCCTACTACACACGGCCGTAGTTCACTAAGAAGTGACGCAAGCAGCTGTCGTTATCACAGAACTATCATTTCAATTTGATTATCCCATTAAATTTAGATTTTAAATGATTTTTGCATAGCTTGTCAGTGTACTGACTGTGTAGTAAATGCTACTCCATCAAAAAGCACGTGCTGGAGATGTACTAGATCCGGGTTTACTGGCAAAATGTGCACACAATCACCAAACCCTAATTAGCATTCATTTCAGGTGTCATGAGAATTGAAAAGAGGCTCTTGAAAGTCATGTAGCTTAACCTTCCACAATCAATCTAAAGGCTTAGACAACCTAGATATTGCTCACTAGTTCAGTGCTGAAAAGGCTAACGATCAAAACTTGCCCTGTAAACCCTGCAGTGACCAAACCGCTCATCAGCAGAAAGAAAAAATGGACAGAATAACCTTTGCTGTGGAGCATGTTGTGTCGACCGTGATCTGGTCCAAAGTGCACTTGAGTGATGAAAACAAGTTTCATCTATTTGGGCCTAATTTGCTGTCAACGTGGGGAAAACTCAACTTAGTCAATGAAGTTAATAAAATGTAGAGGGAAAAGTGTCATAGTCTCTTATAAAGCTACATGGTAGAGTTAATGCACATATTTATCAGAAACCCCTTTAGCTATATGGTTCATTTCCTGCATACATTGACCAATCAGCCAGCAATTCTTTTTCACACAGCAAATAAATGAAGCAGTTTATTGTAGCTGAAAACATTGAATAATGAAATGGCCAGACCACAGCCATGATGTAAACAGCCATGATGCTTTTATCAGCAGCAGGGTGGATTACTGTAATGGCCTCCTCACTGGACTTCCCAAAAAGACAGTCAGACAGTTGCAGCTCATCCAGAACGCTGCGGCCAGGATTCTGGCCAGAACCAGGAAATCAGAGCACATCACACCTGTCCTCAGGTCTCTACACTGGCTCCCTGTTACATTCAGAATAGATTTTAAAGTATTATTACTTGTCTATAAATCACTAAATGGCCTAGGACCCCAATACATTACAGATATGCTCACTGAATACAAACCTAACAGATCACTCAGATCATTAGGATCACATAAACTAGAAATTCCAAGAGTTCAGTCAAAGCAGGGTGAATCTGCTTTCAGCTATTACGCCCCTCGCTGCTGGAATCAGCTTCCAGAAATGATCAGATGTGCTCCAACATTAGGCACATTCAAATCAAGACTGAAAACACATCTGTTTAGCTGTGCCTTTACTGAATGAGCACTGTGCTACGTCCGACAGATCGCACTATTGTGTCTTTCTTTTCTTTTCATTCTTTTATAACTTGTTTTAACTCATTTTAATCTGTTTTTATCTGTTTTTTATTATCTGTTTTTATTTTCTTATACTTAAATTTTATTCCTGTTTATGTAAAGCACTTTGAATTGCCACTGTGTATGAAATGTGCTATATAAATAAACTTGCCTTGCCTTGCCTTGCCTAAACCTGGATGAACATCTCTGGAAAATTGGAGACTATCGATGTCCTGTGGTAACAGATGTGATTAAGTCATTGAAATCCTTTACTGTACACTTACTATTAAGTTTGTACTGCTGTAAGCTTTATACATTTTTGTAATCTTTCTACAATCAAATTTTTGCAATCAATTCTACAATCACTGCTGCTCTCTATCTTTTATTATTGTATTCTGTTGTGTCTAATTTTGATTTCCACGATACTTTTCCTTAAATTCTGTGTGAAATCACAATTGACAATGTTTGTTTGTGCTGGTATACATTGTTATTCTTTAGGTGAACAATTAATCTGTTAATCCACTGGGGGAGGAAAGTTTGTTTTGTAATCTTTAATCAAAGTCCAACTATTTGCTTGGTGCTGGTCCTTCTTGGCTTTAGTTTGACTGCTTCAACCACAATGTTTTTAACCACACCTGCGCCTAATGCAATGATGCACAAAAAGAAAACAACAACTTCCGCTTCACACAAACTTTGAAGCTTAACCCATTTTAAACTATCATTTCGGCATGATTTGGCAGTGGTGGAAAGAGTACTGAAAAATCTTACTCAAGTAAAAGTACCATTACTTGCGCAAAAATGTAGTGCGAGTAGAGTAAAAGTATCTGCTGTAAATATTACTCGAAGTATGAGTAAAAAGTAGACATTTTAAAAGTACTCAAGAATAGTGAGTAGTGCGTATTACGCTGTGAAAAGTTGATGCGTTTCCAGAATGTTACGTTTACACATCCCTGCACAAACAACATGTGCTGTATTATTCCTATTTTCATTCGTTCCTTCCAACCTTCCTTCAATTATTTGTTTGTTCTCTCTTTCCTTCATTCATTCGTTTGTTCCCTCCTTCCTTCATTCACTCATTCGTTCGTTCATATTTTTGTTCCTTCCTACATTAGGTCCTTTTGTTCATTAATTTCTTTTGTTCGTTCCTTCCTTCCTTACTTACTTAGTTTGTTCATTCCTTCCTTGAATTCTTCCTTCATTCGTTTGGTCCTTCTATCTGTCCTCCCTTCATTTGTTCGCTCATTCTTTCTTTCATATTTTTGTACCTTCCTACATTAGGTCCTTTTGTTCATTTATTTGTTTGTTCATTTCTTCCTTCCTTCCTTCCTTCCTTAGTTTGTTCAGTCCTTCCTTGAATCCTTCCTTCATTTGTTTGGTCCTTCTGTCTTTCCTTCCTTCATTTGTTCGCTCATTTTTTCTTTCATATTTTTGTACCTTCCTACATTAGGTCCTTTTGTTCATTCATTCGTTTGTTCATTTCTTAATTCCTTCCTTCCTTCCGTAGTTTGTTCAGTCCTTCCTTGAATCCTACCTTCATTCGTTTGGTCCTTCTGTCTTTCCTTCCTTCATTTGTTCGCTCATTCTTTCATTCATATTTTTGTTCCTTCCTTCATTAGGTCCTTTGTTCATTCATTCGTTCATTTCTTCCTTCTTTCCTTCCTTAGTTTGTTCAGTCTGTCCTTGAATCCTTTCTTCATTTATTTGGTTCTTGGATCATTTCTTCCATTTCTTGTTCGGTCCTTCCTTTTATTTGGCCCTTCCTTCCATTCTTCATTCATTCCATTTAGTGATTGTTTAAGCCTGTTTGGTGATTTCAGTCACCATACAGTCGACATCCATCATTTTCAGTGACATGCAGTCTATAAACAGTCTCTGGATCATTGCGTGTACAGATTTTGGACATCTTCTTGGACATTTTTTATGTTTCCAAAAGGTTTGCTGCATTTATAAAGCGCCCATGTCTTGAGGTTGTTCAGTATGATGTGATTCACTTTCTTTGTGTGATTTAATTGGACAGGAATCACAGGACTGATTTTTCTACTTTAGACAATGACCATAGACAAGAAAGGAATAAAGTAGTGACTGCAGGTTGAAGGAACATAGTGGAGTAAAAGTACCGATACTGCACTAAACATGTACTCAAGGGAAAGTAAAAGTACACATCTTTAAAACTACTCAGTAGATTACAATTCCTGAGAAAAACTACTCAATTACAGTACTTTGAGTATTTGTAATCAGTTACTTTACACCAATGTGATTCGGTCAAGCCAAAATAAAGGGTTCATCTTGATTTTTTTCCCTCTAGTTTTATATTACATGCTGTTTCCCAATGCATAGTTTGGTGCCTAATCACGGACCTAATCCAGAAATGTTCATGTCTGCATCCCTCAGTTACTCACAATGTTGAAATATCTGGCATCCAAGATTAAAAAGATCTCTTGAGAAACCTCTCGTATTCATTTTTCTTTGGAGAGGGCTGTCTTGGTAACAGAGAAACCATAAAATAAACATAAAGGAAAAAATAAACAGGCAGAAACTGCACACAAACATTGGCAGGGTTAAACCAAACTGTGCAAACCTCTCATTCTTCCACTTCGGCTTCAGCTATGCGAAACTCTCTAAACGGCAGTACGAAATTTCTCTCTGGCAAGGAACACACAGAGTTTTCACTAGAAACTGATGTTGCTGTTCAGCTGTTGTGGTTTTGTTTTGTTTTTTCAATTAGGTCTCAAACAGGAAAAGAGCCATGCACAACAAAACCCGTCAGCATCACCGCACTACAAGCTGTAGTAAGTAACATTAATTTCTTCACATGTTATTTGCGCAAGAGCTCTGAACAGCGACGTCAATGCAATGCCTACCTCTCATATGTCTTTATAATCAATACCATGTTATGCAGCCACTGGAGGGAGAAAGAGAGAAAGTCAAAAAGAAAAGGCAAGAAATAGAGAGAGCAGTTCTGAGCTTTCCTGTATTAAACGGCTGAGTGCATTTACAAGCTTTTTCAGCAAGTTAATGCATCGGCTGTGCCTTTACCAGCTGACAGTCGAGTTCTGCATGCAGCTCATTGACCTCACACATGTACCTGCGCTGCACGTGTCACACGTCGCATCCCAATACTTTTACAACACTGCTGAAATCCATACATCAAACAGTCACACATACTTCAACTCATACTGCACAACTACACACTTTAATAATGCACCTCTGCACATTTATCACTGAGATCTTGCGCTTTTCAATACAGCCGGGCCTCCGGGGCTCTGATAACTGAGGATTGATATTTTCTTCTAGGCTTTCCACCTGCTGTTTACTTGGACAATGGCATGAGAAATCACACATCAATATTACTGACTCAACAGAGCACAAAAAGCCAAAAGCTGGAGCTTAGTACAGCTTACAAACCCTCAGCACTGCTTTTAAAGGGCCAATTAGGAGAGGTTAAAACCGTGTGCCAGAACAGTGTGGCAATGCGCTGTATAAAAGACTGAGGTAAGCACTGGCTTGCCATTCCCTCATAATCTCATATCTTATGTTAGACTATGAAGGTTTTATTTTGCTGGCAGCAGCTTGTTAAGGGCTCATCTGTTTTTTTAAATGTGTTTTGTGTTAAAAGATTTAAATATTACATTTTTTTATCATCAGCTATGGTACACCATTTCTGTTACAGTGGTAACATAATATTTTTTTTATCTCGTAATTCTTTTTTCTATGAATCGCCTGAGATAAACTCACAATTCTGAGAAACTAAGTATTCAGGCTTTTAAATCGTCACTATTAGTAGTTTTTCTGATTTTGCTCAGTTCTTGCTGTGGGGCAAACGTGCTACTCACTAAGCCACCGTGGCGCCCTATATTTATATTATTTTATTTTATTTTATTTTATTTTATTTTATTTTATTTTATTTTATTTTATTTTATTTTATTTTCATTCATTCATTTTCTTTTCGGCTTAGTCCCTTTATTAATCCGGGGTCGCCACAGCGGAATGAACCGCCAACTTATCCGGCATTTGTTTTATGCAGCGGATGCCCTTCCAGCCACAACCCATCTCTGGGAAACACATTCATACATTCTCATTCACACACATACACTACGGACAATTTAGCTTACCCAATTCACCTGTACCGCATGTCTTTGGACTGTGGGGGAAACCGGAGCACCCGGAGGAAACCCACGCAACCACGGGGAGAACATGCAAACTCCACACAGAAATGCCCAGCCGGGGATCGAACCAGCGACCTTCTTGCTGTGAGGCGAACGTGCTAACCACTAGGCCACCGTGGCACCCAATATTTATTTTATTTTATTTTATTTTATTTTATTTTATTTTATTTTATTTTATTTTATTATTTTATTTTATTTTGGGCTGTCCAAAAATTTATTGTGATTAATCATATCCAAAATAAAAGTTTGTTTTGACATAATATGTATGTGTGTTATATATATTTATTATGTATATGTGATAAACACATTCAGAAGCCAAAACTATATATAAAAAAGTTACATCAAAGTAGTTACATCATATTCAAATGTAAAATTTGTATCATACACATATATTTTTTAGATATCTAAATATAAACCAACATTTTATCAAGTATATGCATTTGTGTATTTATATATTCATAATAAAATATACACAGTACACACAAATATTATGTTAAACTTTTATTTTGGATGTGATTAATCACGATTAATTTTTGGACAGCCCTAATTATATTATATCCAGGCGACACGGTGGCGTAGTGAGTAGCACGTTCACCTCACAGCAAGAAGGTCGCTGGTTTGAGCCTCGACTGGGTCAGTTGGCATTTCTATGTGGAGTTTGCATGTCCCCCCCTTGGTTGCGTGGGTTTCCTTCGGGTGCTCTGTTTTCCCCTACAGTCCAAAGACATGTGGTACAGGTGACTTGGGTAAGCTAAATTGTCCGTAGTGTATGAGTGTGTGTGGATGTTTCCCAGAGATGGGTTGCAGCTGGAAGGGCATCCACTGCGTAAAACATATGCTGGATAAGTTGACGGTTCATTCTGCTGTGGCGACCCTGGATTTATAAAGGGACTAAGCCGACAAGAAAATGAATGAATAAATATTATATTATATTATATTTGTAACAGAGGCCAACTAGCAAAGTGCTATGCAGGTACACCTCCTCTGACCACTAAAGGTGCTCCAGCAACAGACGCTAGGTCTTTAGCCTCCTTGTTAGAGCAACTGACTCTCATGTAAAACATGGCTGGTTCGTTCCCAGCTCAGACTGGGTTGGGTGAGGTAGGACCAGTGGGTTACATGTGGGGGCTTGTCCGGGATGGAAGTGAGGTTTAGGGGGCTGCCAGTTTGATTCCAGCTCATTATATTATATTATATTATATTATATTATATTATATTATATTATAT
>CAIGQQ010032764.1:618821-633976 GCA_903798035.1 Danio albolineatus | reverse complement strand
TAGGTAGGTAGGTAGGTAGGTAGGTAGGTAGGTAGGTAGGTAGGTAGGTAGGTAGGTAGGTAGGTAGATAGATAGATAGATAGATAGATAGATAGATAGATAGATAGATAGATAGATAGATAGATAGATAGATAGATAGATAGATAGATAGAAAATGGAACAGTATGTGTATGAAAGAGTACAGTAAAAAGCTCTTCCAGACTTTCACCCATGAATTGTTGCTTTTGTCCCTTTTGAAGTAGCTCTCTCTGTCATTAAACGGGAAGTTCTTGAGTCCTTTCCACAGAAAGAAAATGTAGTAAGCGCACAAGAATAGAAATCAATTCAGATATGGCAAAGTTACAGTGGTTTGACCCACCAATAATGTCATACCTGTCACTTCTTTAGCCCTTTTTCATACAGCTTTGCTAGACTGAATTGTGTTATTTGCAGTAGCAAGGTTCATGCATTAAAACTTGACATAAAGAAGTACAGACTTCAGACAGAACCATTCTATTATAATTCAGCTAATATTACTGTGCACCTGTAATCTCAGTAAAATAACTGTAACATATTGTAGTTTGGCAGCCCTTTACAGCCACACCTCATGTTTATACTGAAGAAAAATCATTTTTTGGGATTCATGGGGTTCTACAACAACCTACTACAACAATGATTGTCAATGATGAGAGGCATCCTTTCTCATACACCTTCAAATTGTTACAATCAGGACGTTAATGTTGTGTTCCCAGATGCATAGAAAATAGGTCAAAATTATCATTGATCCCTCAAGCGGTTAAGTTTTTTAATTCCTCCTCTCTTAATGGCAGTTAATGGCGAGTAGATTGGACATTTATTTAGAGGTACTTTGGGTTTTTAAAGGATTTATTTATATAAATACCAAGTGTGAAATTGTCAGATGTCTCTGTAGGTGTACACTGCATTTAAATTTCCCTTTGAAGACAAATAAAGTGAACTAACTAATTAACTAAAGTCAACTAACTACTTATTAGTACTTTAATTCCATTTACACTTTAATTTCTAACACAAACAATCCCTTTATATCTATGTTGTTCTTTTCTTGCTTCGATTATTTAGTTTGGAAATCACTTTGGACAAAAATGAGGCATGATGACTAAATATAAATGAAACTAATCTTAACAAAAACAACTCTGGATCAGTAACTTAAAAATATATATTCGCCTAGTAAATGTTTAACATTTGCTAAAACTAATAAAAGCAATTTTCATTGTTAGTTCACCCTTAACAGATTAAAAGGATCCTCACTGTAAAGTGTAAAAGAAACTGCAAATTTCTTTAAAATATTTTTTTCTTCCTTTTTCATAGTACTTTGGCTGATAGTTTTCTGTTTAAACAATTTTAAGTGCTTCCAGAAAGTGCTGTATCTCAGCAAAAAGTTTGCATGAAGTGACTTTAACTGGCTTTTGATATGATATTCCAAAAAATGCTGCAGTGAACACAAAAAGCATGAGCCCCGGTGTTATCCTCTCCTACACTTGACACACCATGCACCCACCAAGGTCATTTACACTTAAGGCTGACTGTGGAAATAGAAAGCAGCAGAACTTGCGGTGACTAAAAGCAAGGCAATACAGATGCCAATTTAAAAGACGGTCAAGCAAGAGTCGTGTGTACAAGAAGGTGGCAAATAATCCACCAACAAAATCATGAATGGAAAGAAGATGAGAGAGAAAACCGAATACATCTGTTACATAAAGCGATCTGTGATGTTCTGTTTCTGGCTGAGGAGAAATGTAAAAATATTATATTCACCAACCAAACCTGAACCTATTCAACACCGGACTGGAGGCTGGCAGCATGATGGCTGCTGGCCAAATGTGCTAACTGTGCAGCGAGAGATTGCAGAGCCTCCGCTGTGCCAAACTGTGTTGAAATTAACCCAGTAATCAGAAACATTATGTTCTTGTGGGGAGAGCCCAGGCGATTGGCAGATGGCTAAGAGCATTAGAGAGATACCTGCCAAACGTTAGCCTCCTCTCTTCTCCTGGTGCGAAAGCCATTGTGCTGTGGAGAGACGAGCACCCCTGTGTGTCTGCAGCATATGGTGGTGTAAATATTGACTGATATTATAATTATGAACAGCATAATCTAATAATTAATCATGCACATGCTCGCGTATTCAATACTCAAGCAGACACATACTGGAGGTGAGCCATTTGTACATTATGCAGGCTGGGAGACCATGGCAGATGCCACAAGACTGTAGTTTTGTCTACTGTGCTTTTGATGGTTTAATCTGTAGTGTTGATCAATTTTGATGTGAAGATTCTGAAATTGACATAAAGGGGTAAAGATTTTCACACAGAACAAAGCATCGTGGATTCATCAGTGATTCACTAAATTAAGAGCCGCATCTGTATCATAAGGGATAATGCACATCCAGCCAGTGGTTCTAGCAGAATAAAACCTGACCGGGTGGGCTTTAATCACTCTGAAAGGTTACATTTTGCAACAACAGTAATAATGTGGTTTTATGTCTTATAAAAACTGTTTGAATAACTACAATTTCACTACAAATTAGGGCTGGGCGATATGGCAAAAATCCAGTCTCGATAATTATTTTCCATATTAAGCGATAATATATATTTCGATATAAGTTGTTAATACTTCCAGATTTAAAAGAGTACCCCCAAAATTACTGAAGCCACAAAAATCAGAGGGTCTATTAAATGCCATAACATATTTTCGACTGAGAAGCTTTCGGTGGCTGAAAATTCAGTACAGCTCTAATATCAACTAGGCATGGGCTGGTATAAGATTCTGATGGTATGATAACCTTGGATAAAAATATCACGGTTTCACTATATGACGGTATTGTGTTTACTGCTCTAAAATATATTCTTTATAAATGTCCGTCTAAAAAACAAAACCTTTTCCCCTTTGAACACAATATATTTTATTTTGAGAAACATTTAAAGTATTTTGGGGAAGTAAACATGTCAGGCCTAATAATTCTAGTGAATCATTGACTTCTGCTGTCGTCATTTGTTTCAAAAACACAGATGTCTTTACAATTTATACGTAAAAAACGAAAAAATAATGTAAATAAAAAATCTTACACATACCTTAGGAACGGTATAGCAGAGATTTTTTTAATTTATGAAAACCTTGACTTTTCCAAACCGTGGTATACCTTGAAAACGGTTATCGTCTCATGCCTAATATCAACACTTTTAGATTCCCATTGTTGTACATTTCTGCTGTGTGATTGGCTTCTGGGTCATTCACTCATTCCTTTTCTTCTCAGCTTAGTCCCTTTGTTAATCAGGGGTCGCCACAGCAGAATGAACCGCCAACTTATCCAGCTTATGTCATACAGAGCGGATGCCCTTCCAGCTGCAACCCATCACTGGGAAACATCCATACACAATTATTCACACACATACAGTACATGGGCAATTTAGCTTGACCAATTCGTCTATACCACGCCCAGCACCCGGAGGAAACCCATGCGAACACGGTCTCCCAATGCAAACTCCACATAGAAATGACAACTGACCCAGCCGTGGCTCGAACCAGCGAATTTCCTGCTGTGAAGCAATCGTGCAACCCACTGTGCCACCATGACGCCCTTGGATCAATATAGAGTAAAAAAGACCAGAGCTTATCATGTTGACATAAATCTTTTTTTATAACAAAAAACATTTGACAAAAATTTAATTTATAATCTCTTTTAGTGGCCCAGCCCTAATACAAATACTATTGGTTGGTTAGTTTACCGAAACCATAGTTTATTTGTGGTTACCATTATTTATCTACAAATGATGCAATGCTTTTTTGTTTAATTTGTTATCTGTGTTGGTATTTTTGTTACTTGTATTGTGTTGAAGGGAAGACAGAAGAACAAACATCAGTAAAGAGGAGGTAAGACTGCCCAGAACTGAAGCCTGTATCATCAAAAACCAGTTGAGGTAGAGCGGTCACCTAGTCTGCCTAAGCAGATCTTCTACTCTGAACTGAAAGATGGTAAACGTTACGTGCTTCAAATAAACGTTTCAAACATGTCCTTAGAGCAAATCTGAAGAAATGTCAAATCGACATCTGCAACTGAGAGTTGACAGCAAAGAACCGACCACTGTGAAGAACCATCGTCACAGCAAAGTTGACAGTTGACAGCAAAGTTTGAGGACAAACGAATCGCAGAATCCATCAAAAAAAGACGGCAACACAAAAAGCAACCGCAACAACCTTGGACATCACTCCCCGGAGGAACAACGTATCCATTGAATTCATGCCTTCAGAGCCAAAATCTGGCTCATCACCTGTGGACTCACCAGGAACATTGAGTATTATGAAATGAAGTCCATCATCCTCGACTTGCCAGAGGGTATTCTGTGATGATGGTTTTGTTGATATGTTATTATCAGTTAGTATATAATCTTATAATTCTTGCAACACAGCAAAAAAAATCAATCAAATAAAAATCAAATACTTCTACAGTCTGACTCATTTTCAATATAATCAGTCTGTTACTATATAGCCCCTATAATATAACCACACTAACAGAGAGAGTTTTGATTAAATCAAACCTGCTAAATGTGAACACACCCCAAGGCTTATTTTTGAGTACCAACACAAAACCATAAACTGATAAGAGTTTATTCCACAATTTGTTCAGTCTTTTATTTTGCAAACTGATAAAGTCAGTTCGAGTTTTTCTCCCTACATCCTCTGTCTCTCATTTACCCTTTCATTCTGTTTGAAGAAAGTTAAAATATGAACGAAAACTGCCTGCAAACACACAAACACACTCATAAATACAATTATGTGATCCAGTTCAGTCTTTCAGTCACAGATTACACAAATCAAGTGAATTAATGAGCGTCATCTTTCAGACAAAAACAGAGAAAGAGTGAGCACATCAATCCCTGATCTGTCATGTAATTTTACATCTGAGAGAACTGGTTGAACCTCAACTAACTAATTATGAAATACAGCATTTGGGCCAATATCCACACATTATTCACAACCCTCTCTTTTTTTATTCTGCGAAGGAATGTCAACGACAACAGACAGAAAGAGCCTTAGAAAATGTGACTGTTGTACCACGTCTCCCTCTGCTGGTTAAACTAATTACACACAAGTAAACACACGAAACCGCGGGTGAATTGAGCTCCACTGAAAACAAAATCTATATATTTAGGTCACGTGTTAGCTCGTACGTGTGGAATCTACATTTATAAATAACACATTTTACAGTTATAAAGAAATTACTGAAATTCAATTCAGCAACACTTGACATGGCCAGGCCTTATTAGGAAACACGAAGTTCGCAGTAATTTCTCTATTGAAGTGTGTGGCATTTATAAACAAACGTCAATAAACAACATATATAAAGAGAATAGGCCTAAGTGATATTTAACTATTGTTTTATAATCAACATATATTGTTTAATACGTAGTTTAATAATATTGCACTTTTTATATTACTTCTTATATCTAATAAACGATTTCAACATTTAGCCTATCCAGTTATGGATAATACATAGGTTTAAAAAATGTAGAAAAGTAAATCGCTACAAAATGAGCACTTGCCCAAAACCGTCATTAAACATTAGTAAATAAAGTTTGAAATGAAGGAGTGCCAAAACGTCAGAGGAAATGACGTTGTCAAGGGTCTCTCCCAGAGTGTGCACGGTATGGTGCGTATTTTGTCTCCGCCAGACAAATACGTTCCCATATACTTACTTTCCCGAACATATGTTGACTGTCTTGGCCAGGTTCATTACGCAAAGATAACCGCTCTCAATGCGAGGGTAGATAAACACATGTGCATGCTTATTTCACCTTTAATATTTCTCGACAAACCCTATCACTTTGAATGTAAACACGTCTGACACGACGCATGCGCACTGAAGCAAACGCACTCGTATATTGGGACATTGTGCAGATTCGAACCTGAAAATGGGGGACAAACAGCAATAAAAGTAGGATAGAAAGCTCATGTAGGACGTGTTTGTTCTGATTATTAGGTTTTGTAAATCCGGTATAGAAATGTGGACTAGAATGCTTGCAAAGTCGCAGTGTAACGAAAACGATTTGATGTTTTATCACTTCGTTTGCTAACAGCGGCTAGCTAGCACCAGGATCAAAATGGAGGCAGGCTATTTATTATTAGCTCAAGTTAAAATGGTTCGTGCCTCTTGAACCATAAACTTTAAACCAATTCACATTTAGCTTTAATGTTTAGTATAATAGATGCGTGCATGTTTTATAGGTAGTGAGATTCGGCGATCCGTTTAAGATCAAGCAAATGATTTCAAGTCAGTAGACATTTATGGCTATCTAATATGTGAACGCGTTTGTTGCTTTATTTAATATTTGATCACGGAGTGGGTTTATTTAAACCTTTTAAGGGAAGCTAGGTTGCATACATAGACAGGAAGAATGCGTTATTTTGTGTGCAGTTTTCATATTTGCAGTGCATTGACTGGGATCTTGAAACAAACATTTGCCATTTACATCTTTCATCTATCTTTTTGCTTTCTTGATTCTTATTTTATGATTTATGTTCTTCAAGTCTGCAGACACACCTCTATTGGAGCCATGGTTCATCGTGTAGAGGTTTTCCTTCGCCATGAATATGCGACCTGAATGCTTTTCTAAAGCAGGATTGTTCTCAAAGAATTGTGACTTCAGCCCATCTCAAACAAGACATCCAGTTAGTGTCCAAAGAGAGCTCAGAGATCCTCTATGTGACTCACCAGACGACACTAGAGAACATCTGATCTCGCAAAAGAACTTGGAACGGGCTTCATTGCCTTTAAAGCCTGGCAGAGAGTTGATTGTGGCTTCAGAGGCTGGCTCTGTGGGCACAGAAACACTGTCATCTCAAGCTAAACAAATGGGGGGTGAAGGCACCCCTGTAAAAAGCAAAACTCCTTTTGGACAGACCAACACCATTGATAACAAGCCAGAGTTTGTATCCATGAATTCTCATATTAATTCTAGAGACCCTGTTGGTGAGAAAAATGCTAAAGAGACTATTGGGGCATCTCACGAACACTCGGAGGGTAAAAGGACGAATATGAAGAAGATCAGTGGCAATCCTCATGCACAAGCCACTTGCCTTAAACAACTGCTGTTGCTTCAACTGGACTTGATCGAGCAACAACAGCAACAGCTGCAGTCTAAAGACAAGGAAATAGATGAACTCAAATCAGACAGAGACACGGTATGTGCACTTAGGTTTAGAACATTTTTTTGAGGCTTTGTTGATCAAAAGTGTCAGAAAATCAATTTCAAATAAAATCTGTTTATTTATATTAATGAGAGAATCTTGATTCCCCAAAATCAAATACTTAGAAAACTACAGCAAATTCGTAAATAAACCTTTGTTACTAAAAATCATGATTATTACACCAAACTCTGAGGTTAAAACATTAGGGTTGTGTTGTCTAAAAATAATCTAAACGTGACACCAAATCAGCATTTTTAAATGATCGTGTCACGCTGAAAATTACAGTAATTATGCAAAAAAAAAAATCTGCCCTACTTTTGATTGATAGTATGATTTTTAGTTTTTTTGGCTTAAAGTTTTGGCTTATTGCTTGTACTTGCAACAATTTTTCACTTTAATTCTGGTGAATGTGACCTTCTTTAAAACAGCTGCTTGCCCGTATTGAGCGGATGGAACGTCGTTTGCAGTTGTTAAGCAAGGAACCACGTGACAAGAGGCTCTTCCAGCCTTTAGAGAGATGGGTTCCAGACACAGATGACTTTTGGGAATCAGATTTGGGCGACAGCCCGCAAACTCAGGCATCCAAGTCAGGTGGCAAAGTGCAAAAGAGGTAAGAATGGGATATTTTTAATGCTCATTATGTCTGTGATATTTTTTCCTTCAAATCAATTGTTTGGTTATATAGAGTGACTTTGCTTTGGCTGATTTGACCTTTAATCACTAAACTAGAAAATTAAGCGCAACTGAAACAAAGACGCAGAGGTCAAGAGGCAAGTCCTCAAGGACAACTCCCCAAAAATCAGACACAAGAGGGCCATCGCCATGTCAGCGTGAGCTGCGGAGCAAGGAGACCCCAGAGAAGGCAACCCCTGGGAAATCATCTAGAAAGACGGACCAGCACGCAGAGGAAGGAAGCAGCAAAGAAGCAGAAGAACTTCCTTACATGACAACGACTGAAATGTACTTATGCTGCTGGGAACCTCCAGATTCTTCATTACAGGAGGATTGTCCAAAGAAAGAAGAGGATGTTGCAAGTAAGTTTCTGGTTCAATTGCAGAATACCATATTTAAACACTGATTTACTAATTGTAAAATTAAAAATATTTCCTCAGTACCATCGTGGAGGGAAAACATTATGGAACCCCTGAAGGAGGAGGATGCTGCTGATCTGCCTGAAGTAAGACTCATCATTTGTGTTGTCTTGTCATAGCCTTGACTATGATGTTCACTGTCATTAATCTGTGTTTTGTTTGTGTAGAGTCTTGATGACAGTGTTTTCCTGAAACGGCATGCCAAGTTAGAACTTGATGAGAAGAGGCGAAAAAGGTGAGATCTTCACAATCACAGAAGTCATGTTAATATGCTGATTTAGTGCTTAAGACTTAAGGCTTTATTTTTACTATTGGTTTAAAAAGAGAGAGATGCCATTTTCAGTTTTTGGATGAGCAGAACATTCTAAAGAACAGCATTCACAGAAATATCTCAGAACAAAATAATTCATCTTCTGAAGATGAAAGAAATTCATTAGGATTTTTTAAGTAAGCTTGAAGCAAGAAATAATCATATGAATCTTTTTCCTGAATTGTCCTGTATCGTTTCTCATTAGATGGGACATTCAGAGAATACGTGAACAGCGTATGCTTCAGAGACTGCAACAGCGCATGGAGAAGAAGAAACCGAATGTTGTTCAGGAGAGCGAACCAGAGGTGTCCTCATTTCATCCCGATTTGGAAAATGGTATGACCCTCAGGCAGATTTATTTTACACAGTATTTATTTATGAATGCCTGTCATTTCAACTTCACATATGTTCTTTATTTTCGTACAGTGGAGGCCATCATGGTCACACCCTTTCTGCCCGTAGTGGCATTTGGACGACCTTTGCCCAATTTGACACCACAGTAAGAGCCTTTTTTATTTTTGACATATTTTCCATTTCCACATAAATGTTAAAGTACAATTTAAGTGTCGTGTAATGTGTCAGTCCTCTTTTGTCTTCTGTCAGGAACTTTGAGTTGCCCTGGCTCGATGAAAAAAGTAAATGTCGTGTCGAAAACCAGAAGAAACAAACTCCACACAGGACCTGTCGGAAATGAATCACAGATTCTGGCCATGCATCCGGCTTGAGTGCCACATTCTGGAGCGATACTTCACAAGATCACATTTAAGCAGAATTTGATCAGTTGTGTGACCTTGTCTGCTCTCAATCCGCTCACACAGAGACTGTTTAGTCAAGAAGGAAAAGGCAGCAATACAGCTGTGTTTCACTTTTGTGGTGCCCTGATAATAAAGCACCAGCTGCCCAACTAACTGCTATTTTAGTTCCTCACAATCAGTGTGTGGCCTTGATTTGAACCTTTACTTGTAGTCCTGTTCTGGGTACTTCGACTGAGGTGAAGTGACATCGATTATTGCAGGCTTCACTGCAAACACTGTTTTAATGTCCACTAAACTGGTTATGGAGTATTGCTGCACATTTGCATGTAATGCCTCAGTATATTTGTGTTGAGAATGACGTTTGCTTTTGAAAATGTAATTGCATGAATGTCATGAATATCCTATGCCTAAAAATGTACATATTTTTGTAAGCATAGTGTAGTTATTTAGATAGGAAAGATATTGGCAGGTTTAGAAGAGCTCCCTGATGTAAACAAGTTGCAAGAATTATTTGTATGGTCGTTCAAGTGTCAACAAATCGGTTCAGCATCCCATGCTGGTTTAAGGACGCTGCCCGCAATGTTATTTTTGGATTCAGCAGTTGATGCTTTGATGTACCTCAAAACTCCTAATTGAAAATACATTTATTTTATGCTTCTGTTTGCTTTAAACCTCATCCATGTCCAAAAGTGTTGTTGTTGTGTCTTTATTAATTTGGCATACATTGTGCCTCACAGGAGTCATTTCAGAGCATTTGTGGTGTTCCCTAAACATTTCCTCCTAAACATCTTGTTCTATTTAACAGTGAAAACTTGATTTTTGTCTGTGTGTTAATGGTAATTTTTCTCAACACCACACATATCAAGTTTTTGTTTCTTGTGAATGTGTACAACTGGATATGTATATAGCTTTACTGACATCCATTGGCTGTAAATAAGGAAAGTGTTGCTGTTATTTTTTTATTTAATGTCAGAAATGTTGTATGTCCTGCATAGATATTAAATTGATAGGATTATTTACAGAATAAGAACTTTTGTTTTTCAAAAAATAATAATAAAAATAGAACATGCCCTTGTGATTCCATAATTGATGCTTGGTTTTTTTTTTTTTAAGTTTTGTGCACTTGAAGTGGATCAAAACCTTTCATCAAAGTTGTCCTACAATTAACTACAGTTATTCTTGTTCATTTATTTTTTTACTTTTCCCAAATCACTGGACTTAATGGACTCAAAATTATGAGAACAACACATTCAGTTTAATAATCTTGTTATTAAACCTGTCAAATAAATGTATTCATTTTAATTCAATTTGCTTGTTAAAATCCACAAAACATGAGACTTACAATGTATAACATATCAGAAGAAAATCATTCCCTTCATAGAAAGTGTGAAAAAATGTTTATTGAAACAAAAAAATATGCAAAACCAGAAATAATTTGTCAAAATAGACCACTTCGTTTAATTCACCATGAGATAAATACACTAGTAATATTTCTTTTAATTTTACTAACAAGTCTTTAAATTATTTTTTGAAGAACCAAGCTTTGGGAAAAAGCTGCAGCCAAATTATGAAATGATCAAAGTAAATAAGATTTTGCCTTGTTCATAAACCTTTTATGAAGGTTTATAGTTCAATGAACAAGCCTAAGTGTAGGCACTATAGATTCAATCAATCTGATAAACAAATATATGAACCACCACATTTATTAGATGAAAGTATTAACTACTAAAAGATCACAATGAAAATATTATGATAGTATAATAGCGTGGGTATTTCAGCAATTCTCTGCTATACCTTTTTATAAACAGATTGAAAAGTGGAGTGACGTTTTGCACCACATATATAAAAAGATCTATATAACCATCTGTGCCTATTAGAATAAGGGATGATCAGTTTTTATATCACTGAAATATTTAGTGTTAAAATGTCCCCTAAAGATCAACTTGAAATTGTGGGGTAACAGATACTTTGTTGGCTTTATCACCTTTAAAAAGACTTAGGAGCGGTCTGATGCATTGCATCTTCATTTGGGTTACGTGTTTGGTAACATTTAAACAGCACATGTCATAAAGAAAGACAGAAAAACCAAAGGGACGCATTCAAGCATCTCATGTCAGAAAAAACAACAGCATTCACATCCTCCCCCCTTTCTTTGCATCATCAGTCTACATTTTAGTGAAGCGAACTCTGACCAAAAACAATTCAGAATTAAAACCTGTACTGAAAGTCTTTTCCTTCTCAGTCTCTTCTGAGATTATTCAGCCTCTCTTCCAAGTCAGCATCAGCATCGGCCAGCGTAGGCTGCGGTTCAGCTTTCTTCCCAGCAGCAACCGACAGACTTCCTCCAGTAGCAGGCAGGTCTGTTTCAATTGAATAGACAAGTTAATATGATCACAAGCTAGGGCATTATATTACAGAGCAGTAACTTGTAATATTTTCACTTACTTGAAAGTTCATCAGACAGAGTCAGACCCAGCTCATCAAGAACTTGAGAAACGACAGCATCACTGCATATAAACAAAAAGAGTGCATGTGAGGAAAGTGCCGAATGCAGCAATATTATTTTTAATATATTTAGATAATTTAGATAATGATCATTTATTTTAGTCAGATAATGATAATCTGACTAAAATTATAGTCAAAAAACTTTGCCCAGACTAAAATGATAAATCATACATTTGAACCTGATTCACTTAGCCTTAAAAATGTCATTTTTGTTGTGATTTACATTGTCATTTATTTAGTAGATGCTTTTGTACAAAGCAATTCAACATGATGAGACAAAGAGCTAAGGACAGGGAGATTTTTATAGTTGAAGTCAAAACTATAAGCCCTCATGTGAATGTATATATTTTTTTAATATTTCCTAAATTATGCTTAACAGAGCAAGGGATTTTTCACAGTATTTCCTATAATATTTTTTCTTTTGGTGAAAGTTTCATTTCAGCCAGGATAAAATAAGTTTTTAAAAAAAATATCTAGTAAAATATTATGTACTGTCATCATTGCAAAGATAAAAGAAATCAGTTATTAAAAATTAGTTATTAAAACTATTATGTGTTGAAGACAAATCTTTCTGTTAAACAGAAACTGGGGGGAAATATACAGGTCAGGGGGGGGGGTAATAATTCAGGAGGGCTAATAATTCTGACTTCAACTGTATATTCAGACACGCAGGTTTTTAATTAGATAATATTTCACTTGATTTCAAATACAGATTTTACTAGATTACAAGAATAATGCAAAATGTGTATGTCAATTAGCAAATATTTATAAAAACCTATATACATTTATACATTCTCACCTCTCCTCTTCATCATCTTCATCTCCCATTGCATCATCAATTGCATCATTCATCATCTCCTCTTTCATGTCCATTATTTCACTTTGGCGCTCAAACTCCATCATGATCTTCTGAATCTGTGGCAACTTTAACTGAATTAAGAGAAAAAGGAAGAAATATCAACAAATGCATAAGAACAAGCTGTATGTTGGCAGGACTTTTTAGCGGATGAACCTGTCTGTTCATGGTGGCCATAGCTTTGGTGACTCCTTTCATGGCCTGTGCCATGCTGTTGTTTGATTTGAGGGTTTGAATTTTAAGGCTGACAGCTTGGATATTGGCTCTCATCATGATGAACTTCTTTACGTATCGTCTTGTGCGAACCAAATCCTTAGCCATGATCTTAACAGCATCCTGTCGGAGAAAGAATATTACTTGTAAATAAAGTCAACTGAAAATAAATCTATAAATAACCTGTAAAAAACGTCAAATTAAACAGCAGTACCATCTGTCCTTGTTTGGCCATTTTTTTAATGTCTGCGATTATTTTCTTTTCCTGTTGCTCCAGTCTTTGCCGTTCTCTGTCTAGATCTCGCATGGCTCTATTTAGTGCTCTTTGGTTCTGTCTAAGCATCTCCTCCGGAGTCTTTCTCCTTCCAAACAGGAACTCCATCTGACAAGAAAAGAGCAAAATAGATAGCAATTAGGAGGACAGTTTTAAGGGTTTCCATGATCTGTTAAACATCCAAATGGCGTTACAAGGCACTTAAGTCACAAAAAAGGAATACAGATTCACACCTGTGATTTAATAACAATGGCTCCCAGACACGTGACGCTGACATCATATTTTGGAGGTATGTCACGAGGCACTGACTGAGCTAATTGAATGTAACTGAGAATGTATTTTTCTCAATTAAAAATATTTTACACGTTATGAATCAAGTGACATCTTAAACTGAGTAAATACAGTTTAATTATCATATACCCTCTTAGTTTAACACTACGTTTGAGAAAATCTCGCCTTCATAATTAGTACGTGTTAGATATGACAATTAATGACAATGAACTGAACAGGTTGGACTACAAACACTTACTAGATGGAAAAAGTAACAAATATTTACGCTCAAACTTTGAAAAATAACATATTTAATGAATGCCGTTTTATATAGAGATGAAGGATCGTCCCAAATAATTGTAACGAGCTCAGCTGCTAAATTTAGCTCGTCAAAAGAAATAAAAACGAGAGGCCCGCATCTCTCTCTTTAGTACCTTGACTTTTCTTTATGTGGAAAACGTCCACCGGAGACACCGATAGCTGAACAGCCCAAATATCACGCCGTCGTTTGTTTCTTATTTAAGTTACACTTCGTCGATCCACCCGATTGTTTTCCCCACTCTACCTTCTTCCGCGTATGAATGTCAATACTTCCTTTGTATAGGGCTACGTCACGGGAAATGCGTCATAAATTACATTCCATCAACAACAAATGACTCAGTTATTATTTTATTGGAATGCAAAAATTATTGATGTTAGGTTTCATGGAGGAATGTTTTTCTGATCCCCTGCTGTAGTCGATGATTGTGTCCTAATTGATTTTTTTTGTACTATGCTATACTAAATTCTATTTATTTTTACTTGTTTTTGTTTTATTATTATTTATGTGTATTTTTCTTTATACAATTATTGTAATGGTCTTGGATATAGTTTGTGTCTGAATTTGTATTTATACTAATGTGATGTTTCAATGGTTATAACAATAAAAAATAAATAAATTAAAAAGACTCTTATTATTTGTTTTTGATGACTGTTTTTCCTATAAAAAAGAATGAGTTATTATTATGTATTCACCTTGTTTTCCCTGTATCCTATTGCTTGTAGATACTATTTATTCCTATGTATCTGATTTTATGTTAATTATATTTTGTAATTTTTAACTAAAAAATATTACTGTTATTTTTATGATACTATTGTTATTAGATTTTATGAAACTGGGTACTGTTTGATTCTCTTTTGTCACTTTTATGTACTACAATTACATTTTATCTCAAAATTATTAATAAATAAAGTATTTTCAGTCTTTTAAAGGTTTAAAATTATTATTAATAATTCATTCATTCGTTTTCTTTTCAGCTTAGCCCCTTTATTAGTCTGGGGTCGCCACAACGGAACGAACCGCCAACTTATCCAGCACATGTTTTACGCAGCGGATGCCCTTCCAGCTGCAATCCATCACTGGGAAACATCCACACACACTCATTCACACACACCATTAACAATTTAGCTCAGCCAATTCATCTATATCTTTGTATTTGTGGGGGAAACCGGAGCACCCGGAGGAAACCCAAGTGAACACAGGGAGAACATGCAAACTCCACACAGAAACGCCAACTGACCCAGCCGAGGCTCAAACCAGTGACCTTCTTGCTGTGAGGCTAGAGCGCTACCCAATACGCCACCGTGCTGCCCATTAATAATAATAATAATAATAATAATAATAATAATAATAATAATAATA
>CAIGQQ010032764.1:538177-618811 GCA_903798035.1 Danio albolineatus | reverse complement strand
AATAATAATAATAATAATAATAATAATAATAATAATAATAATAATAACAACAACAACAACAACAATAATAATTGGGCATCACTGTGGTGCAGTGAGTAGCATGATCGCCTCACAGCAAGAAGGTTGCTGGTTCGAGCCTCGGCTGGGTCAGTTTGCATTTCTGCATGGAGTTTGCATGTCCTCGTGTTCACATGGGTTTCCTCCGGGTGCTTCCATTTTTACATGGATGTTTACTAAATTGCAATGTTTATTTGGTGTTTTGGTTTATTTGATGTGTAAATAAATTGAGAAAATACTAATGGATTTCTACTATACTGTAATGAGAATAAAAATAATAATTTTCATAATGAATGTTTTAATAGTTTAATTCATTTGAGTTAAAAACAAAAAAACAAACAAATTAAAAAGCTATAAGAATAACTGAAGAAATCTTAAAAGAACGTGTATAATTTGATCCTTATTGGTGCTATTCACCAGTACAGTAATATTAACAGTGTAAAGTGTGTCTTTATACAAGAAAATAAATAAAGGTTTTAAACTTTGAAATGGTTTTGGAGGGTTATATTTTGAGGTCTGTGACATCTAAAAGATTGAAAACCCATAAAGTTAAGTCATCTTGATTTCTAAAGTGGTTTTAAAAGGTAGATTGTTTCAAAGCATCTTATCAAAGATTTTCAAAACAATGAATAAAAAGCCATAAAATGATGTCATCAGGAAAGAAAACAATAAAATACTAGACATTTCTAAATTAAAATATCGTGCATTAATCAAACAAAAAATCCTAAAAGGTTTTGTTTTCCTTAAAAACAAAAAAGTAAATAAATAACAGGCACTTTGCAGTTCAGGTTAATTATACGAATATGCTTTAATTTGTTTACATTAAACAAATATCTTAAGATTATCATTTAAACACGTTTTGTTTGCTATAACAAATGTGCATTATGGTCATCAGCACAGTAGGAACGACTCAATCTGACTGAGTATTTGTAAATTTACCAGTACTGTAGGCCCTTCAGTGGCCGTAGATGGCGGTACTGTCGTCGTATTCAGCACAGCCTGTCTTTAGTGGATCAACAGAGGAAGAAAACCCGACAGAAGCACACAATGCAGTTTGACTGCTACTGGTTATCCACCCAGGCTTCATGTATGCCTCGGCTTTCGAAATAAAATGAAGAAATCTATTTTTGACGATCGGGACGAAAGGCAAGCTTACATACGTCGATTTTTACGTTACGCTTGAGAAAAACGCTGCTCCAGCTGCGGACACCGGCGAAATCTCCAGCTTGACCGCACACAGTGGATCACACAGCGGGCCGCGGAAGGAGGAGCCCAGCCTGCGCTGACGGGGCTGCGCTCAACATCCTCATCGGTGCAACTCCAGCCCGAGGCTTTGGGGCCTGCTGTATATTATTATCGTTTTAAATGGAGGCTCGGACGAAAGCAGAAGCCAGAGGAAAATGGCCCTCTGTACGGCGCGAGTGGTGGGTGTAATTGGAAATATTACTGTTGTTTTGTTCACAATCGTGCCTTAGAGAAAGGTTAATAAAACAAGACTGTGTGGGTTAGTTTTGGTTATAAAGACGGAAAAAGGTTTTATACTTGAGTTGCGATTTAAAGCCATCGCATCACGTACCCTTTTTCTCCTCTGCTCGTCAAAGAAGGCTAATGGGCTAGTTTTTTCTTTCATTTGACTGGGTTTGTTTTAAAACCTCTAAATAGACGAATAAGTATGAGTAGAGGTACATTCTTCGGTTGTTTTCTTTTTGTTCAGATACAGGTTATTAATTTCCTTAAATCTGAAGTGGAAGGTGGGGTGTCAACGAAGCACAAGCTACATCGTTAGCTTGTTTTATTGGAGTCGTATTAAATAGCCTTGGGCCCCTCGACAGATGTTTTAGAATGGAAATAACTCACCTGACAACTGTAAAACCAGTGATTAATCTTTTAAAATGACATTTGATATGTGGTAAAGTGGTTCTCGTACCGTTTCTTACGGTTTGTTCGTCGGGATGTTTACATCTGATTAATAATAATCGTTGAATAATTGGCACCATCACAATCGATTAATTTCCATGCTGTCATTTATAGTACAGTAAACTAAATTGTGATGAATTTGACTGTTTAAAGGCGAATGTGTTTTAATCCGCGAACCCTGACTAGCGTTAGGTTAGCTAATGTACCTAGCAAAGCTAACATCGTCAGCTGAGAGAACGATTTGGCCCGTCGCTTTATTAACCGACTAGTCTGCTTTAGATTCAGGTTAAATATTTTGGTATATAAAAGGTTTCAATTGTGCCACAATTAAACTTTGCACTGATAAGCTAAGCAACCTTTTATTAAAGTTTACTAAAGAAAACAACGCAAACTTGTGAGGTAACGTTAGCGTATTTTTAGACATGTCTTCTGTTCGTTGCCATTTTTGTCGTGTATTTTATAATTTCGGCTAATTTATATTCAATTAGTAAAAACAGCATATTGAGCGTTTAAAAGCCTCACTGCGCCACTGATGGTTAACTTTGTTTTCCCTTTCCCAGACGAAAGTGACAATGTCTTGACAGAAAGACAGTAAGTGGAATATCTGGAATCTTTCATAATCGTTGGATAAAACAGGCCCGGTGATGCCCAGACATGACTATACTCAGACTGCAGTGTGTTCACACCATACAGCCTCCGCTGGACTCCATTAAATTATAAGACAGGAACCCAAAGGCACATTTCCATCCGAGGTCCACTGCACTACTTCTGGCGGCGTTGTTTTTCATTCTGTAACAGCTGTAAAATCTCTCAGGCCGGACCGAGGTGTGTTTTAATTAAGTGCCTTCGTACGGACGTTGACATGGACGGTCCAAGTCGGAGCGGAGGCTTCAGGCAGAGCCGTCGCTCCCGATCGCAGCGTGACCGAGAGCGGCGGCGGAGGAGAGCGGACCTCACTGAGCACAGGGCCTCGTCGCCATCCTCGGCCTCGGACCAAGAACTTTGCCGAGGAGACTCTCTCCTCCGTGCCGGCGGTGGAGAATGTAGACCCGGTTTCCCCGGGACCAGACACCGGCCTCCGCGGCGGAGGAAGAGAGAATCTGTGTCTTGCGAGGAGGACATCATAGATGGATTCGCCATAGCCAGCTTCATAAGCCTGGAGGCCTTGGAGGTGTGTGTGCTTATCCTTCCCTTTTAAAAATAACCAGATTTATTATAATCAGTTTTTTTTTGTTACGTGTTGATTACAACGTGTTTACTCACAATTGCATGTTGGTAAATTATATTTGATATAGCAAAATTTGTTTACCATGATGTGAGACACTGCATGTGATTAAGGGGAAATAAATTAACTAACTATAATAATGTAGTTGCTTGATTAGATAAGAATTGCTCATTTTTTTACATATCTAATACTTGGTTATGCAAATGAGGTATTCTTTAGTTATACATGTACTTATTTGCATGCCGGTCTAGCACGAAAATCTGAACATTAGATGAAGTCAGGTTCAAAGTTTTAGTTTCTTTTTTGTTTTTGACATAGAAGTCTCAAATGTTTTTGGGTATCTCGTTTTATCACAGCATAATTTAGAAGATATTATGAACAGCCTCTAAAATATACATTTTCACAGTGTGATATGAATGCTATATAATCAGCAAAATGATGTATGAACACATCCCTCTGACATCCATTCTCTCATTTTAATGTAAAAATGCACTGTAGTTATAATCTGCAGGGCACAAATGGAAAACAAGCCATAAAAGAATCACTTTAGAAGTGTGAAAACCATGGTCATATTTTATTTCATAGGGTATTTTCCAGTACAGTATAGAGTATATAGAGAAAATAGCATTTCAAGTAGGATGTTCAGTATGTCTGCTTGCAAGTTATAATTTGGTGCAACAAATGAGAAATGTATTAAAGCCAAGTTACTAAAATTATAGCAGTCTAAGTGTGGAGCTTATGTATATATATTTGTGGTTTGACATGTTCAACTGTTACTTTGATAGATGGACTGTTCCCTCAAGCCTCCAGAGCGATCTGGCATAATAGGAAGAGGAAGCAAAAGGAAGAGGGGCCTAGATGAAAATGGAGGGCCCCTGTCTGAGCCGGAGGAAGGACCTCCTGCTACGTACACCAACAGCTGGGATCAGCGCAGGAAGATCAAATCAAAACTGAAGAGAAAGGGAGATGCTAAGGTTAGTACTGCAGTTTCATCACCGTTTACAGCTCTGCTCAAGCTTTACATTAAATACAGTAGATGATTTGTAGAATAGCTTTGCGTAAATGTGCTTCTAACAACAGAAATTGGTTGGCCAGATTAAAAGTAGATTCTTCTAGAAATATTGAGCGGTATAGAGTTTGATGAGCCGTATTGTTGGAGAAATTAGAAAGAGTGACTGGTTTAAACAACATTTGCATCATTTGTGCATATGCTTTTACTACTCTAGCAGCAGTTTAAAGGGTTTTATCAGTCCTGATGGAGAGCAGGTTGTCAGTGTATGTACTGTACATTTAGATATACAAGTTAACAGCATTAAAATTGTCATTATTTCTGAAATCTGCTTACCACCATTGTAAACTGCTAATTCTGTTAATCATTGTGCACATGGCTTTAGACCCATCCTTTAATCTATAGAATAAAATTTGCAACAGTATGGCTAATGCAGTAATCTCAAAATGGTCAAATATTGGTTTATTTGGTTATTACGGGTCTATATATCGATTTATGATTAGCCACTGGCACTCAACACTTTTAATACAAGACAAATATACTAGAGTTGCGTGATTCTGGATAAAATGTGAATCACAGTATTTTTACTTGGAATAAAGATCACAATTCTTGATTCACTGTTCATAATTCGGAAGTGGAATCATGCTTTCACTCTGTAATTGACTTCAAACAGACAATTTTCACTGGTAAAATCAGACATTTGTCATTATCAGATTCTACTTTACATGGGCTATAGTAGTTAAGCTGCCACTGACACTCTGTATTTAGTTATATTTACACAGAACACTTACTCTTTGAATAAAGGTATTCATTGAATTTACAGAAAAGCAACACACACAACCCTCTGTATTCCCTATAAAAGAATAAACTATTTCAAATGTTTTTGCAGTAATCATAGCTGTTTTTTCATAAAATTTGATTTAAATGTTGCGGATGACACTCATGTCAGTGGGTACTGTCACTTTGGCGAAAAAACATGGATGCAAATCATAATTACTACTAGCCATGGGCCGGTTTAAGATTCTAACGGTGTTATAACCTTGGATAAAAAAAATTTAAATCACAGTTTCACTATATTGTGATTACTGCTCTAAAATGTACTCTTTATAAATGTCTGGGTTATACTTTTTTCCACTTTGAACACAACGATTGCGTCTGAGATCACATACTTTCATAATATATAGTACTAAACAATATGCAAGCCGAGTAGTATGTCCGAATTCATGATGCACAGCGATATAATTCATGAATGGGATGAAATGATTGTCCTGTGCAACGAACTGAAGTTATTACAACTTTATTACCTGTTAAACAGAGCTTGGTATCATCAAACAAACCCATGTGTGTCAGCTCAAATGTAATTTCGCGGCCATGAATACGCTATTATGCAACATAGTACATAAGGACAGAATTGACGTTTTTGGCTGAATTATACCTTATACAATAAACTGACTCTTTCAGCTCCATTTGGAGTCTGTCTGCATTGTTTAGCAACGTATAGAAATTAGTGTACAGAGCTGTGTGCCCCCGCTTCGCTCTTGTCCGGCGGAATTGTAGAAATGCTGGATTTATATTGTGTGGGGCTCAAATCGAAATCACAATCTTTTAATTAACAATTCATCAGGCGGCTCTATAATATACATTGATATTTATTCTATTATGCAGTGCATTTAATTAGACATTTGCTACTCTTCATTTAATGTTTTTGGTTTAATTTTTCCAAATTTCTCTTATAGATATCTGGGAATCACACGGAGACAGGATATATTGTAAGTTGCTCTTTACTTCTCAGTGTGTATTGCTCTTTTCATAACACCTACAAGTGTGACTTTAACATGTGTTCAGACCTTTAAAGGGTCAAAGTCTTTTTTATATGTTATATACATATTCTGTTCAAAAGCATGAGTCCAGTAAGTTCTTTAATGTTTGGGACTTTGAAGTGTGTTACGCTCATCAATGCTTCTTTTATTTGACCAAAAAATAGTACTGATGTGAAATAATATTGTCATTTAAAATATTCTTATTTTTTATTATAATTTAATGTAATAGCGTAATTTACTTTAGTGTATAAATGTAGTGTAATTTATTACCATATTTATTATTCCTAAAATTTCAATAAGCTGATTTGGTGTTTGAAAACCTTTTGTTTTCTAGACGGTTTGTTTTTTTCAGTTCTTTTCATGATGGTCAATAGCCATTGCATTGTTAGGAGAGACTGTCACTAAAACTCTTGCTTTTTAACCCACAGTGTGATACAGAGAGTGAATCAGGGGATAAGGTGAAATTCTTTTTTTTAACCCTTAATTTGCATTTATGTATTTATATATGTCAATATGTGTGTTTTTAATAATGATTTTTTTCATTATTTAGGCTTCTGACAATATGGAGCCAGCATTCATCGTCTTTGCCAGTGAAGGTAAATGTCTGCTGCTAGTAGTATATTCTCTGCCAGCTGATGGCACATTTTCTGAAAATATTTATTCATTTATTTATAGTTCTGCAGTTCAGAATTATTAGAATAAAGAAATTAAAAATTAAGATGAATTCAGTTTATATAATTGTTTTAAGACAAAAGAATGCTTTATGAATGAATTGTTTAATTATTGTTACTGTCATAAAGCATGTGAAACAAAATTACAGATTTGATTGTAGCCCTCTCTTTTTCCATAGCAGTTAACCCCAACTCTGCAAGTGCTGCTGCAGGCAATGGTTGCCCTCTCTTGCCCTCAAACAACTCAGTACCCCTCCTGTCCATCACACCCCGGGTCTCTGGCCTGGAGAGGAGTCAGGAGAGGAGTATGGAGCAGCCTTACCCCGAGCCCATCTCTACCTCATCCTCTCTTCCTAACCTCGCAGCCCATTCCACAGCCTCTGTCTCCAATTTACTTCCTGAGCAGCGCAATGGAAATGGTGGACCCTATCATCGCCATAATGCTAGTTCACCACAGCACAAACACAAGAATTTCCCTTTCCACTTAAAGTCACAATCGATGTTCCCAATGGGCAACAACAACAGGTCAGTTTTCAGTTTTTGACACCAAACTACTGTTATGGTATAACTTATTTAAGGAAAATCCTGACTCAAAAACATTTTCATGCTTTTTATTTTGTCAGCTTGTTCTTTCCTTTCATAAGACACTTTTTCCACCATGTGTTAGGACTCAACTCGGCTTGCATTACTTAGACTTGTCTCTTCATTGTTTGTACTGCTTTTAAGTGGGTGGGATTTTAGACATAACATTCAGTGACATTTTTCTAGGTTACCCCTTCTGTTCCTCAGCTCCCAACAATACCCCTTTTCCACCGAGGCAGTTTGAGTGCTGGTTTGGAGACAGAGCCTAGTTCCAAATAGTTTTTTTGTCTTTCAACACCCAAAGCACTGCATCTGAACCAGGAAGTAGTTCTTAAGTCGCATCAAAACATGGTTAGGGTGGAAGTATCAGGGTTACTGTGATCAACGAGACAAACAAATGTTTTTGAGCCACATTTTTTAAATAGCAGTGGAACAAAATGCTGAACATGTTATTATTGGTTGTAGTTTCCTTATAAAATATGGTGCTACAGGAACACGTTATTCTTGCTTGTAATTTTCGTCTAAACAAATTATCGTGTGCTGCCCTAACATTTACTGTGTTTGAATGCTAAGGTAAATTTGCAAAGCGATTAACATTATTAGCAGTGCACACTGTGTTTGTATTTGGTGCTTCTGTGTTTGCATTGCTGGGAAAGAACTGGCTCTGTTGTGATTCTCAATCCCATGGAAAAACAAAGTGGTTCTTAGAAGGCTTGCCAGATTAACTGGTTTTGCACCAACAAGGCCACTAGTGGCCCGTTTCCACTGAGTGGTACAGTACGGTACGGGTCGGTATGGGTCACCTTTATCAGGCTTGCGTTTCCACTGCAAAAGGGTACTCTTTTGGTGGGCGTGGTGTACGACAGAAAGTTTGTCGACGTCATTTTCGCTCGAGGAAATGTTTACAGTAAAGCTTTATTGGGCCGTTCACAAATCATACGAGAGGCACTTCTCACAAAACAGATGCTTTATTATACACATATACACTGGTGTACAAATGTTCAGTACTGACTGAACATGATCTGATTATAACTAGATCAATGATGCGAAATAGCCTACGGTCCTCGATTATATCAAATAAATAAATAAATGCAGCAAATATATGAACACATACAGCCCCACACAGTCTCCGATGTTACCAAATTACAGAAAAACTACACACAGCAGACATGTATGCCTTATTTAGGTTCAAAAACAATACGAAATAGAGCCCCGTCTGTGCAAACCTCTCATCTGTGTCTTTTATCCTCACCAGTACATGTAGCCTCTCCGTCATTATTCTCTCGTTAGAGAGTAACTCCGTCATTCCGAGTTTATAATAGTCCAGGTTAAGAACTTTGTTATTTCAAACATTGACGCGCACGCGAGCACAAGAGACAAGCAAAACCTCACGCGCTCGCGCTTATGGGCTCGTAACCCATAAGAATCTGCTCTTCTCTCTGCTTTGTGGCCATTCAAGACGACGAGCTTTGTTTGAGCTCGAGTCGACCATGGGTCGTTATTATATGCTGATATTATTTCGGAGCATTGTCTCTCGGCTGTGTATTAAACATGGCGGGTCCTTTGTTTTCATTCTGCTTGTTGCGTGAGCAAATGACGTATCTCTGTAAGCCAATGGCGTTCAGCTGCGCGTTCAGCTACGCGTCTAGCTCCGCCTTACGGCTCGCTTTGGTACGCTTGGGACCCTTTTCAAAGGGTGACTAAAAAGTGGTACGGTACGGTTCGGTTCGGTACGCTTTTAGACAGTGGAAACGGCCTTAAAAGCGTACCGAACCGTACCGTACCACTCAGTGGAAACGGGCCATAGCTGTGAAGTATCACCCATTTCATGCTGGTGGAAAAGGGGTACAAGAGGAATGACTGCATCTTTCCCACTTGTCGAATGATTTTAAGTTGTGTGTAAAAGTCATTTAATATTATCCAATTAGGGGTGTGAACCTCCACTCAACTCATGATTTGGTTACAGATATCATTTCATCGATTCAGTTCAATTCGATATCACGGTGGATGTACTTTGCTTTCCATCCACAATTTTGTATTTTACTTCACAACACAAGAATTCTTGTATTGAAATGTAATTTTTTATAAATGTATTTAGATTTTTGTATTATTTGTAATACAATTTTGTCCTTTAATACAATCAGTCAGATAAATGAACTGTACCTTTATTTTTACCTGCTCAAGGAAATATACCAAACAAAACTCAAGCACATGCACAGAACAGCATGAGCATTTATAGCAGATGAACTAATTTAAATATTATTCTGCTTGCTTTTTGAGCACTGTCGGGAGAATACTTAAATGCCTATGATTGGTGATTGTGTTTACGTGCACAAAAGAAAGGGTCACATTGAAAGAGAGAAGCAAAAATTGGCTCTTGAGTAGGCATGGGCCGGTATAAGATTCTGACGGTATGATAACCTTGGATAAAAATATCACGGTTTTACGGTATGACGGTATTGTGTTTACTGCTCTAAAAAATGCTCTTTTTTTTAACATCTGGGTGAAAAACAAAACCTTTTTTCCCTTTGAACACAATATATTTTATTTTGAGAAACATTTTAAATATTTTGGGCCAGTAAACATGTTAGGCTGAATAATTCGAAGTGAATCTATGTCCTAATTTGTTTCAAAAACAGAGATGTCTTAACAATATATACCTAAACAAAAAACACAAAAAAATGTAAATAAAAAATATCACCCATACCTTAGGACTGGTATAGCAGAAAATTTTGGCGGTATGAAAACCTTGACTTTTCCAAACCAAAACGGTTATCGTCCCATCCCTACTCTTGAGTACTGCTGTGACCTTAATGTCAGCAAAAGACTGTCCAGCAAACACACATGCAGTGAATCGTGCACGTTTGTCTGCTTTTTAAGCAGTTGGAGAGTTATAATTACTCACGGTCACCTCCCAAGCTATAGTAAGCTATCACAATATAGAGAATATGAGATAAATAACATCAGTATGTAATTACTGGTTATGATCTATTACTGAACCGATACCGAATTGTCTGCATCTGTATCGTGGTACGTTGAAGAAACAAATCATTTTGACACCCCTGTATCCAATGGGGACTGTTCCTGACTTTTTAAATCTAGCAGGTTTTTACTCTCACTTTGTCTTGTTTTGTGTTTCTGTCTTGCCAATCAGTGATCTGCAGTGCTTACGTGTCACTTTTTAGTATCATACGACTAAGGTGCTACTAATAAAAAAAAAGCAAGTACAGTACACAAAAAAGTGAACCATACCCAGGAATCCGCTTGTTAGGTGGTGATGTATGAAATACTGTTTCCGGGTCCTAGCCACTACTCATGAAAAGTGGTCAAACCAATATTTTCCCAATTCAAATATCACCGATTTAAGTGAATTTTATATAATTTCATTTTATATAAAATCATGTGCACAACAGTCTTTGGACTTGCTGCATCACAGACACCAATATTTTAACAATTTATAAAAAATGAATCACTTTCTGGCTGTTGGATGTTAGACATAGATAGATATATATGCAATCGTGATTGCATCGCTTTGCAAACGTTTATTATTATCATTTGTTGAGTCTCTCCATACAGTTTGATAGAGCACTTGGACCCGAAAGCCGCTTCGCGTGACATCACACTTAACAAGTGAATGGAAAAGCATCAGTTATAACGCATAATTCTTACACAGAGGCTGCTGCAGTGTGTATCAAATTTTACTCAATGCATACACTTGAATATGCGACGTGATATTGATTTTCTTCATTGACCTTAGGAGCAGTACCTCAGGCAAGCCTCCAGCCTCATCAGCTTCTTCGTCATCGATCAGACCACCCACCCCTGCCACAAGTGTGTCTCTAGGTCGGGGCCCAGGGGGTGTTGGAACAGTAAGACCTTCTTCTCGACCTAGCCCTGGTGCTGTTTTCACACCGTCTCCCAGCCTTCCTCCACCACCTCCGCTTATGCAAGTGTCACCCCACTCTTCAACAGGTAAAGCTAACATCTGCCATGTCATTGCTGAAGCATTTATATTCTTGTCCAAAAAGATACAATCCCCCCCCCCCCCTCATCCTTCTCAATGAACAGATCATGATGTGATCCTGACAGAATCAAATGGTGCCTCTGCATCTGGAGGGCCGTCTGTGTCGAACTCAAACTCTGGGACATCTAGCAGATCCTCGCAAGCCCAGACATCCATCCCTACAATGGCCTACCAGTTCCATCACCACAATCACCAGCACCAGCACACTCATACTCACCAACACTTCCTACATCCTACAGCTGCACCACCACCACTGGTAGGGGGTCAAGTATAGCCCATTTCAAAAGTAGCCGATTATTGCAATTCATGCTTTGACGTTTTTCTTGTGGTGTTTTTTTTTTTTTTTTTCCAGTTTGATAAGTATCCAGGCAAGATAGATGGTCTATTTCGACACCCAGTAAGTGTTGTATTGAACATATTTATATTAGGGCTGTCTAAAATTTATCGTGGTTAATCACATCCAAAATAAAAGTTTGTTTTGACATAATATGTGTGTGTGTTATATATATTTATTATGTATATGTGATAAACACATTCATAGAAGCCAAAACTATATATAAAAAAGTTACATCAAAGTAGTTACATCATATTCAAATGTAAAATTTGTGTCATACACGTATATTTTTTAGATATCTAAATATAAACCAACATTTTATCAAGTATATGCATTTGTGTATTTATATATTCATAATATAAATATAGACAGTACACACACAAATATTATGTTAAACTTTTATTTTGGATGTGATTAATCACGATTAATTTTTGGACAGCCCTAATTTATATTAATGAAATTTAATTTCAAATAAATTTGGTTGTAATTTTCTAATTTGTCAAGTCTAATTGAAACACAAGTTTCCTGCTTGTAATTATTATTAATTTCTTCTCTCTCCTTTAAAGTTTTTTCCTCAGTACCCACCATCTGTGCCTGGAATACAGCCTGTTCTTCCGCCCACAGGACCTTTTAGTTCATTGCATGGAGCTTTTCAGCCTAAGGTAAGAGTCGCTTGCCATTTGGTATGTGTTTTGAATATTGAAATCTGAAAGCTTTGTATATAAATATTAAAATCAGGCGTAAAATGCTTGCATATTAACACAATGTCAAGTCCATGTTCCAGGAGAGCTAATAATGTGTTATTTGTCCACCAAGGAAATGAATTCAATTACAGTTAACTGTTTGTAGTAGTTTTTTAGTTGTTGCTTTTAGCATATTTAGTTTTACTAGTCAGAAGTGACATTAAAAAACAAATTATTTCTGTTAACACACCCTGCTCATCTAAAACTTTTAATTATCCAAGAATCACTAAAGAAATGTGGAACTATTTCCACAATTATATTAAGCTGTTTTTAACATTGACAATAATAATAATAAGAATAAGAAATGTTTACACTGAAGACTGGAATAAAAAAAAAATCAATAACTTTGCAATTTTGCTATTACAACAATAATAGACATTTTTAAAATATGAAAACTTTTTTCAATTGCTGTAATAATTATTTTTACTGTGCCTAGGATCAGATTTGCACAACAGCGTGCTGACAGAAACTTTGCAAATACATCATTAAAATGTTTTCTGTTAAGAGTAGAGCTGGGTATCGTTCCAAAATTTACGATACCGATACCAATACCGATACCCTGAATTCGATACCGGTTCCAAACGATACTTTTTTTGATACTTTTATTTTAAGAAATATATTTTAACAAGATTACATAACACAATCTCAGAGAAACTTTGGTTTTATTTTTTTTCAGGATGTTTGTGACACTTTTCACTGCAGGCTTATCTCTAAGACCAAAAAACAAAGAACAAAAGCACAAAATGAACACAGTGTAGTTAACACAATATGTTAGTGCAAACAGTTTTAATAAAGTTCAAGCAGTTTTAAGTCAATCAATTTTAAGTATTTGTGAGGCTTACTGCTGGTTTAGTTCACCCCAAAATTTAAATTCTGTCATTAATTATCTACAAATTAAGATAGTTTGGATTTAATCCAAGAGCTTTCTGATCCTCACATCGTTGAATATTTATTGAAATTATTTTTGTTTACTTTGCGCACAGAAGTATTCTTACAGCTTCATATAATTATGATTGAACCACTTTTATCACATGGACTTATTTAGACTATGTTTTTGGTTCCTTTCTTGACATTGAAAAATGCATATCCAGTAAATCTATGGGAGGATCAGAAAGCTCTTGAATTAAATCCAAATTATCTTTATTTGTGTTCTGAAGGTAAACAAAGATCTTATGGGTTTGGAACAACATTAGGGTGGACATTTAAATAAGACAAGTTTAATGCAAACTTCATCATTTACTCTTAACCTCAAAGCATTTTAGTATTGTATGTCTGTTTACATTTCGGAGCCCCAGCCATCGCGCAGTTATCCTCATCAGTCATGGAGGACGCTTGTGCTGGGCACATTGTTGAAGTCAGGAAAATACTGAGGATGATGATGATGATGACTGCGCTGGCATGATCTTCTTGCAGTCAAACACGGAGCAACTTTCTGCTCGTAAATTAATTCCGTGTACTGCGAGGTGTTTTATTGTGGCGCATACATTTATACATGTGACAGCATTCACGAGTTGTGCTTGTTGTTTTTCCCCTTTCAGAGAGCTGAAAGTGACGGGGTGTGTTTCCCCTTTAAGAATGTGTTTCCCCTTTAAGCGTGTGTGTCGAGGAGGAAAATAAAGCGATCGGTTCATAAAGTGTTCATCCCGCGTTTGATGTCTCTTCTTTTAATTTTCTCCGCGTAAACGGCCACATTATCATATTTGACGTGCTGCCAGTCTTGGTCGCGATAACTTTTTTACAGATATTGCATCGCACGCTATTGCCGCCAATCTTTGCATAATGTAGCCATACTTTTGATCGCCTAAACATTGTTTGCGTTGAATTTATGATATGCTTTAAAGTGTAGTGTACGCATTACAGCCTCACATTTGACAAGCTCTGGGCGAGTGGGCGTAATACTGCCGTAAACTATTGATTTTCAAGACAGCCTCGCAGCAGGCTGATTCAGGCTCATCACCAGCATTTGATCCGGGCATATGTTAAGGGATGCCGCAGGTTTTCTAGCTCACTGACGTTGACAAGATTATACCCTTGGGTATCAAAATTTGGTACCGAACGAAAATGATTTTTTCGATACTCGATAGTATCGAGACGATTCGGTCGGTGCTTTAAAAGTATCGAACTCGATACCCAGCCCTAGTTAAGAGTGATGTTGATAAAGCTTCTGTCTTCATGTTTCCTGTTGGTGGTGATAAAAGAACAGTCTCTACTTTTAATGTTTTGTAGCAATAGTGTCTTGCATGCTTAACACTAACATATTCCTTATGTTTGTGTTATTGTTGTGATAAAGTGAAGGGATCTTTGTCAAGTATGGTTTTTACCCATACTTAAAATTGGTCATTTTAACCCATTCAAGTGCACAGACACCAATTAAGTGTGGATTGAGAGCACAAACACACACAGTGAGCATACAACCAGATATGTTATCGATTTCGATTGCGCTTATCGATTTTGATTCTTATTAATTCCCAGTTTCAATTCCAGTTTAGAAAAAAATCACTTTGGCCATGTTCACGTGGGTATTCAGGTTCATTTTCAAATAGACAAAGGAGACACATTACTAATGCAATTTTTTATAATTTGCTTATTTAAAAACGTATTTAAAGTTCCAGGTCATTTAAACACGTTATGAACTACATTATACATTAAATAGTGAAATTAAAGATAATTTATTTAGATTTATTAGTCTTATACACTTTATTCCGTTTTACTGTTTTAACGTGTGTGTGTGTGTGTGTGTATATATGATTCACTCACTTTCCTTCGGCTTAGACCCTGATCTTGGGTCATGTGACACCATCATGTTTTAGAGGCTAAATAGCATTTGTGAATGCTGCTTTGAATAAAATAAAATGATTGAAAGCACATTAAAGACTATACATGTGAAATAAAACATTCACATAGCTGTATCTTATGGAAAAACACCAACTGATGGGTGCTGCAAGAGCTTTAGTTTGAAAAGAATGAAGCCGGTTTTAAAAAAATCTAAATTGCCGAAGAGGAATTTTGCAAAAGAAAATGATTAAACATATGGGGACTGTTAAAAGAACATTTTACTTATAATTTTTTTTTACTCTGATACAAAACCTTATCAATGTATGTAAATGTAAATCTGTCTCTCCAGCATGTTTCAGCAGCACGTCCTGATGTTTATGAGGGGGAGAAAATGTGGTGTTTAGTGTTACCTTAAGTTACAAACAAAAGCTTTTAAGCTGCTCAGCTACACATTCAAAAACGTTTAGTTAAAATGCAGAACATGGAAATGCAGAAGTTCCTAGCAGATTGCAAATAAAATATGTGCATAGGAATGGAATCAAAAAGATTTTATAGGATTGAAATTTTAAGTATTTGATTAAGAATCAAATACTAAAAATTTCAATCCTGGGAACTCTACCCCCTAGCAGTGGGTAGCTATTACTTTCAGCTCTCAGGGAGCTATTATAGGGTTAGGTGCTGGTAGGTTCAGGGGCACCTCAGCTGGGTATCGAAGACGGAGAGAGTACGGTTCATTCGCTTTTCCCATCTTAAATTTCCTACTGGAAATCGAACCAGCAACCTTAGGGTTACCAGTCCAACTCACTAACCACAACTGTGAGTCTACAACAGTGGTTCCCAAAGTGGGGGTTGCCTGGTGATTTCCAAAAATGAAATATATTTGATAAAACTATTAGAATTAGCATATTTTATCCATGACCTACAGAAGATAAAAATAGTATTTAATAGTTCCAATTACATTTCTATTTATTCATTTATTTTTTCTTGAATGGATTTTCGATTGGGGGTGTTTACGTTTTATTAATGACACAGCAGTAAACTTCACAATTCATGCCTCTATACAAGGTGGTGCTTGTTTGGCAGCTGTCCATTGTGGCACCAGAAACAAACTGTCCTTTTAATTTGTTATGTACATTTTTAATTGTTAAAGCCAAATTCTTTGCCACATATATATATATTTTTTGTTTTTGCAGTCACTGTGAATTTATCTTAATTTTCTCTGTTCTTAGGGAAAGGATCTACAACCAATTCTTTCCTAAATATTCTTCATTATTTTGTTACTGCTTTTTTATGCTATAATGTCACCAGTGTCAACCTTTTGTCTGCTCTAGGCATGTGATCTTAAGCTTAAAATTTAACTGGACAGCCTGTTTCTTCTGAGTGTGAGTGGGATGACATCGAGACACTGATTGAACAAAAACACAGTGGATTGTCATTTTGCATTTGATTGTAAAACATGACTGTAGCTGCTGCAAATAGCTCTATAGGAATCTGTTATTTTGATTTAGCATTGTCGTACATTTACTCCATTTAATCAAGGCCTTTAGAGTGTTTTTCCTTTTAAAATATCTTATACAGTCTAGTTTGTCTGGGTGACTGCCTGGTTCCAGAAATCCAGACTCATTTTGTCCTGGTTTATTTTGAAACCATCTAGTGGGTTTCAATAGTTTGTTGTTATTGACAGCTTGTTGCCCTTCAGGGAGCTGCTCCTGAGATGACTTCAGGTTTGGGAGTTGTACCACCCCATCTGCAGCCTAAAGCTAGGGTAAAGATGCTCTGTCATAAACGTTTGAATCAAACATCAAAATCACGATACTTTATTAACGTATGTTGCTTTTATTTAATGTCTTTTGTGTCCACAGCTTACAGATTCATTTGCCCCACCACCAAAAGTCAGTAATGTAAGTTTTACTCTGCTTTACACTTGATTCAAATTAGTTGTTAGTCTCTGATTGAGTGACAATATCTGTTGCTGTACATGGATTTTCTTTTTACAGAAACCTGGAAAATGGTGTGCTATGCATGTCCGTGTGGCTTGGATGATTCTACGGCATCAGGAAAAAGTCAAGGTTTTTGTATTGATCTGTGTTTTTTAGTTCTTTTGTTTCTTGTGTCACTTCTTGTGTTTTTAGTTCTTATGCAATAAAGGTAGATATGAACAGGTTGAAATATTCCCTAGTATTTAAACTTTATAATAAATGTTTTCATCAATCATACTGTTTTGTTTTTTTAGAGATAACGGGTCCCATTCACTATGCATGTGTACATAAAAATTGAGTGCGAAACATCATGACTCACCAGTTTTGTTTTCATACTAAAATGTATTGACATGTATTGAAAAAAATAATATAGTTATAATGTATTTTTTTTCTTGTATATCATTTAAAATGTATTTCATATTTAACGTTGGAAACTGTTATATCTCGAGCTGCCAGACTTGTTTAAATAACTACACAAATACTCACAAATGTAAAGCTGACTAAGGAAAAGTCTGTGACGCGTCCTGTTGACAAGCATTCTGTTGCTATCTTCCTCAGCTTATGCACGCTGATCCACAAAAGCTGGACTTGCGTAATGAACTATTGCCACGACTACCTGGCCCTGGTATCGGTGGACTAGGAGGTCTAGGACCACTTGGTGGTCCCCTTGGCCCAACTCATGATCTTACAAGACCAGGAGGCCTGTTTGCCGCCACTGGTGAGTGATTCTCCTCATGCTTATTTTGATGATTCATTTAGGAATGACGCGGGTGTCTGAAGCCTGTGATTGTTCTTAAGCTTCCAACATAAATATGTTTTCAAATTCGAAACTCTTCACTAAAGGATTTTACAGCACTCCTGTGCTTTTATGTGAGGGCTCTAAATAAGAAAGGCTTAAGGAGGATATAAAGCACAAACTTGGCTAAATGTCAACACTCAATGGTAGTCCATTTATGGGTGTTTAAGCTTTTGTCTGAGTTGACCCATGTCTTCTCAGGTGGAGTCAATCCGTCCTCCACACCATTCATGCCTCCATCAACGCCCCACTCTTCTTTCCTCACCCCAGCAGCACATCTGGGTAAGATATTGTCTCCGAGAAAGTAAGGGGCATCAATAAGCAATATAAACCATGCTGCTTCTGTTGCTCTGTGCAGTTCTGTTCTTAAGGCTTGCTTCACTTGCTAGCTTTGTAGAGCATAATTTCCTTTGTGTTTATTAGCACAATGACGGCTGGTTTCATCATTACTAATAGCCGTGTTTCTTGTTGCAGACCCATATGTTCATTCACCCCACTTCTCCTCTCTGGGAGCCCTGGGTTCTGGTGCCTTTGGAGGCCTAGGCAGCCCCACGATAGGTTTGTCATGCTATTTTGGATATTAGGAATATATATTAATCAACGGCATGACTCTGTGGTAGAGACCTGCATGGGACAGATTTTTCAGTGCTGCTCCCACCCAGTCCCGCAAGATTTTGGCCCACTCCCACAAAAAAATCTGTTATTTTAACAGATTAATAACTGATCATGCAACATTTTCATACTTGCGTCTCCATCATGTTTCCAGGGCTCTGGTATGCGCTCAGTGAAATGTTTTGTATGCACCAATCAACAATCAAATATCGTGAAAGAGTGTGAGTGGCTGCAAGTTGACTTGTCAGGTGCAAAATACATGTGAAAACCGTGTCTGAAGCTAGTCATAGTAACCTAAAAATGTCGACTGACAAAATGCTTCTATTGAAAGAAAAAAACATGCATCCAGTGGTCAATTCTACTACTAACCGTCTTAACAATGTGTCCTTGTTGCTTTAAATATCAGTTTACTTGGTTTTATCAATTACATATCCGTTTTGAGGGAGTTCCGCACATGATTTTTTGCTCTTGCAACCTGCACACACACACACACACACACAACCTCAAAACACTGCACTGTGTTGTGTAGGGTGTGCAAGAGTGCAGGTCTCTACTCTGTGGATCTCAACCTTTCTAAAAGCAGGTTTCCATTTTTATTGGACAAAGGTCTTTTAAAATATGTTTTGTCACAATTCATACTCAATAGAATATTACAGCTTGGCTTAACTACAGAAACATTGTTATAGAAATGCCCTCAGTGGTGTAAGATTTCATTCAGTGCTCCGATAAAAATGTTGTTGAGGGGTGAAACAAAATGTTGTTTATTTTTTTTAAATCATTTCAAGTCTTTAACTTCCACACTTGAGAATTTTTGTTGAACACTTTTGTTTGTTAAACTGTGTTCCAGTCTCAGTTTTTCCCTCCAAGCAAACTTTTTTTGTTATTGTTGTTTGTATTAATTAAAACCTATGGACAAATTCAATCAGTTAAAACATTTGCGATGCCAGTTAGTTCACCCAAAAATAAAATTATGTTACTACTAATTAACCCTCATGTCATTCCAAACCCCTAAGACTTTTGTTCATCTTCAAAAGACAAATTAAGATATTTTAGATTAAATCTGAGGGGCTCCCTCATCCTCATTGCGTGTTTGTGAGATTGATATGCACTAATGTACTCCTGGGATGCCCAAGCGTGACTTTTTTTTTTTTTTTTTTTTTTTTTTTCTTCTGTTTTAATCGAAGCACTGGCACATCTGAATTTTTTTTATGTGCTTGATAATATTCCAAATCAACCACTAAACCATATGGTCTGTTTTGAGGATGTTTTTGTAATTGTTCCACACTTTGAACGAGTTTGGAACTTGCTGTCTGAGTAGGATGAGTGTGCTTTCAGATTTCACCTAAAATATCTTAATTTGTAATCTGAAAATCTAAACTGTCTCAGGGGTTTGGAACGACATGTGTGCGAGTAATTATAAACATTCTTTTCATTTTTGGGGGTTTTTTGACTTCAGCATATAGCTTTTATAGTATGCCTACTTATCATTTACATTTAAATTTTATTAAACACATTTAATTAGTATATTATGTGTTAAATTCTCTCAGTCAAAGACTAATCACATTATATTCATATGCTTGTAGCTGCCAGTGTTTTTGGGCATAAGACTGAGCCCTCTGCAAGTGCAGTTGGAGGACTGGGCAACCCTCATGATCCGTGGAATCGTCTGCATGTTCCTCCTGCCTCTTTTCCCTCTGGATCATCTTGGACTAAAGGCCCTGAGAAAAGAGATGATAGAGGGAAGGAAGTGGAGAGAAGAGAACTGACTCATATAAAGGATGAAAAGGACAGGTAAGACGTTACAACAACATTACATTCAATTTTTGTCTGCAATTTAAATTTTCAAAGAATTTTGACACATTGTGTCTCATAACTTGACACCTTATTGACTCAAATGTTTCACACAGAGACAGTGTCTTGTATGGACGACAGCCAGTGCGAATGTCACCTGGTGTCCCATCCCTCAAGCACCGCAGCAGCACCCCCAGTTCACATATGAATGGCTTAGGATCACTAAGCGGAAGTGGGGTTCAGTCTGATGGCCAAAGCAGAGAACGTGAAAGGGAAAGAGAGTCCGATAAGAGACACCATTCTGCATCCAGGCCTCCAGCGTCTGCTTCCTCCACAGCTCCGGACAGGCCTCGGTCTTCAACATCATCCATCCTCACAACCTCGCCTTCTAATGTTCCTTTAGCTGCCTCTCCTCTGGATCTGTTTCACCGACAGCCATCACACACACTCAGCACAGAATCCAGCCATTCTTCTCAAAGAGAGAACAACGGTCCAGCCTCTTCTTCCTCTTCTAGTTCACTTCCAGTCAAGAAACCTGATCGGACCACAACTCCAGTATCCAAACCTGCACTTGGTCTTGCTTCTGGGTTGCTCGTAGCCCAAGTTAAGGTCAAAGAAGAACGTAAAGAGGAACCTGAGCCAGTGCCCATCTCTTACACACATCCCGCTGTACCTTCACATAACTTTGAAAGGCCCAGTAGTCGGCACCCACACCACCCATCGACCCCTTCTTCAACCCTTTCTTTGACACCTACACCTGGCGTGCCTCTTCCTCCTCAAACTCCGCACCCTCCCCACCATCCTCTGTCTCTTTTAGATCGTTCACGGGCTATGGACTATGGCACAGCTGGACTGGTATTAGGAGCTGCAACTGATCGCTTCATGCCACATCCACACGGTCATCCACAAGGTCATTCCCAACCTACTCCCAGCTTTCCCTGGGACCATTGGAGGGATCTGGCCATCCATCAACAACAACAACAACAACGCAGAGACTTATTGACTCTGAGGTCAGATCCCCACCTTGCACTTCGCTCTGATCCACACTTTAGACTACAGCGCTTCTTTGATGCAGAAAGAGCTGTAGTAGCAGCAGCTGTAGCGAACAGCCCGCACCATCCACCTACCTCTACATCTTCTGCTTCAGTGGGCAGACCAGAGTTTGGGTTGATGTCCCACCCGTATGAAGAAGAACGCGCTCAGATGGACAGAGTACGGTATTTCGGGATGCATCCACACCTGGCGGCACCTCATCTTCCTAGCCCATCTCATGCTGCCCACCTAGAACAGCTCCATGCAGGGCTACTGTCTCACTCTCATCTCCATCCTGCTGGAGCCGCCGCACAAGCATCCCATCACCCTGATCTCTATTCTAGACTTGGGCATCTGCATTCACACCCACATGTACCTAATGGCATTCTAACCAAGACCCCAAATCTAGTTGGGGCATTGTCAATTGGTGCTCCACCCCGTCTCATTCCATCGGTGAACAGATCTGCTACCCCACCCCGTGGACCCAGACTTGGTGGGGCGGGAGACTTGACGCTTTTTGCCACACATAAAGACAGCGAGTCCAGATAGTACTAGGTAAAGCTTGAGGAGCTTTCAGAACTGTAGAAGAAATAGCTCCTCACGTGGCGAGGTTCTGCAGGATACTAGAAAAGAGCTAAGCTTCAATGACCATACACAAGTGTTGAAACAATCTGGGGAGCAAACATTCTTCCCAGGACTGTTTGATATATTTATCCACTGTGGTTATGTTGGTGCAATTAAGGTACTCTCTTGCTGTGCCCTGGTTTTTATGTAGGGTTTTTCTTTACAAGAGGCCTGTGGATGTTCTAAGACTATTCATTACTGCTAATAATATGAAGACAGGTTGTGTTGAGTGATGGATCAAAAATTGTGAACTTGTTTGTCTTGGTAAACTCAAGAGAAATCCTACTGTAGAGTTATGGTCCTCAGCTTTGCTTTTGAAAAAGGAGAAATTGGACTCTGTCTGAAGTAGTCAAGTACTTCATTGTTTGATTCAGCACTGGTGGGAAATGTATGAATTAAAAGAAACACACAGTCCACGATCTGTTTTAAATATTCAAGTCATCCATTAGGCAACTTCCGTGAACATCAGAATGAACTTCTTAAGATTTATTTTATTCTTTAAAAAAGTTATTATGAACTGTACATCTTGTTGGATAATATTTTAAAATTTAAAGGGAAAGAACTGTCTCCCATTCATTAGTCTGACTCTGCCGAAGAGCTGGGCTAGAATATAGTAGAATAGTAATATTGCTTTTGTAATAATTATTGTTAACATTAATTACCTTCCATAATAAATATATTCACTGTTTATGTTATAATGTCATGTTTCAGTTCTCACCAAATGCACTCAATTGTTGAAATGAGTCAGTGATGATTATTGTCCAGCCAAGCACTACAGTGATATTGCTCAAATACACTGATTATGTACTGAGGATGTGTCAAAGAAAACCTCTACCGTTCAGAGAATTGCAAATCTTCATACTTTGGGAGAGAGTGTGTTATTTCTGTTTTCCACAGTTGAGGGTGTTACCAACAACCATCATCCAAACTCAGTGGCACGAAGCATCTGTCAACTGGACCCGAGGAGTGCACGTCCCTTACTTGCAGCTAAACAATAGGATTAGAAAGACTCTTGTCCAAAGATATGGGACATTCTGGATTAATTATTTGAGTAAAACAGTTTTATACATTTTAAATATGTTCCTCTCCTCCTTGAAAAGAAAACCACAAAGATTAATTATTAAACAAATGGTTGGTTATTTACATGTGTCTTAGTGTATTGATTTATTTTTTTTAGGTAACAATGTTGTTTCCAATGTTTTCATATAAGCCTAATGCTTAATATTGATGTTCACCAGATATTCTTACACATAATTGTCTCCTTGAGTAGTCAAAATATCTAATAATCTTAACTAAAATATCTAAACTAAAATTTTAAATGTTGATTTTAAAATTAAATTATCATGGCAATAACTTGAATAGCTTTGTTGGCACCCAGACAGTAAAAAAATAATCTTTAAAAAATAACTTGAGGAACCAAATATGTTCTCTGACATGCTTGTTTAGTTATAAATGTATAATTAGTGTAAAAATATAACATTATTGTGAATTTCTAAATAAATGCGGAGATATGCGTGCAGTAGAGACTGCCTCAGAGCCTGCAGTGAGAGAAGCGCGCGCTGAAGCACGTCTCGCGAGATGTCTGCTCGCTCCGCAACTTGGTCAGCAGTCGTTCGTTCCTCCATTTCGCTGCGTCGAAAGTCTCCTCCCCGCTACCGCTAGATTCAGCGATCCCGGACCCAGTCTCACTCGGACCGTTCTACAACTTGATCCTACGAACCTGCCAGTACCTCACTGGGTACCGAGAGACAGATTAGGTGAATCTCAACACGGATTGAGTACGATTTGATGCGGATGGCGACTCCTTCAGCGAGAATTTAGTAAAAGAAAAGTGCTCGGAAATTTCAGGTAGGTGGGAACTTAAGATGGCGGCGTTGAGAGGAGGGGGAAGCTGGGGAGGAAGTGATGGGAGGGGGAGGAGGGAAAGGGGGTTACTGGGGGGATTGTGTCATGGCGGGACAAGTTGACTTTCAAGTAGACGAGTGATTGAAGTATTAGATTTATATGGGTACAGTACGGCCTTTCTTGAGCTGACTCGGTTGGATCAACTGCACATCATTACTTTCAATGCAGATTTTACAAAACCATAGCCGAATTGGGTTCCAGGTTCCTTTGTGATGCTCAATTTTGAGCAGCTGGAAACGAAACTGCAGTCTTCTACTGAGGGTGCGATCGTTACAACAACTTGCATTTGTGCGTTACTTTAGCCTCCAGTGTGTTTAATGTAACTTTTAAAAAGGGTTTTGAACTCATCCGTTAGTTTGACATTAAAGTCACGAAAATGCAGATCGTCTGGTATATAATAAAACATGACATTATAAAAGTTGACTGTTGTGATGGAAATTCCAACTCTTTTCTGCTTCTCAATTCTTTTGAACAAAGAACCGGTTCAGAAACTGGTTCAGTGATTCATTGTCCCAGACATTTCGGCGTTTCGTTTTATATGCACAAAATAAACTACCCTGTGTTTAATAAGGCTACATGCGGCCTCTTATTCGTTTTTTCCTTCAATTTAATATTATAAAATCACTTAACCTCCAAATAAAATTAGCATGTATTAAATACTACAGCTAAATTGTTTTTTGTGTATGCGCGCTAACCTTATTTAATAAAAGTGGAACGATTTAGTGTGTTTGTTTCTTGAATTGTAATACATTTGCGTGGTTGTGTTAAAAGAACAACTAAATGTCAGTAAAGATTTCCGCTAACTTTCGTTTTGAAAAGATCCGACTCGACAGAACGAGTTGTTCACGAGTCGGGCATCGCTACTTGACTGGCATTTTTGTCTAGCGTGACCCCGCGCCGTGACGTCAAGAGGTCGTTCCTGTAAATGGGTGTATAAGAAAATGTCCAGTAACACATGTATGTTTAGTGACAGGCCTTTAAAAGCCCGCAATGTGGATTTTAATGAATTGTAGTTTGTTCTTGGCCATTGCATAACTTCTCGTAGAAGCCTAAATGTGCACGCGCGCTCTTTGCCCGTTCAATTCAGCCCGTTGAGACGGTGTGTGTATATATATATCTCAATGCGTTTGTCTGAGTTAGATAATGAATAATAACAGGCAATGTCTCACCTACTGTTTCAAAATAAAATCACAGGCTGTTGCGTCCTGCCAGTTAAATAGCAACCACATAAATGAAACGTTACCATGTCGGCTCCATTGTAACGTCTATGAGCTGTTAGCATTGCTAGCCTGCTAAAGGCCCATGTGAGCGCGTCCGCTTCGTGCTTACAGAACTGCCGGCTGCTTTCGTTATTTGTGTTCGGTATTGTTAACACTATTGCTGTTTTTGTAAGTCTATAAACAGCTTTAGCGTTAGAAGAATAACGTCGGAATCGGCGGCAAATTGTCGCTAAATGTTAGCTTACCGCGAAGGACCCGCACTATTGTACTGAATATAAGACTGTTTGTCCGGTTATACAACAGTTTCTCTTTTTTGACACGAAAGTGATTGTGTATACAAGTGAGCTGTTAATGTTCCTATTTAAAATCACAACACCTTCCTTAATTTACTATGTTTGATACAAGCCGGCTATTTGAAGGAAGTAATATCAGCTTTATATACTTATAAATTTTCTCCAGTAGTAAACGAGAACGCTGCCAGAAACACTACATTTAGCCAGTGAGAAAAACTTGTTCTACCTGTGTTTTCTCTGAATTATTAATCTGCACATGCATTGTAAGTACGCACCACGTCGAGCAGACAGGATTTGAGTAAATTACATAATCTCTGCTGCAGTTTATTAATCAATAATTTGCATTATAAGAACACCACTAATAATGTCTTTGGATTGCATATATTTTATTACAAATAGTGCTAATTCATAAAATTCATTTAGTGTTTATCATTAGACCCTCAGATGCAGCAGTACACTTGATCTCAGCATCCTGGAAGTGGAAATCACGGAAGAGACTGGTGCTTCATCACATACAGGTATTTATTTATTAGATCATTCCCTATAAGTTTTATATAGGCTCTCTGAGAATCTGCAGTTGTGTATTTATGAAGAAATGGAGCATCTGTCGCTCTTTAAAAGGAATGTCTGGAACATTAAAATAATTAAAGTTTATGAAATAATCCAGCAATTTTCCATATGGCTTGAGATTTTAATTAAGTGCCATTTCTATCAGCTGTTTAAATACTTTACTGAAAAATCTATAAGCATTTATCTTGCACTTTATAAAGGGTTAATTATGTCATGTCTCACTTCTGTACTTTCAGGTTCAGTGTGTAGCAGAGCCGGTTCTGAAGCAGGGCAGTCTGGGGAAAAGGCGGTGCAGCAGCGCACCTGTCCAGCAGAGGCTGTGCTGGGTGGCACCTCCGCGGCTGCGCAGAATGTGGCCGGGCCACCCCAGCATGCCCTGCAGCCAGTCGCAGCTGCCACTCTATCACTGTCATCAATTGACATTGGCACTGGATTACAGCAGCAGAAGGGGGACGCAAAGACTGCATGTAAAGAACAGACCATTGCTCACATTCAACAAAACAGCGGCATCAACAATTCAGAGAAGCTATCAGCTGTCCAAAGAGGACGGGTGTCAGCTACTGCTGAAGACTCACAAAAGCTTACAGACACATTGGAGAGTCAGACTCCATCAGACAGACTTTTTGAGAGCAGGACGGATATTACACAAAAACAAGGCTTGCTTTACGAGTGTAACACAAACAAAACAACACTTGGAAACAGGGAACCCGCTATGGCGGAAGGATCCAGCACAGGACACTGCCAAGATTGGAGCCCACACCATGGAGATGCGGGGGGTGTCTCTGCCCCTTTTCAGACCGCAAAGGGACCCTTGCCTCCAGAGACAATCAAATTGGACTACAAGAACGTGTCAGGAAAGCACACATCTGGAGAAAGCCCCAGTGCCCCAAAAACTGAAGTCACCCCATCTGTCAAAAGTGCAGTTAAGTCAACTGATAAAGGCATGGAACACCCAAAAACAACTCCCCTTTTTCAGACAAATCAGACTGTGGCCTCATCTGTGCCACAGAAACAAAGTTCAACAAATTCACCAGAGCAGCTTAGTAAATTTGACTCTAAAGAAACTAAGGAAGATGTCACACAAGATCTGCTTAAAACAAACAAAAAAGATGCAGTTAGTGAAACCTTGTCAGCTGAGGGAACAAAGCAAGAAATTAGTGCAAATTCTATTAGCTCAGGATATTCATCAAAACAAGGGGGGCAGCACATTACTCCCAACACTCCAAATGACTCTGATAAGGGCAGATCTTTTCCCACGGAGAACTGCAGTCAAACACAAAAGTCTACACAAAAGACAAGCACCCTTCCAAAAACACCTGACGTCCCCACTCTGCTTGAGAACATACAGTGTGTGCAAGAGCTAAGCTCTCCATACCTACAAATAAACCCCAAAATGGTTCATTTGTCTAAAGAGACTAGTACAAGGGGAGATCTGTACTGTAATGTGGCTGCTAAAGAAGTATTTTGCAATGTATCTGTTGATGAACCAAAGTTGTCTGGGCATGGTACATGCACTGACACTGCACAGGTCCCCATAATGAGTGAAAGGTCACAGATCGTGGGTTGTGGCTCTTCTGATGTGATTTTGAAGAAGAATGACAGTGCCAATCAAATAGAAATATCAATGTCATCAAATCACCAACAGGATGGGAGCATACTGCTCACCCATGCCGAGAACTGTGTGACTTCAGAGGGGTTAGAATCAGACCAGCCAAATCTTTCTGACTGTTTGGTCCAACAAGTACAAGAGTCCATTCCAACAGACCATAAACTCTCACAGATTCAAATTTGCTTGAATGACACACCGGATATTGTGAATGAGGAGGAGAGGCAGGAAATGAATGCAGAGGCTCTCAATGCTGTTGAAGTGAAAGACTTGATTGATGTAGGTATTTTAATGGAGCCAGACATGGAGGATACCTGGCTGGTCGTAAGCGAGATAGACGGACAGCCTGAGCCTGCCGAGATGGAGGTTAGCGAGGAATCTCTGGTGCAGTGCCCTGAATCCCAGTCAACTGTTGCTGTATATGAATGCACTGTGCCCTGCTTTACATCAGCTGCCATTCATAGTGATGTTAAGCTGCTGTTAACTGACAAAGAAGAGGAAGCAATGGAAACATTGACACAAGACTTACAAGGCCAGAGTAGTCTAGTGACTCACCCAGTTACACTCAAATCCACCGAAGAATTAAGCATCATGCCCTCTGCACAAAAAGACGTACCTGCAATTGTCGAACAAAATAATGATTCAAGTCCCGCTCTTGCAAAAACAATGACAGGGTTAACATCAACCGTGCTGGATGTCACACTTGATTCTGTGCGTGATCAGCAGGAGGCTGTTGTGGTGGAAAACACACCGGGTGTGTCATTAATTTCCCTGGGCACGATTGACCCAAAGCTACTGATCTTAAAGAAAGGTGACGGACCTGCCCTTAAGCAACCTTCTTCCCTGACTGCTAGAATCACAACCAAGCAGAACTCATCTATCCTGGATAGATCTCCTAGTGTTGAATCGAACAAAGTTTCAGAGTGCCTTGCTAAAACTGATACAGCTGCATCCTCCAATTTAAAGGATGTTATGTTACCTGCTGACCACCCTGTGTCTAACACTCTTTCTCAATCCCGGACTGTTTCCACTTCTAATGTACTTTCACAGAACAGCTCTGAGAAAGGAAAGTTATGTCAATCAAGTAGTTCTGGCAAGATGCTTCAAAAGGAATCCTCTGCTGGCACTTCTTTATCAACTTCAGTGAAACTCCATAACTCAGAAAGCCACCTTACTCCATCTCCTGGAGGTGTCTTGGGTCCTGTTTCTGATATTGTTCCTGTGGGGAATCAGTGTAAACAGTCTTCAGATGGCAAACCACTCCAAGATTTAATATCTTTAGGGGGTGCCCTGGAACAGTTACCGGACGAACTTTTGTCAACAGCGCAAGATTCTCAGCACACCATCCTGGAGCCCCTGGATGCTTGTGTGGAAGAAAGCAGCGACGGAGAGGCTGATAGCTCTTTAGAGGTCCAAAATGAGGACAGTAATGCTGTGCCTAATCCAGCAGCGAATAAGGTAAAAAACTTTACCAGATGTGGCAGTGATTTTTATATTTGGATGTGTTTGATGGGCATGTTTAGTTACAATGTGAGCGTCAGAGGTAGTCAGCAAAGTGTGTTCATTATTCAAATGTTTTTGAGACTGTGTACACTATTTATAAAAATATCTAAGCCACAGTTTGATACTAGTGCACTTCTTGGCTGTATATTGAGCCATGTGTGTTTTCCAGCGTGGGCAGAGCAGGACAGACAGACAAGACTTGTTATTGAAGGTAAGAGGTGTCAGGCATCCTCCAGATCTGATCTTTGCAAGCTGATGCGATGATCCTGTTTTTTTCCAAATAGTGATTGACCGATATGTGTTTTGCAATGGCTGATCCCTTTATTTTTTGGGGTGTTTAGTCTAATAAAACACATTTAGGAAAATATAGTAAACGCACGTTTTACACATTTATATAAATTCACTAACAGTGAAAGTAAAACTGCCGTTCAGTCAGCCGAGGCATATTTTCTGGCTGATGCCAGAAATGGCCAGATAATTGACATGGAATATATATCGGTCTGTCACTGCTTCAACTCACCAGCTCAAAAATATTTTTTTCTTCTCACTGTAACTTAAAGGAATATTTTCACCCCAACATTTAAATCTACTCACACTGAAGTGGTTTCAAACATTTTTCTTTATTTTGTTGAACACAAAGGAAGATATTGTGAAAAAAGCAGAAAAAGAACCATTGGCTTCCAGTAGGACAAACAAATACTATGGTAGTCAATAGTTGGAGGTTTCAAGCTTTCTTCAAAACCTCTTTCTGGTCAACAGAAGATAATAAGTCAAACCGGTTTGGAACTAGTAAAGGATGAGTAAACAATGACAAAATGTTCCTTTTAACAAGAAAATAGAGCTGAGTGTAAGAAAGTATTTCATCCAGTGTAGCATGTATTTAGAAATCAGGAGAGGGGTTATAAGATGTTTGCTCACCAAGATGTCCTTCTAGACATTTATGAAGCACTTTTATCTTTTCCTGGGCTCTCTGTCACTCCTTTGGTCTCTAGTTTGAGTAATAAGGTACAGACAAGCAGCCAGATACACTCTTTTATTTGTCTGCCCCAAGGTTTGCCAGTGGATTGCAGGCAAGGTTACAGCAGCGTCAACTCCTTCCACCTCCCCTGTTCCATGTTCATCTCCGTCTCCCTCATCTAGCGACTGGATTCGTTCTCATACAGGCAGAGCCTCACCTGTACGCAACTCTCATGGCAAAAACATGCCCTCCACTTCCTCCCAGGGTTCTCAGTCAGAGCAAACAACCACACCAAAATCAACCCCAAAGCATACAGACATGGCAGAACTGGCAAAGCATGTGAGAGAAAAAGCATTACAGCATTTACTTCACTGAAATACACTGATTTGCTATTACAATAGGTCATTTATTTATTTATTTACTTTTAACAGGAAGCAGAAATAGAACATCGCTCCCTTGCACTAAAACGTGAAGGTTTTTGGTCTCTGAAACGTCTGTCTCGTATAACGGAACCAGTACGGCCCAAAGATCACTGGGATTACCTCTGTGAGGAAATGCAGTGGCTCTCTGCAGATTTTGCACAAGAGAGGCGATGGAAGAGAGGAGTCGCACGAAAGGTAAGTGTTCAATTTAAGGCTGTATTATTTAAAATAATGTCATTTGAATTTGGAAATGTTGGGATAATTAAAGAGTTGTGAGTAGGGTTGGGTCGATAGACTGTGTCATCATTCAACGCCGATGGCTGATATACATCACAATGCTGAGCCGGCATCGCCGATCCTCCGCCCCTGTCACAAACCCGCTCGCTAAAATACACACTTAGGCCCCATTTTAGTTTTAAAATGGCATTTTTAAACGCAATTTTTAACAAAAATGATCCACATCCACACTGCTGTTTCATCCAGCATTTCTGAACAGCCCTTCGTCCGCTGAAAACGCAAATCACGTGACCACACACTCACAGAGACACACACCGAGACACAGCCACAGCCACACACACTTTCATTTGCTCGTCTGAGCTCCAGAGAGCAGTGTACGTCGGACAGTTTATGAGGATGTACTGCTGGATCGCTTCTCACTGTAGTTGTTAAACGTTATATTTAATTAATCTTGTCTCTATCTAAGGACTCTTCGGTCTTTTGAATCTATCAGATAACATGTCACAGCGTCAGTACACTGCTTCAATCTTTCACTTTTATGCTTGTACTTAATAATGTTAGCGTAAATCTCAGATACTGTTGGTTTGTTCCTGTTGGTTGTGCACCTTTTTTACCAACCAAGTTTGTTGACCCCATTATAACGACACTGATTACTCTGTCTTCATGCCAGAGTCCCGCGGGAAAAGTGATTGACAGGTGGTAATTTGTGTGTAAACATATTTATTTATGATTTGGTTATGGGTAAAACAAAGAGTATTCCGTAGTTGAAACAGTAGGCTACAAATAATTAATTTGTTATAAATTAATTATTCATAAATAATGAATTCACCGCCGTCTGTGACGATGATGCCATCGTCCATCGTGATGTTTCACATTAGACATCGTACAATGACAAATTGGTTGACATCACCCAACTCTAGTTGTGAGTTTTCCTTGTGAGTTTTTAGCCCGTCAAAAAAAATTCTGCAAAAATGAGTGTGGTAGTCTAGAGTGTAGAGGGGGAATAAAGATACGACTGCAACTGCATCTTCAGATTATTTTATACCTCTTCAGTTCACTATTCCACGCAACTAAATAAATGTTTATATACATTGTTTTGTAAAATCACTGCTTATCAAATAAACAGATATGTTGGATCATGTGACTGCTATAATTGAATGCACAAAAATGCACAATCAGTTGCATTTGTACTCTTGATATATAAATTAGTTATTAATTTAGATTATTTAAGGCTTTTTTATGTAACTTGTTTGATTAGTATTATTAAAGTTCCGTGAAGACCGGTTGGTTGTAGGTAGTTTGTTTGGTGTGTTCCACATACTCTCTCCTCAGGTAAAAATTATATTGGGTTGGCCTTATACAGCATAAATAATCACCATTAGATTAAAACATTTCAAGTCAAGATGGAACACAAAGAAGCCAGCTATAATTTTGCTAAATTTGTCAAATATTTGCAAACGATATGGATTATTATAACCTTTGGCATATTAGCACAAGTGAATTGTTACATGGTGAGTGGCAAGTACTGTGATAATGGTTCTAAACATGGCATTGTTTACACTTTGATTGTCCGCATTTTATGTTCTGGTTTTCCTTTGTGGAATGAGAAAGCAGATTACTGCCACCTGCGGGTGTGGAAAGACACTCTCATCTCCTCTCACACTGGTGCAGAATGCACACTTTTGTTTCAGTTTGCTGCTGTCTGTTTGGTGTGTTCATGGGCAGCTTATGTCCAAAAAAAGACCAAAAGCAAGGTGACAACACAGTTGGAATTAGTCGCTTATTATTATTGTTTGGCATTGGCTTGGTGTATACCAGCACTGAAGTGTCTGCCATTGGAAATCAGCATATGTTCTCTTTATGCAAGCAAAGTGTGTTACCTTAATATTAAGCATAAATAATTATGAGACATCAACCTATCAATGATGGCGTTTTTCATGAGACACATTGTAACCAGGGATGTCTACTAGAGGTGTGAACCTACAGTGGTCTCGCGGTTCGGTTCGGTTACGATTATCATGCCATCCATTTGGTTCAATTCGATATCTCGGTGCATTGACGATGCTTTCCATACACCGTTTTACATTTATACACATCACAATAGTTCTTGTAATAAAATGTATAAGTATATTTGTATACTATTTGTAACACAATTTTGTCCTTTAATACACAGTCAGATATATAAACTGTACATTTAAAAACTCAAGTACACGCACAGAACAACATAATAGCATTTATAGCAAATAAACAAATATAAATATTGCGCTAGCTTTCTGAGCCTTGAGTCTAGTGAGTTCGTTCTTACACCCATATGATTGATCACGCGCTCAACAGGAAGGGCTGCGATTTGGCTCTTAACGCTCTGGTGCTGTTCACTGATGATAAACACTCATAAACAACAGCGGCGATCACAGCTGATCCATGATAGACGTGGAGGAGAAAATTCTAGCAACACACACTCGTGTCTGTATCCAGAAGTATCGCTGTAAACACCGGGAGGAGAGAAAAACTTACACCATCAGTTCAGATGGGCCAGATAGAGAGAAAAGGAGTACTTTCATTTTCTCAGTCGCAGTGAAATAGGGGCTTCTGCTGTAAGTGTCAGTGAAAGTCCAGCAAACACACACGCTGTAAAATTGTGCACAGTTTCTGAGTTTTTAAGTAATTGGAGTCTTGTAAATACTCGCTCTCTATACCTCCCTGGCCATAGTAAGGTACGGAGACATAGTGCAAATGAGATAAATGACGTCAGTACATAATAACCAGTTATGATCTATTACTGAAGCCATACCGAATTGTCCGTGTCTGCATCGCGGTGCGCCGAAGAAACAAATAATTTTACAATAGAGGTTGAAAATGGCATAAAATGCTTCAAAATAGGCAGCTTTCGTCTATAAATAAAATTTAGAGCTTCAAACATTGTCTTTATTGTTATGCAAAAGAAACACCTCAATTAAATTCTCTAAAAATGTAATCTAGTGTTTCAGGACTTTAAAAATGTCAACACGTTTTCAGGTAGTGCGGATGGTGATGCGCCACCATGAGGAGCTGAGGCAAAAGGAAGAGAGAGCAAAACGTGAGGAGCAGGCCAAACTGAGAAGAGTTGCCTCCTCTATTGCCAAGGAGGTCCGTGCCTTCTGGAGCAGTGTTGAAAAGGTGCCTTTTCATAGGAAAATCTCTGTTGCCATCTCTATGAAGTCTGTTGCTCTAAGAACAGTGATTCATCTGATTCTCGCTTATTACTGTACACAGGTTGTCCAATATAAACAACAGTCCAGACTGGAGGAGAAAAGGAAGAAGGCTCTAGATCTTCAGCTGGATTTCATTGTGGGTCAGACAGAGCGTTACTCAGACTTGTTAAGTCAGTCTCTGCATAGTGCCCCTGTACAGAGTTCAGACACTGCGGCTTCCTCCAAACAATCACAGCCTACTGCTGTTGATGAGGATGGTGAGGATTGGCTTTTGTTTTACTGTCAGTGTTCAGATAAAGTTACTGTAATAAAATTGAACTGAAAGTCTGAACTAGAGATACAGTTTGGTGTGTTTTTGACCACATGAAACAAGTCTCTCTTTTCACTGAGCTTGGATTATATCGTGGCTTTTTGTCTTGCAGATAGAGACTTTGAGCCCCCTTGTGAAGAAGAGGATGACGAAGAGACTATAGAAGTTGAGGAGCAACAAGAGGGGAATGATGCAGAGACACAGAAGCGAGAGATTGAGTTACTGAGGGAGGAGAGCACACTGCCTCTTGACCAGCTTCTCAGTACTTTAACTCTTCCCCAGGTAAAGCCATCTTCAAGGATCAACTCCATCACAGCAGTCATATGCAGTGTTTTCAGCATTATTGTTTGGGTTGCCTTTGTTACACAGTCTCTGATTAAAGTGATCTACCACTCTTGTTTTTCAGTTCACATACGTTAACATTTTTTTAATTCCATAGGATGTTGAATCAGAGGAGGAGGAGGAGTCAGATGCTTCATCTTTAGCAGTTGAAGATGAAGACAAAGAATTCAGTGCCAATGAAGAAGATGGTAAGTAGCGTTTTACTCTTTTTTAGATCAAGAGTCATATTAATATAAATGGAAATATGCAGCTTAAGTTACTCTTTGCTTCTCTTCAGCGGAGGATGAAGAAGAAACCATTGCAGCCCAGGAAGTTATTGAAGGCGAGGGAGACCATTCAGAGGAACTAGATGACCTTACTAGAGAGGGTAAATTAAGTACTGTTTTTTTAATGGATGCGGAATAGCTCAATAGTGTGGGACTTGAGAGATATCCTCCTATTTCTAAAGATGTTAGGGGACCAAACTATAATTTTAATAATTTGTATTAGATATTCGTTTTAGAAAGTCCTTCATCGTTTGAAGTCATACTTACCATGAACCTTTCAAACAGTGTAACAAAGAGATTAATTATGAGTTAAGGGGTACTCATTTGTGTTTTTTGTTTCACAGGGGAGATGAGCATGGAAGAGCTCCTAGAGAAATACAGAGGAGCGTATGCCTCTGATTTTGAGGAGCCCTCAGCATCAGCAGACTCCTCAGAGGAGTCAGAAGGAACTGAAGAGGAGGCAGAGGAAGAGACCGAGGGAGAGGACAGTGCTGATGACAGTGGCTCCTCCTCAGGTGAGCTGAAATGCATGATGGGGGAACCGTTTGCACAGATGTTGTATGAAATAAAGACAGCACATCATCAGCTTTTCCCACTATGATCCATTAAATTTTCAGACTCTCAAGCAGCTGTCGATACTGAGGAAGAAGATGAGCATGAGGATGTGCAGGAGAGTGACGATGAGGATGATGGAGGAGAAGGAATGGAGGTTTTGCTGAGAGAGGGTGATCAGAGTCCTACTGTACCAACATCTCCTCGGCCTAAGAAAGAAATCAGCCATATTGCTGCTACTGCCGAGAGCCTTCAACCTAAAGGATATACACTGGCAACAACAAAGGTAGCTCTGCAAATCCACAGAATCTGAGGATTCAGTATTGATATCTCAGCATTGTTAACTAGTTGCTTGATTTCTTTTTAAAACAAGGTCAAAACACCAATTCCATTCCTGCTTCATGGTACCTTGCGTGAGTACCAGCACATTGGACTGGACTGGTTGGTCACCATGAATGAGAAGAAACTCAATGGCATACTTGCAGATGAAATGGGGCTTGGCAAAACCATTCAGACCATCGCTCTGTTAGCTCATCTAGCATGTGTAAAGGGTAAAAAGTCCACATAATACTTTATAATCTGTGTTGAGCATATAGTGGATGTATACCTTTTTAATGACAGGCTTGCTTTTATAGGTAACTGGGGTCCACATCTGATTATTGTGCCAACTAGTGTAATGCTCAACTGGGAGATGGAGTTGAAGCGCTGGTGCCCAGGATTCAAAATCCTCACCTATTATGGCAGCCAGAAGGAGCGCAAACTCAAGAGACAAGTAAATATTACAACGATGAGAATATGAATTACAAATTAAATGAACTCTTATGTTTTATTTTAATTTTTCAGTTATTTTGATTTTAGGTTTGATTGTTTTTTCCCTTCTCGTCAGGGCTGGACCAAACCCAATGCTTTCCATGTGTGCATCACCTCATATAAGCTAGTACTGCAAGATCATCAAGCTTTTCGACGCAAGTCTTGGAGGTACCTCATTCTGGATGAAGCCCAGAACATCAAGAACTTTAAGTCCCAGCGCTGGCAAAGCTTGCTCAACTTTAACAGGTACTTGAATACAATCGTTTCTGTTAGGGGTTGATTATTTATCACAACAGAGGCCTGTAGTGTAAATTACTCTGTTGACAAAACCCAATTAAAACCAACCCACCTTTTTAAGCCCAAAAACTCAGAGTTTGCTAAAACCAACTACAAATTTACCAACAGGTCTCTGGTCCTTACTGTGCTTGTTTGTTTTATGTGTAAAACCCATTTAATGAGATGTAATGTTTGTTTATTTCCTTACAGTCAACGGCGGTTGTTGCTCACAGGAACCCCTCTCCAGAACAGCCTAATGGAGCTGTGGTCTCTTATGCACTTTCTCATGCCTCACGTGTTCCAGTCCCATCGTGAGTTTAAGGAGTGGTTTTCAAACCCACTCACTGGCATGATTGAAGGGAGCCAGGAGTACAACGAGGGCTTGGTCAAACGACTTCACAAGGTAGAGGTTTATTAATTGTGAAAGAAGAATTTATTGCATTAATTATTAAAATTTGTAAAAATGTAGTTTAAATGTGGTCTGTTTAAAGTAATTTATTAAAACATTCAGCTGTACATAATCTTGCTGCATTTCTGTGTCTAGGTTCTAAGACCTTTTCTGCTTCGAAGAATTAAAGCAGATGTGGAGAAACAAATGCCCAAAAAATATGAGCATGTTGTGCGCTGTCGACTCTCCAAAAGACAGCGCTTTCTTTATGATGACTTTATGGCTCAGGCCTCGTAAGTAATGAGGGCAAGCACACATCGATAGGGGTTAAAGAAAGAAAGGCATTTTTACTTTGCTGATGATAACTTGCAAGCTCAAGCCTTGGATGGTTGATTTGTTCATTTTTGTAAATACATCACATCATACCCCCTAATCATCGTCCCCCTAATTATTATTCTTTTTCTTTGTTACCCACACCATATACTCCTAGGACACGAGAGACTTTAGCCAGCGGTCATTTCATGTCTGTGATCAACATCCTGATGCAGCTGCGGAAAGTGTGTAATCACCCCAACCTGTTTGATCCAAGGCCCATACAGTCTCCTTTCATCACAAAGGACATCGTCTATTCTACTGCTTCATTGGTTCAGCAGGCTCTTGAGACCTCACCTTTTGAGGTAAGAAAATTCCAGCTACTACAAAGCTTTACTTTTACTTCTGTAGTTATATCAGGGGTGTCCATTCTTGGTCCTGAAGAGCCAGTATCCTGCTGAGCTTGTATAATGGCCTGTGGTGCAGTGCAGTACAGTACGGTATGGGTCGCTGCACTTTTATTCTCCTTTCCACTGTCAAGAGGTACCAAAAAGGGAACTGCATCATACCACTTTTTGGGTACTCTTTCCAAAGTGTATCTAGTGGCCCGTTTTCACTGAGTGGTACGGTACGCTTTTAAGGCCGTTTCCACTGTCTAAAAGCGTACCGAACTGAACCGTACCGTACCCCTTTTTGGTCACCCTTTCGAAAGGGTACCAAACCCAGAAAGGGTCCCGTAAGGTGGAGCTAGACGCGCAGCTGAACGCCATTGGCTTACAGAGATACGTCATTTGCTCACGCAACAAGCAGAATGAAAACAAAGGACCCGCCATGTTTAATACACAGCCGAGAGGCAATGCTCCGAAATAATATCAGCATATAATAACGAGCCATGGTCGAACCGAGCTTAAACAAACATTGTCGTCGTCTTGAACGGCCACAGAGCTGAGAGAAGAGCAGAATCTTATGGGTTACAAGCCCATAAGCGCGAGGGCGAGTGCTTTCGCTTTGTCGCTTGCGATCGCGTGCGCGTCAATGTTTGAAATAACAAAGTTCTTAACCTGGACTATTATAAACTGGGAATGACGGAGTTACTCTCTACTGAGAGAATAATGACGGAGCTGCTACATGTACTGGTGAAGATAAAAGACACAGATGAGAGGTTTGCACAGACGGGGCTCTATTTCGTATTGTTTTTGAACCTAAATAAGGCATACATGTCTGCTGTGTATAGTTTTTCTGTAATTTGGTAACATCGGAGACTGTGTGGGGCTGTGTGTTCATATATGCTGCATTTATTTATTTATTTGATATAATCGCGGACCGTAGGCTATTTCGCATCAATGATCTGCAGTTATAATGAGATCATGTTCAGTCAGTAATGTCATTTTTGTACCAGTGTTTTTGTGTATAATAAAGCATCTGTTTTGTGAGAAGTGCTTCTCGTATGATTTTTGAACGACCCATAAAGCTTTACGGTAGACATTTCCTCCAGCGAAAATGACGTCGACAAACTTTCTGTCGTACACCACGCCCACCAAAAGAGTACCCTTTTACAGTGGAAACGCAAGCCTGATAAAGGTGACCCGTACCGACCCGTACCGTACCGTACTGTACCACTCAGTGGAAACGGGCCATAGCACAACAAAAGGGTACCAAAAGGTGGAGCCAGACGCACAGCTAAACGCTACTGGTTTACAGAGATACGTCACTAATGCGTGCACAAGCCAGAAGACTGAAAACAAAGGAAGCACTATTTTTAAACACATAGCCGAGATGCACTGTAATAATATATACATATAATAACAAACCATTGTTGACCCGAGCTCAAACAAACCTTGTCGTTGTCTTGATGAACAGCCACAAAGCCAAGAAGAAGATCAGAATCTGTCTGTGTCCTGTTGTCGTTTACGGGTCGTACAAGCATGGATGGTTTCACTTTCTCCAGAGAATAGACATGCGCTCGCGGTGTGTTTATATTTGAAATAACAAACTTCTTGAGCTGATGATAATAACGTGCAAGCGATTATTGAAGAGCTTCTGACATCCGATCCTTTCAGAAATGGACAAACGTGAGAGTGAAGCGCGAAAAAACAACTTGTAATGACAGAATTACTTTTTTAACAAGATGTTAACAATACATCTACTGATAAAGAATGAATATGAGAGGTTTGTACTGTCTGTATATGTTTCGTATAGTTTATGAACCCAAATAAGGCCTAAATGTATGTTTTGGGCATTTTTATTTGTAATTGGTAACATTTCAGAGACTATAATCTTTGTATGTGTTCAGAAATGTCCTATTTTTTTATTTTAAATGTTAATCGCAGACATTACAGTAGGCTATTTCACATTATCACTGATCTGTAGCTATAATCAAATCATGTTCATAGAAAGGTTAGTAATTAACATTTATTTATACATAAGTATTTATGTATATAAAGCGTTTGTTAAGTAAAAAGTGCTTCTCATACGATATGTGTACTTAAAGCAAGAATGACGTCCACTGAAACTTTCTGTCATACACCACGCCTACCAAAAGGGTACCATTAGTACCACTTGGCAGTGGAGACACAAGCCTGATAAAGGTGACCTGTACGGAACAGATTTGTACTGTACTGTACCACCCAGTGGAAACGAGGCATAAAAGTGTCTAGTAGTTCTTAAAGCAGTATCTGTCCTGAATCACTTGACAGCCTTTTGTTGGGTTGTCCAAAGCCAAAGTGGATATATTCAAGTGTACTTACAGTGTTTAAGCCCACAATTCACCATGATTCAGTGATGATTGTTTTACTGTTGTACAGTCAGTGGTAAAACCAGTGCATTATAAACATTGCTTTAAAATAATTGCTAAATAAATAAATGTAATAAGTCTGCAGCACTTCCAAAGCACTGTCAAAATGTGCAGTTGGTTTTGTTAGGTCTTAGTGGACTTACAAGTGTAGTAAAGTTAGGAGTCTTAAAGTCTTTGTTTAGCTAGTTCATTTGTGTTAAATTAGAAGGCGAGTAAAACTCTGTAGTGAGGTCGCCCAAATATAAATCAATACTCGCCTGTCATTTGCTTGTTTTGTCTGATCATAGGGATATTCTAAAAATGTCAATGTTTTGCTTAAATTAGTATTACTGTACAAATTATCTTTCATTTTGGCTCTGACAAGTTTACTGTAAAAAAAAATTGTTTCTTTTAAAAGCGCTGTGACTTGTCCATGTTTGACCTGGTTGGCCTGGAGCACCGTGTGTCAAGATACCAGGCAGATGTTTTCCTGCCTCAGAGAAAAGTGACTCATCAACTTATTCAGGAAATCATGGAGTCCCCTGATCCTCCTCCCAGACCCAAGCCAGTTCGCATGAAGGTCAACAGGTATTGTGTTTAAAATGGTCATATAAACAGTGCGTTTTAAGACTTGTTTTAAGTGTGAGTGTTCATATCTTTGAATTAAGTGTGAGCATGTTCTTGCTTCTCTGCAGGATGCTCCAGCCTCTTCCTAAGACTGATGGGCGCTCAGCAGCAAACAGCCCTCGTTCTGTATGCCCCCCCACCACTACCACCACAGTTCAGACTCCAAAGCCTCTAATCACAGAGGTGACCACTTCTCAAGCTCCCTCCCAACCAGCAACTCAAGGTCAGCTCACATACTGATCAGCAAATCTTTCTCATGTGACTGTCATTATACAGGAAGAGAATAACTTTCTACTCTCATTTCAGTTTGTCCTGTTACTCCTGTCACTGCCCCAAGAGCTCCGCTGGCTCCTAGTACTATCCCGTCTGCACCTGCTGTCAGACTGCCAGCCCCCCAGCCAGTGACTGCACGCCCCTCAGCACCATCCAGCATCACAGCTGTGTCTGCTCCTCCTCCTCAACCACAACCTCCTCAACCAAGCGGCATAATGACTCAGAGGGTCCTGCTCAGCCCAGATATGCAGGCCCGTTTGCCATGTAAGTTTATTTCCTCTGTAGTTTTTTAACAACACACGCTTGGCTACAAACAGGCTCTGTTTACATCTTGTATAACGATGCATTTTTTGTTTCATCACAATTTTACATTAGGAAAGGTATAAATGATGTTTAAAACGTTTTAGTTTGTATGTTTTCGAACATTTTCAGAGGTAGAAAGGATGCATTTGAACATGTGGCTTTAGTAAAAATGGTAAAAAGCTAGTTGTTGGAACATCACATCAGAAAGAGATATTCATTCTTCATTAGGCTGTACTGAAATACACGGGTTATGATCAAAACTGCAGTCTAACTGTGATTTACCTCCTTTTCATTCACTTGCTTATATATTAAGTAGTACTTATGCATTGTGTGAAGCGTTTTGTAAAAAGATGTAGAACAGCACAACACGTCCAACCTTGAGGCGGATGGGCTACAGCAGCAGGAGACCACACCAGGTGTCACTCCTGTCAGCTAAGAACAGGAAACTGAGGCTACAATTTGCACAGGCTCACCAAAATTGGACAATAGAAGATTGGAAAGACGTTGCCTTGTCTGATGAGTCTCGATTTCTGCTGCGACATTTGGATGGTAGAGTCAGAATTTGGCATCAACAACGTGAAAGCATGGATCCATCCTGCCTTGTATCAACAGTGTAGGCTACTGATGGTATGGAGGATATATTCTTGGCACACATTTTGTTGCTGACCATGTCTATCCCTTTATGACTACAGTGTACCCATCTTCTGATAGCTACTTCCAGCAGGATAACAAAAAAGCTCTAATCATCTCAGACTGGTTTCTTGAACATGACAATGAGTTCACTGTACTCAAATGGCCTCCACCAGATCTCAATCCAATAGAGCACTTAGGGGATGTTTTGGAATGGGAGATTTGCATCATGGATGTGCAGCCAACAAATCTGCAGCAAATGCGTGATGCTGTTATGTAAATATGGACAAAAATCTCAGAGGAATATTTCTAGTACCTTGTTGAATCTATGTGAAGGATTAAGGCAGTTCAGGGGTCCAACCCGGTGCTAGTAAGGTGTACCTAATGAAGTGGCAGAAGAATGTATATACAAATAAAAATATACCTTTACTGCATTGTTACTTTAATTTAATTGTTACAAATTACATCTTAAACCTGATAGTAATAATCTGTCAAAAGTCTTTCTGTGGATTATCCTGGAGCAGAGAGGTGGACCCTCGGGTAAGAATGATCTCTGTTGATGTTCCAGCAGTTCAGTATGTTTTGCTGCTGGACAGTAGAGGAGAAGAAATCAGATATTCTCTGTAAGCACATTCTCTGTCATCATTTGTGGATCGGCTTGAATGGCTGCATAAGAGAACGTGAGATTAAACGGCTCAGGTGGTCATGGCGACAAATGTTATCTCGATTCATTCATTTTCTTGACGGCTTAGTTCCTTTATTAATCCGGGGGTCGCCACAGCGGAATAAACCGCCAACTTATCCAGCATATTTTTTACGCAGCGGATGCCCTTCCAGCCGCAACTTATCTCGATTAGATATGATATAACTTGTTGGCCCAACCCTATGCACTCAGACGTTGCAGACAAACATTCAGATACAGAACTATTACTATTAGTAGGGTAATGGGCATAATAAATTAAAAAATCCCTTTGACGTGCTTACAGCAGCATAAACCAAAGAGAGTTTGAATTCATTTAGATATAACATGCCAGCACTTCTGTGAGCTGCATGGAAAAAAATTAGGCTTGAAGACAGTCAGAGCGTGCATTTTGTATTAACTGTTGTTATTGTGCATCTATTCAAATAAATTCAATAGTTTAGCCTCAACCACCTCCAACTTACATCTACTTAATAGTCTCTAGTAGTCTTGAACGCTGTGTTTGATTGGGGTTGGAATAAAACTGTGAGTTTGAGACCTATGCTTTACAAGTTTCAAATGATGACTGTGGCCCGTATTTGGCCAAAATGAATGGAGTGTTTTGTTTCCACGTCATGGCTGAATCTGCGGTTGAAGCTGAAATGCTCAGATGTTAGATACAGTATACTTTCTGCCAGTTAATGTGAGCCCTATTACAACATGCTGACATGCATGAAATGAAATGATTACCTGGAACACATGGGAAGTACAAAGCCTTTGTTTTCAGAATAAATATTGATAAAACGGCAAAGAAGATATTTCTGCTAAATGAATGAAGTAGCTGTTTCAAATAATCAATTTAAATTTGTCTTTGCTTATCAAACCAGACATATAGGTCTACTGTATGTTGTTTATAACAAAAAGGTTTTGTACTTTAACTGTACTCAGTGCTACTTATTTTCAGATATTGTTTCTTATAATGTGGTGAAGAACTTAACTTAAATGTGATTCATGCTCTTATAAACAATTTTGATTGAAGTGGAGCAGATCTCTAATCGTGTTTTTTTAGCATGAATAAGAAACGACTTTGATAACATTTTAAACATTTGCTTAAATTATTTACAAAAAAACAGTGTTATTTAATTAGTAATTTTTTTTAAGTTTTGCTTTTGAACCAAAATCGTTACCAAAAACAATGTTTTTTCACTAGTATTGGTTCCAAATACTGAAAGTTTGGTAAAATGACAATCTCAGTGGTTACAGGCTTTCAGCTTCTTCTTCTTTTTTCATTCATTCATTCATTTTCTTTTCGGCTTAGTCCCTTTATTAATCCGGGGTCGCCACAGCGGAATGAACCGCCAACTTATCCGACATTTGTTTTACGCAGCGGATGCCCTTCCAGCCACAACCCATCTCTGAGAAACACATCCATACATTCTCATTCGCACACATACACTATGGACAATTTAGCTTACCCAATTCACCTGTACCGCATGTCTTTGGACTGTGGGGGAAACCGGAGCACCCGGAGGAAACCCACGCAACCACGGGGAGAACATGCAAACTCCACACAGAAATGCCAACTGGCCCAACCGGGACCTGCCCCAACCGGGGATCGAACCAGCGACCTTGCTGTGAGGCGAACGTGCTACTCACGCGCCACCGTGGCGCCCGCTTCTTCTTCTTTTTTAAAATAAAATCTTCTTTAGTGTGCAACAAACTCATAAAGGTTCATAAAGAGTCACTTGAGGGTGAATAAATGAAAATGTCTGAACGATCACTGTAATGAAAGCTAAACACCAGTGATCACGAATGCCAAGTGGGGAAATGGTAATGTTTTGTCTTACTTGGGATTGGATCGCTTTTAACATGTTTATACCAAGTGGAAATCAAGAGATAAACTTGCTAATTTAGAAATAATTTCCATTGTTCTCTTACATGTGCAGCTGGTGAAGTGGTGAGTATTGCCCAGCTGGCCTCCCTGGCTGGCCGACCAGTGTCATCCTCTCAGGGCAGTAAACCAGTCACCTTTCAGCTACAGGGCAACAAACTCACACTCTCTGGGACGCCGCTGCACCAGGTTCCTGTCCCTCAGCCACGGCCCCTTCAAGGTATCCACTAACTTCCACACAAATAACCGAATAACCTGCTTATGGTAATAATCCACCGCCTGCTATAGATAGGTTTCGCTTTTCCTGCACGCCTTCAGTCTTTCTCTGAGCGTTTGGTGTAGTCTCTGGCCTAACACTTTCTTCTGTGGTTGTACCCTTTAGGAAATGTAATGCATCTGGTTTCCAGTAGTGGGCAGCACCACCTTATTAGTCAGCCAGCTCAGGTGGCAGTCCTTCACACAGTTAGTCAGTCAGTTAGCAGCTCAACAAATCCTCACTCAGCCAGCACAACCCCAACCTGCTCTGGACTAGCAGTACCTTTCACTACTGCTCAAGGTACTGGTGCTGTCCTTGAGTTCATCCTTGATCGGGTACAGCTTGTATGCTGGTTCCAAACTACCTGTTTCTCAGCAGTGCATGTGCATGGGTGTTCTGGCATTGATTCTTTTTTCTAACTGCATGTTACAGCTTAATCAGACAGCTTGTTGACTACTAACTCAATGAATAGGTCATCTTGAACAAGAGTATTCATTCAAAATCTAAAATAATAGATGAATGCAAACATCAATATCAATGTTAAATTGTTGAGGTTTAAAATTGTTTCGTTGGTCCATTCTCGTTTTATTTACATCATTGTTTTGCATAGTAAGTGGATTCCATTTGTTTAAGTGGTGATGTATGGAATACTGTTTCTGGGTCCAGACTCATTTGAATTGAGATTTTTCGTTCATGACCACCTTTTAGTCATAGCACACTTTAAAGTGAATTTTATATAAAATCATGGTGTACACACCAGTCTCTGGACTTGCTGCATCACAGACATCAATATTTTAACAATTTATTTAAAAAATCACTTTCTGGCCATCTGATATTTGGCATGGTTACATATATTGCGATCGGGATTTTCAAAAAATATTACATCGCTTCATAAACAATTTATATTTACCTTTGTTGAGTCTCCCCATACATTTTGATTGAGCACTTGGACCTGGAAGCCACTTAACAATTTACCGTGACGTCACACTTAACAAGCTGATAAGCTGTTCTCATTATCTGTTGTTTTCTGTTTCATTATGTTCCTTGTACAGTGTTTGCAGGCTAATTTTGTGAAGTTTTAATTATCGTCTTTTTTTTCTTAGCTAAGACTAAAAGTGTGGGGTCAGTAATTTTTTCATATAACTCATATCAACTCTTGTAAGCAAAGTTTTATTGAAGTGATTGTGTCAGTGAAATCCTATCTTTTACCCTTTCTGATGGTGAAAATAAAATTAAGCTGCACAACCATTTTCAGCACTGATGGAGCATAAGAACATCGAGTATATTAGAATGATTTCAGGTGACTAAACATTTTCAGCAGCTTTTTAAGGATTGGATTACATTTGAAAATATATTAACATATTATATAATAATATTTTAAGTTGCAAAATTATTTTAAAATATGAATAAATAAAAGTTAAAAGAAAAGTTTTATTGACCCCAAACATTTGATCAGTATTATATTCCATAATCCCAGACAAAGTTATGCTACTGTTATCCATAGGCCGGTACCCGGTCTAATTGATTTATCCAAAATATTTGTGCAGTTACTTAACCCTCTCTTTTTTTACTTCTAGTCCAAACATCCATGGTAGGTGGATCTGGAATCGTAAAGATTGTTGTACGCCAGGCACCAAATAAAGAAGCCGGGTCAATCCCCACCCTGGCTGTGCCTCCTTCTCCTCGTCCTGCTCCTCCTCAGTCAGTCACACTTCATCCACATGGCTCGCCAAGCCCTGTTCTTAGAGCGCCCACTGCATCACAGCCTCCACAACGGCCTCCGGTTTATGCTGCTCCGCCCAGAACTGTTGCTTCCTCCCAGACCCCACCAGCTCGCCCTGTGTTGAGAGTAGTACAAGGACCACCACCACCAGCCCCAGAACCACCAGGTAAGTTCGTCCCTGATATAATTTCTATTTTTTTCTCTCTCAAAAATGGTGGTCACACTTTATTTTGATGGGCAGTTTGTTGAATATAAGTTACATTGCAACTAATTCTTATTAGATTATAAGTAGACTGTTTAGGGTTGGGGTTAGGGGCAGGGTTAGTGTAAGTTGATGTACTTGCAAAATTTCTTATAGTCAGTTAAATGTCTGTTGGATGTCAGTATAAACAGGTATTAAGCAGACAGTCTACTAATACTCAAATGGACCATCGAAATAAAGTGTTATCAAAATATTAAAGGGATATTCACTCAAAACTGAAAATTCTGCCATCATATACTCAACCTTCACTTGTTACAAACCTATTTAACTTTATTTATTCTGTTACACAAAAGATTTTTTTGAGGAAAGCTGGAAAATTCTAACCATTAACTTTACTAGTATTTTTTTTTCATGTTATTTTTTTTCCTGCTGTGATAATACAGGTTTTCAGCTTTCTTCAAAATATCTCTTTTATTGTTAAACAGAATAAAAAACCTCATAAAGGTTAGAACCACTTGAGGGAGAGTAAATGGTAAGATTATTATTATTATTATTATTTTCATTTTTGGGTGAACTATCTCTTTAAGTCAAAAGAATATTACGTTTTTTTTTAGTATTTATCGAAGTATTTATCTTTCAACAATTTCTAATTTTCAGTAACAAAGGCAAATTCCTCATCAGTATGTGAGGACAATAATGAAGTGATTACTTTGCGAATGAGCACACCTAAACCTACATCCTCATCACAGAGCAGTAATTCAGCGTCTCAGCGTCCCCGTATTCAGCCACCAGCTCCACCACGTTCCCCCTTCTACATGGTATTAATCTTGACATGTATTATTTTATTAATTTCAATTTTAGGTCTTGCAGTAGAATATTCTATACCCTTATTCTTCTTTGTCTGTAGCATTTATCTACTTGTTATTTTGGTTCTGACAGTCCTGGCTTGCAGACACCCGGAAGGCTCAGCGAGATGACCGAATCTCTCAAATCATGCGCATCAATGAGCTGCACTGCACTGCTAAGCCTGTGTATGGCCGTGAGGTGCTGGATTTTTTAACCTTCCTCCCAGGACCTTGTCCATCTCCAGCACGTCCTGTTGTAAGCAAATGGAGTTACTCGGGTTATAGCTCCTGTCTGATTGCTCAGTCACAACATACCGGTGACATCCTGGAAAGGAATACATATTTGAAGGAAGAGATTCATAACTCAGAGGAGAGGCTTCGGCTTCTCTCTGATGTCATAGACAGGTTTGTTTTAGTTAATTTACAAAAATTTAAATGTAAATTAATGATGTTCTTATTAACGTCATAGTAAACATGTGCCACATTTCCACAGGTACGTTTTTGTTATTCCTCCAGTGGAGGCAAGACCTGTCACCATGCACAGCTGCCACCCACCACCCTCCCTCAGACACCAGCAAGCCCTTTTCTCCTCGGATTTATCGTCTTATGTCTCTCCGCTTACACATACACTCCATCGAATCCAGAGTAACATGAGGACATACTTCCCTGACTTGAGGCTTATTCAGTATGACTCTGGTATGTACTGTGTTTTGTATAATATACAAAACAAAATGAATATGAGAAAATGAATAATTTGTAACTGTTTAGGTAAGCTGCAGACACTCCACCTCCTGCTTAGAAGATTGAAAGCAGAAGGGCACAGAGTCCTCATCTTTACTCAGATGACACGTATGCTAGATGTACTCGAGCAGTTCCTGAACTACCATGGACACATCTATCTGAGGTTGGATGGAAGTACACGAGTGGAACAGAGACAGGTGAAATACTAGTTCTTGTACTTTGGTAGTGTTTTTGATTGAACGCATTTTTCACAACTTCTCTTGATTTTAAGCAATCGGAACTATGTTTGACATTATTTGAATGTTTGTCTACCTTTCAGGCTCTGATGGACCGCTTCAATGCAGACCGTCGAATTTTTTGCTTTATTCTTTCCACCCGCAGTGGAGGTGTAGGTGTTAACCTGACTGGGGCAGATACTGTTGTGTTCTATGACAGTGATTGGAACCCAACCATGGATGCCCAAGCTCAGGACCGGTGCCATAGAATTGGACAGACGAGAGATGTCCACATCTATAGGTAAAGACAAAACAAGTATATAAAAATAAACGATTAACATAGCACATGTTATTGCAGCACGTTTGACATCTGACATATTTATTTAGGCTGATCAGCGAACGCACAGTGGAAGAAAATATTCTTAAAAAAGCCAATCAAAAGAGAATGTTGGGAGATATGGCTATTGAAGGGGGAAACTTTACCACTGCCTTTTTCAAGCAGGTATGGTGTAATTTGTATTTTTTTTTTACAGAGAAATCATAGCCTTGATTAAAATTTGGATTAATTGATAATTCAACTGTTTCTTTCCCACAGCAAACTATTAGAGAGTTGTTTGATGTGTCAGAGGTAGAAAAGAAAGAAGCTGAACTGAGTGTGGCACAGTCAGATGATGAGGAGTCCATCAACAAACAACAAACCACCATTTTGGAACAGGTAATTTTAAATGTATCTATTTGGGGTATTGAATTTGTTTTTTTGCAAGATGTTTGTTCCATTTGTTACAAATGACTATAGATGAGTTTTTATTTTTATTCCAGGCCCTATGTCGTGCTGAAGATGAAGAGGACATAGTGGCTGCATCTCAAGCCAAGGCAGAGCAGGTGGCTGAGCTTGCAGAGTTTAATGAGAATATACCTCTAGATGATGGTGACAGTAGAGACCAAGAAGAGGAAGAGCTTTCCAAGGCTGAGCAGGAAATCGCCGCCCTAGTTGAGCAGGTAGGCATTATGTAGATATTTACTTTTTTTTTTTTTTTTTAAGAAAGTTGTATTATTTATTGTGATTTATTTATTTTTATTACTTTTACACTTAATGCAGTACTTTTTTTATAATCTACTCTTTTTGTCTAAAATGTAATCGTCTATCTTTTTTTAACAGCTCACTCCCATAGAGCGTTATGCCATGAATTTTCTTGAGGCTTCCCTTGAAGATATTTGCAAAGAGGAGCTGAAGCAGGCAGAGGTAACTACAACAACTGTATCCAAGCTTTCATCTTTTTTATTTTTTTTAATCAACTTTTACCCAATTATACCCACATCATTTCTTTGTGCTTTACAGGAGCAGGTTGAGGCTGCAAGGAAAGGTTTAGATCAAGCAAAGGAAGAAGGTTTGAAACTGCATCAATCATCTGACAGTGATGAAGAGGATTCTTTACATCCCAGTACAGAGGAGCCTACTCCATCCCGTCGCCCTCGCAAACACAAAGAGAAAGGTGCTCCTTCTACAAGGGTCAGTGGTAGGCTCAGAGGGACACCTGCTGATGATATATCTCTGACCCAGACATCCCCAGAGAGAGGTCGGAGGGCATCATGCTTGAACTCTGAGCGCAGCATACACCAAACCCCTGGGTCTACACAAAAGTCTCCCCTAAACAGAGAAGTGCCTGAGAAGCTTCGCAGTGGCCCACGAGGGCGTTGTACAACCAAAGAATCTGCACCATTAGAAAACCAGACCATCCCAACCAACCAGCAGCTCATAGATTCAACAACCTTGTCCCCTGCCATGCGGGATTCATACCCACAAATTAGATATGTGCCATCCCCTCACCAACAGTCCATCTCCCCATCAAGCTCTGTGCCTTCAGCTGCTGCATCTCCGGCATTGGACAGAAACACTAGTGGCCATCCGTCTTCCTCTTCTGTTGCATGCAGAGAGGACAGTGAAGACCAAAAGGGAGAAGCACGGTCTGAAAATGTACAGGGTAGAGATCGGAGAGCCTCTGCGTCATCAGATTCCATCTGTTCTCCAGAGCATCACTCTGAACAGGAGGGTCAGCTCTCTCTTTCTCCCACTCTAGCATCACCTAACTCTCGCTCACCGCGAAAGCGGCAGTCTGCTGAATGGGAAATCCTCAAGGGACTTCCAGAAGATTCTCCATCAGCCAAGGTCCTTCGAAAGCTTCCAGGTCGTCTGGTCACTGTGGTGGAGGAGAAAGAGCCAAAAAGGAGACGAAGAGGCATGAGTGGGGGTGGAGGATTGCACGAAGGTTCATCAGAGGAGCCTGAAAAGACGGAGCCAGTTCAAGACACAGTTCAAGACACTCATTCACCTGATGGATCAACAGAAACTCTTAAAGTCTCTCCTCCCAAATCTGTTCCCACATCCTTACAATCTTCCCCACCACCAACGCCACGAGAGCAGGAACAGGCTTCTTCTCCATTACCTTATAGTTGTACAGGTCGAGGACACAACCCCTGTTCTCCACCACATCATTCCCCAGATATGCCTGTCCTGCGGAACTTACCAGTACGCCGAAGGCTAGAGACAGAGTCCCGAATGGCTGCACAGTTAGGAGAGCAATTTGTAGGTAGAGGTAGAGGAGTGGATCGGAAATCTGCATTGTCTCAGAAAAGAACAGAAACAAGTACTGACAAGGACGGTTCTGCTCCATGTGAGTCCGGTCTTATATCGAGGCGGAAAAGGGGAAGGCCACCAAAAACACCCCCAAGAGCACTGGAGTTGTCAGAAGACAACACGCCTATAATTCAGAAAACAAGTCCTGAGCAGAGTCCCCCTCACTCACCAAAACGGAAAAGGGGACGTCCTCGTAAAGATTCCACCACAACTACAGGCTCACCCCCATCTTCACCTTCTGCTGGTGCTCCTTCATCCCAAGAATCTAATTTGTCAAGGTCCAATGTCATGCCAGAGACTTTGCCTACTGACAGTAAAATTTCACCAATAAGCTCTCCTACACTCAACCCCACTTCACCCTCAAATGCTGCTGAAGTGTTCTCACCTTCTAAACCAGATTCTGAAACAATTGAAACCACTACATCTGTTTTACTGTCCACGTCTTCATCAGAACTTGGTGTAGACTCGCATGTTGATACTCAAGCCAGTCTGCACACCATAATTTCATGCAATGACTCTGACAACAGGACACTTACATCTTTACCACAAAGCACCTCTACAGCAGCACCCCATGAAACCTGTACTGGTTCTTCTCCTACACTACGGTTTACTTATTCCTTCAGAGAGCCTCCAGTTACTACTGTTCCAATCTGTGCTGAGGAAATTGCCCACACGTCTGTACTTTCTGATACCAGTGAAATCGCTGCTTATTCAGAATCTTTAACTGTCTCAACGGCTGCAGTAGAGGAAAATTCAGTCATGGATAATCAGCAAGTACGTCATTTGCAGCCCTCAAATACATTGACTCAAGTCACTTCACAATGCGCTCATGAAACCAATCCAACTACAGACTGTCCACAAACCACTTTAGAGCCTATATGCAGTGTAGCTGAATCTTCTACTGCCACTGATCAGCCATCCATCCAACCTACTTCTCCCCCTGCTTTGACTTCTGAACTTGAACCTGAAGCATCTTCATCTATATCTGAGGCACCAGAAACTTCTACTGTACAGACTGTGTCAACAGTCCAACAGTCTTTACCTCAATCTGAACAAATTTCTCCTCTGTCACTACCTCAAACTACAGCAATTGAAGCAGTGTCAGATTCACCATCACAGCAAATATCTTCATCGTCTTTGCAATCTCCATCTGCCACTAATCCAAAAACAACAGATTCTTTGTCCACACTGAGTACAGATGCAGATTCTTCTCAATCCCAAAACATTGTGGTTGAGACCATGATTGATAATCATGAAGTCCAACATTCACCCAAGGAGGAAGTTTTAACTGAGGAGGAGGAAGTTTTAACTGAGGAAGAAGTTGTTACTGAGGAAGAGGGGGAGCAGGAGGTTGTAACAGAGACAGAGGTTGTAACAGAGACAGAGGTTGTAAAAGAGACAGAGGTTGTAACAGAGACAGAGGTTGTAACAGTGACAGAGGTTGTAACAGAGAAAATGGAAATGGACAGTGTTGCTGAGGATGACGCAGAAGAAAAAGATGACATCTTAACACAGCCAAAAAGGAGGAGACTGGAATGTTTGCCAAAGGAACAGACACCTAGTGCCTCAGAAGTTGCCTCATCAGATATAGAGAGTCATGATGCTCAGAAAAGTGATGAACCTGAAAAGCCATTAGAAGAGGAAGTACCAGAAGACAAAGAAACCAGATCTTTAATCAGAACACGAAGCATTAGTAGACAAAGCAGCCAGGAGTCAGTCCGTTCCTCTTCACCATCTTCTGTATCCTCATGTGGGACAAGATCATCTCGGTCCAAGAAGGCTGCTGAAAAAAAGAACCCCGTAAAAAGGAAACGGGGTGATATAAAGTCTGAAAAAAAGAAATCTAAAGAGGGCTCTGACAAAAAGCACCAATCAAACTCTTCCTCCTCATCTTCAGACTCTGAGGATTCTAATAGTGTAAAAAGATGTCTGACAAGATCAGCTCAAAAGAAGTTAGAGAAAGAGGGCATGATTGCTAAAACTGATGAGAGCACTATAAGGCAAAAAGCAAGGTCTGACAAGAAGGCTAAATCCAACAATTCCACAGAAGGGGAGTCCAGCGGTGAAGTATGTTCAAGAGTAACCCGGAAATCTGCAGGCCCACAGTCAAACACTTTAGTCTCCCCAGAACCTGAGGTACTGGGCAAACGCTGCTCAGCCCTTAATGCTGCAGCCAAGCTCTTGGCAATGAGGGCGAGAGGCCCAGACACACCCAGTCCTAGCCCCAAAAATAAGACTGCTTCACAGCAGAGCAAACCATTAACATCTGAAAAAGTCAGTAAACCCAAGGTGAATCCAGGACAGGACTCTCCCAAGGTGTCTAACAATAAACCAGAGACTGGCAAGCAACCCCCCAGTCAGTCAACTGAATCACCACAGTCCTCTTCTTCTGCTCGATCAACTCGTCAGCGACCAGGCAGCCTGGTCCCCCCCTTGGAAGTGGAAAGGGTAAAAAAGGAAGAAAAGAAAAAGCCATCTGATCAGAAAGAAGAAGGTGAAGATGAAATTAGAGAGACCAGGTCTTCGAGAGGTCATAGTGCCTGCAGTAGTATAAGCAGTGAAAGAGGAGTGGGCAGCAGCAGAAGTCGGAGTAGCAGCAACAGCAGCCAGCGCACCCACAGTCTGAGCTCACAAAGTACAGACCCCATACGCACCCGATCCAGAGCTGCCTCCTCTGGTAGTGATACAGAAAGAGGCAAAAGTATTCAGAGGAAAAGTGATGGAGGCCGAGGCAGGGAGAGCAGAAAAGAGAAGAAGTCCCAGAAGCTTGATAAAGCTGAGCTGAGTGCTGGATCTGGCGACGGCACTCCAGACAGGGTTCTCAGGAGTGTTGCTGCACTGGCAGCTGCTCATGCACGTACTCCTGCTAATAACACACGCTCTTCATCCTCCCAAAACCGGCACTCCAAGACGTGATGGGGATTGGAGAAGTTGCATTTAGGTTTAAAAAGAAGTTAGGTCAGAATTTCAGAGAGGAGATAATGCCTATTTTATGGAGGAAAGGGGATCAATATAATTAAAGGCCATGGTTTGGCTGTATGAGCGAAGACAGGAAAAGAAGATCTGTTGCACATCGTGATTAGATCTAACCTCGCTTTTGCCCTCTCAGCTATCTTAAGTCAAGCCATTTATAATGTGGGAAGGGTGTGTAGATGCTGGACAATGATGAAGATTTGGTCATGTATTTAAAAATGTTCTAATAATTTGAGTCCATTCGGATAATATTTTACGCTGCCACAAAGACTTTGGAACTTCAAAGTAGCTGGGCGAGAGGCAAGATTTATTGTTTGTTCACACTATGTACTGTAATCAAAGACTGAAAGACTGGAAATACTATGTGAAATATGTTAGAAGATTGGTCACATAGACTGTACACTTTTTACAGAGTTTACTAGTGCTGCAAATGGTATTGATGAGGAAGACATTCATTAATGCTACGTTGAAATGATTTAGTGAGGATTGTACAATTGTAAAGTTTTTAGACTGTTGCGTTCTGGATTATGTTTGTCAGCTGTTTTGATGATTGTTTGTTTCAAGCCAGTTGATAAATTACGAAAATATCTTCTATATCTTCCAGGGTATGAAGAAGAGGACAGGTCTAAAAAATATATCTCTGCACTATGCCGGAGTTACTATTTGCTTAGGTCACCTGTCTTGTATAACGTTTCAGTCAATTACTTTTAAATTCTGCTGCTGCCTGCTTTTCCACATTTGCACATCTGAAATGTCAATGAAAGACATTGAGGAATGCATTGTGGTTTTTATTATTTTTTTCCTTCAAACATCAACTTGTCAGTACATCCTTACTGGTACCTCACTGCATTTTGTAAGCTCTAAAGTTTGTGTATCTCTTGAGCTTGTGATGAATCTTGAAATTTGCTTGTCATTTGCTTTATAGCAGTACAGAAATGGGAGACAACATCTTGCTATTTTTCTTATCTCTTTCCCGAAGTGTTAATCATTATGATCATCTTTACACATTAAGTCGTATTCTCAACACAGAATCTAAATGAGTTTGACAAAATGAGAGTGCCTGTTGATCCGTACAAGGATCCATGTTAACGTATAGAAGTTTGCTCATCTGTAGTGCTTTAAATGTAAGAAGCTCTTCCACCCTTCATCGTAACAGCGACATTTTTGTTTGTGCAACCCAAATTGAAGTCAGTTCTCCAGTTAAAATTGTCTGTTCCCCCATCTTTCACCCCCGTCCCCCTGGCTCTTTTGGAGTATTGGCCCATTTTGTGAAGGGACTGATGCTGAGTGCATAAGATACACCTGAAAGAACTTCTTCACCTGAAAAAAAATGTCTTTTTTTGTTTGTTTGGCTCAATACTGACAGTCAGGTGAGATGTAAGATAGCTTTCTTTGCCCTTGTTGGGCAAAAAGATGTTTGGGGGGTATTTAGTAGAACATGGTGATGGTCTTATTTTGATTTTGATTTGTGTCTATTCTAATTTGTTACATTCCTTATGTTCACTTGTAATTCCACATTGTTTTACTTGAAAGATTGAAACAAATGTAAGTTGAATAAAAAGACCAAAAATACAATATTCTTTGTGGATTTTATCTTAAATTCATTTAAGTAGGAATTTCTTGCGCGTGGAGGAAGACTGTGCTAGGTTAAGATTAGTTATTCGTTAATAGCATTGCTAAAAAAAAAAGCAGAAATACCTCAGTAATGTGAGTTAATGTTTCTCAAGCCAAATAGCAAAGTAAGTATAGTCTACTCCTTTCAAACCACCCGAACCTGTTTTACGCCTCTTTGCGTGTGGTGATGTTTATATAGTAACAATTAATCCGATGCCAACCAAGGATTAATGATCTAAAAAATAAAATTAGTGTCGCCGGAGTGAGGACCAATCAGAGTTCAAGCATTTCCAAGCGAGAATTTAGATTGGCCATCTCCTTGTTCTCTTGACCCCGTGCCCTCGTTTCGTTTTGAGAGCGCTTGGCAACACTAAGCATGAGAAAATCCTTTGACGTTTCCTCCTAAACGGCCATGATAATCCGTGATACTGACCCCCGGCAGAGCCGCTGCGCTTTGTTTGACAAGTATAGCAACAGGTGCGTACTTCAATACCTCCGGACTCATTGAGTTTATTCGTCGTAAATATTTGTGTATGAATATTAGCCGGCTAGCTTGCTGACCTGGTTTTGAACGCGTTGTGTTACCATGCCAACTGTAACACGCAGCCAAAGTCGTGCGCAAGCCAGGGATCAGACACGGCGATATTTTGCTTTATCCACACTTGCAAACAGGTAGTTATAGACTATTTTCTCTATTATTAAGTTAACGTTAATTAGATGCCTTTCTTTATGAGGTTAATACGTTCTGTGGGTTGTTTTAATTTGCCCTACGGTATTGTTGCCGTGTTATTTCAGTGTTAAATAGTATTTCATGGTTGACTGGAAAGTTTCTTGCCACTTTTTAAAAATGTTGAATCAATAGTCTCCCTGCTAAAACAAACAAACAATAGAAACGTTCATAGAACTTGCTGTGGTTATAAAGTAAACTACAACTCTCGGGGTCTCTGCTGGTAAAAATGTATTGGTTTTAATGGTTAAGCTTGGATTGTTTATCATGTTTTGCCGTCTGGTTCTGGCTGATGACTTGAGAAAATATCAAAAAGTAAAGCCTTTTTTAAAAAAAACAAAATAGTTAAGATCATGGTGCAAAAATAAGAACACCTTTATAATTAATCGATAAAAATATGTGAAATCAAAATAGTCATTTAGGTCATATCAAATATTACATTTAGATGAAGGTAACATCACTCCTATGATAATGAGTATAAACGTTTAATAACACCGTTTTGTAAAACTGAAGCAATATTGTCCATATTGACCAAGATATTTGGCCAAGTCATAATGTTCATAGAGGTGTACTCATTTATGCTGGATTTGTAGGTGGAAAACACTATGATCAAAATTAGAGAACCGCAAACAGACCCTTGATTTTAATACTAAAGCACATCTGTGGCCACAGGACATCACTAGACTTCACTGCAGGGAAAAAAACAAGTTCCTGAATGAGCTTCTGATAAACATTTGCATTCACTTTGCCTTGTATTTTTATGAGCCCGCTGGAAAGAACTTCCCCCAGTGAAATTTTACCTCCACTTTTCATTGATTTTTTTTAAACACTTTTACTTCAAACTAGGCATGGGTCGGTGTAAGATTCTGACGGTATGATAACGTTGGATAGAAATATCATGGTTTCACGGTATGACGGTATTGTGATTACTGCTCTAAAATATATTATTTTTAAATGTTTGGCTAAAAAACTAAAACTTTTATCCCCTTTGAACTCAATATATTTTATTTTTTGAAAGATTTATAATATTTTGGAATCGTAAACATGTCAGGGTAAATAATTAAAATGAATCATTGACTTCTGCTGTCTTCATTAGTTTCAAAACACAGATTTCTTTACAGTTTAAAACGGCATCTTTGGATATTTTTTCTGCTGGGCATAATGTTGTCCTTAAAAAACTAAAATAAGATGTAAATAAAAAATCCTACACATACCTTAGGAATGGTATAGCTGAAAATTTTGGCGGTTTTAAAACCTTGACTTTTCCAAACCACGGCATACCTTGAAAACGGTTATCGTCCCATGCCTACTTCTAACTATTTGTAAATTTAAGACAAACAAAAAAGGTTACTTTTGTTTCTTTCGATATCGAATGGACTTTCAGCTCAAAAGGCACTGTATGCTGAGATCCTTACCTTGTTCAGTGAGGAATTCCCGCTGAAATGTTAAACTGATTGACCATTCTCTGAATTATTCTATCCTCATGCTTTAGGCATGGACCATAACCGGTTTCAAGGTTTACCGCGGCTTGGAAAAGGCAAGGTTTTAAAACCGCTAAAATTTTCTACAGTGCTCAGCATATACGAGTACGCTCCTCACAAATCTCTTTTAGATAAAAATTTTAAATAGGAAGCTATACAATATTATATTTGTGCATATAATGTACATTAGATTAGTCAGTACTGAAGCCAAATCTGGAACATATCAAATAACTTACGGTAACAGTACAAAAACTAGTACAGACAAATTTATCTGTTATAGAAAAATATTAAATACAAATTTATAAAAGAGGCAAAATCAAGAGACAAAATGCATTGCCTATATACACTGAGAAATGGATAAAAATATTCATTTTCAAAATGGGGTGTACTCAGTTATGCTGAGCACTGTGTATGTTTTATTTATTTACATGTTTTTGTTTTTTACAACTATTTTATTTAGTTTTTTAGAACATCAGTATCTCCACATCAAAGGCTACTGGTCAGCCTACAATTCAGAAAACATCTGAAAAACAAATGTCCTATAAACCAACACACAAGAACACTGGGCGACACAGTGGTGCAGTAGGTAATGTGCTACTCACTACGCTACCGTGGCGCTGTCCAAAGACATGTACAGGTAAATTGGGTAGGCTAAATTGTCCGTAGTGTATGAGTGTGTATGGATGTTTCCCAGAGATGGGTTGCAGCTGGAAGGGCATCCGCTGCGTAAAAACATGTGCTGGATAAGTTGGCGGTTCATTCTGCTGTGGCGACCCCAGAATATTAAAGGGACTAAGCCAAAAAGAAAATGAATGAATGAATGACAAGCACACTGTAGACCTGAACAGTGCAGTGGTTTACTTTATATCCAAAGATGCCTTTTCAAGTTGTAAAGAAATCAGTGTTTTTGAAACTAATGAAGATGGCAGAAGTAAATGATTTATTTTCATTATTTAGCCTGGCATGTTTACTGTTCCAAAATATTTAAATATTTCTTAAAACTAAATATATTGTGTTCAATGCGGAAAAGTTTGTTTTTACCAGACATTTAAAAAAAATAACATATTTTAGAGCAGTAATCCCAAAATCTCTTTTTATCCAAGGTTATCATACCGTCAGAATCTAATACCGGCCCATGCCTGTCATGCTTTTATCTTCATTGCACAACATGGACATGAATGAGTTAATGACATTGTAAAGATACAAGTTTCTAAAACTTCACGTATTTGGATTAAATCACTTCTTTGCTGTAGTTGAAGAGTTTACCTGCTGTCTTCATCTGTACATTCTGCTGTCCCAGAGTTTGGGTCATCTTGCAAAGTCAGTCGTTATTATTTAATTACATTTTAGCAATTCAATACAAAAAAACATCACTGTAATGCTATTTAACTGTTCATTATATAAAATGTAACAAAACTGTAAATGAACACTTTTCCTTTTGTGATTCATTCATTCATTTCTTTTCGGCTAAATCCCTTTATTAATTAATTAATCCACAGCGGAATGAACCGCCAACTTATCCAGCACATGTTTTTACGCAGCAGATGCCCTTCCAGCTGCAACCCATCTCTGGGAAACATCTACACACTTATTCACACACATATACTACGGACAATTTAGCTTACCCAATTCACCTATACCACATGTCTTTTGACTTGTGGGGAAACCGAAGCACCCAGAGAAAACCCATGCAACCACAGGGAGAACATGCAAACTCCACACAGAAATGCTCAAACCAGCGACCTTCTTGCCGTGAGGCGATAGTGCTACCCACTGCGCCACCGTGGCACCCATTTTGTGATTCATGTTTTTTTATTATTATTATTTTTTATGCTTTTGAATCACATTATGATCGCTTGATCTTTCCTCTGACAATGTTCAACCTTAGAAAGTTGTAAAAAGTGCCTTATGAATATTTTTAGTAGTTTAAACTAATTTATTGTCTGGGTTTTTGTTGTATTTTATGCTGCAAAAACCTTGTAAGAACCTGCCACTCCATTTACTGTCATTTTACAGATTCATTTACTTATATACAATTTCTTATACATGATATAATTCCAAACTATTAAAATATCAATAAGAGTCATGTTGTTAAAGTGTAGAGTTGACTTTTCAACATCAAAAGTGGACAGAGCAGACGTCAAGGTCCCATTATGAAATTCACAACCGTAAACAGACAGAAAACACAAAATACGGAAACTGTTAGCAGATATTGCTGACAGTGTATTTTCTTCAACATTAAATCGTAAAGCTTTAGCATCTATTTTGGTAGTAAATAAAATATTTTGGCTGCTCGTGAAAGTCTAACAAACCTGCACATCAGATTCCATTTTTACTTAACCACATTACATTCTCAGCTAGTGTTACAATTAATTAAAAACAGTTTACTGGCCAAATGACAAGTAACTGTTTCATATACACTCAAATGCTTGACAAGTGATCATTATTAAAATTAAATTGTGAATATCCTTATTACATACTTGACTGTGCATTGATGCAAATATAGGCTAAGTGTAAACAGCAACCTCTTTTCTAATAAAGTATGCTTGTTTGTTCTAGGTTCCAAGCACTTTTCTCATCACATTTGACAAGTAGGGATTGTCTTTCTTCTCTGATACATGTCCACCTCCTGGCCTTGATTTTCATGTTCACGTATCGGGTTTAGGTCTCCTGTGTTTCTAATAGGTCACCTGATCTTAAGGTTTCAGTGTGTCATCATGTAAGTATATCCACGTTGGGCCACCCATCACAGAAGTGGCAAATTTGTTCCTTTTTGTCAGGGATTATGTGCCAGTACCCAGACGACAGCGCGCAGTGGGGAGGATGATAGCCTTCTACTGCACTGCCAGAGCAAAGCAATGTGAACTGGAGAATTTTCCATCTGAGGAAACACTGCTGCCCTTCTTCTGAGGAGATCAGGTTAGTGCGTATATTGAATAATTATAAATGGGATTTTACGTGGATATGTTTGGTCAAAAGTGTTTTCTTAATGTCAATTCTTTGATGGAGCTTGGTGAAATGGTTCCCTCTTTTAAATATATTTATTATTTATTATGACCTTCTTAAGGAGGCCACGAGGCCGTTTCATTTGAGCTCAGTGGCGAAAGGTCATGGTCGGGATTAACTGACTGGATCAAAATACAGTTGCCTCAGGAAGGTCTCGCAGATGTTTTATCTCTGTTCCAACTTTTAATTGATCGTTGTGTTCAAAAACAACTACAAGTTTATTCATGCCCCCGGTGATGGCACTTTTTAAAGTTCTAATCAAGCCCAATTTTTTTTATAAATATCAAGTAAGTAGTGTTCATCATCAATTATGCAAATATTTTACCCATTAATGTTGTTAGATACGTTAAGTATGATTCAGTTTAGGTGAGAAAACTTAATGTTGACAGGTGGGACACTTATCCATGAAGTTTAACTATTTGATTAACTGATATAATATGGGTCAGACAGGTAGAGACAGAGACTGAAATGTGATGCTAAGCATTTAGTCCCTTACAACACCTATCAATTATATCAAATTATTTGGTATATTGAAGTGGCACTTACTAATGCTTATAATGTGGTTCAGTTAAAGTGTTAAGTGACAAAGCGTCAACCATGTTGTTGTCAGGTTGGCATTGATTTATGGAGAGGAATAGGAGCAGAGACATGGTAAATCTTAAACCTAAACACAAAGAGAGGGTGGGACATAGTGTAGCCTCTCACCTTTTTATAAAACAGCCAATCGTGTTTTGCTTTATCACCGCTTTGTCAGTGAGAGCGATTGAGCTCAAGCTTATCAAATGTGAAGTGTCTTGAGGGGGCTGGGCATGTCAATGACTAGAGAGCATTTGATTAGTCACGATTTGATGAGAAACTGAAGTATGAGGTGATGTGAATAAAACTGTTGATCCATTTAGTGTGACAAACCACGTTTATATCAGTTTTATATCCTCTAAACATGAATTTCGTCACTGTTTTGGAGCACACTAGCTAACAAATATCCTAATAACTTTATTTTAGTTTCATGGGACCATTAATATTTTCTCTTTACAGCAACTATCTGTGATATTCAATTATTTGATCCATTAAAGTGGTCATTTAAAAAAAAATATATGATTCAGTTAAACTGTGTTTGACAGGTAGGCTACTCATCAATGTGGAGACGCTTGATGCTAAGGGTTAGCATTTTGCCCTTTACAACAGCTACTTATGATCAACAACAGCTACTCATAATCTAATTTTAACTGATCCACTGAAATACTGAAAATATGATTCGGTTTAAGTGTAAAGCCTCAATCATGTTGTTGACAACTATCAGTGAAATTTCTTATCCATTGAAGTGATGAACAGAACAGAAACTATTCTTTATTTTAAGTGTCAAAGCCTAAATCATGTTGTTGACGGGTGGAGCACTTGTCTATAGGGAGAAAGCGATGCAGAAAACATGATGCTTTACAACAACTGTCAAAGTTTAGCAAAATGTTTGTCTCAATGAAGAGGTTGAATACAGAAAATAAGATTCAGTTTAAGTGACGAAATCTAAATCATGTTGTTGGCTGTGGGAACCGGAACTTTTATTTATAAGCGCACTATGGACAGGTTTGATTGACTTTCGCACTGGGGATGTGACCTGAACATCAGTATAGGATCCAGCTCTTGAGTTCTTAAATGGATGCTTCACTAAATCTAGAAGTGTCTCAGAGCTCACTCAGTCTTCATCAAAGTTTTATGTGTGCTCTCAGAATGGGGACACCAGCGGAGCTCTCAGTGAGTGAAGTGTGCCGGTGTGAGCCTGATCCAGGGCTGGAGGGAGAAGGCTGGGCAAGTGACACTCATGTGGAGCCCTCCAACACTCCAGTCCCACTGCCTGCAGCCAACAAGAAGAAAAAGAGAAAGAAGAAGTAGGCATTTTTTATATATGCACTTTTAGTTTGTGGTCAAAAAAAGAGTTTTGTTTTAAATAGTCTCTTTTTAAAATGACATTTATTTCTTCATCACATTATTCATCAGTCACACGCTCATTCACATTAAAGCTCCAAAAATGTTTGCTGTCATTAATGTCAAAACATTTGTTGTTATTTTTTGTAGGGACTTTTTGGAAGGTTCACGTGAATAGAAAGTTTACTGTTATGTTTCATCTACACTCACCGGCCACTTTTTAGGTCCAACTTCTAATCTGCCAATCACATGGCAGCAACTCAATGCATTTAGGCATGTAAACATGGTCAAGATGATCAGCTGCATTTCAAACTGAGCATCAGAATGGGGAAGAACAGTAATTTAAGAGACTTTGAACATGGCATGGTTGTTGGTGCCAGATTTACTGGTCTGAGTATTTCAGAAACTGCAGATCTACTGGGATTTTCACGCGCAGACATTGCTAGGGTTTACAGAGAATGGTCTGAAAAAGAGAAAATATCCAGTGAGCGGCAGTTCAGTGGGCGCAAATGCCTTGATGATGCCTGAGCTGATGAAAAGGCAACAGTAAATCAAATAACCACTCATTACAACTGAGGTATACAGAAGAGCATCTCTGAATGCACAACATGTTAAACCTTGAAGCGGGTGGACTACAGCAGCAGAAGACCACACCGGGTGCCACTCCTGTCAGCTAAGAACAGGAAACTGAGGCTAGAATTCGCACAGGCTCACCAAAATTGGAGAACAGAAGATTGGAAAACGTTGCCTGGTCTGATCTCGATTTCTGTTGCGACATTCGGATGGTGGGGTCAGAATTTAGCGTCAACAACATAAAAGCATGAATCCATCTAGACATGGGCCAGTATTAGATTCTGATGGTATGATAGCCTTAGATAAAATATTATGGTTTCACAGTACTATGATTACTGCTCTAAAATACATATATTTTTAAATGTCTGGTAAAAAACGAAGCCTTTTTTCCCCCTTTGAACACAATATTTTATTTAGAGAAACATTTAAAATATTTTGGAACAGTATACAGGACAGGCTAAATAATTCAAGTCAATCATTGACTTCTGCTGTTTTCATTAGTTTCAATAACACTGATTTCTTTACAATTTAAAATGGCATCTTGGGATATCTTTACTGCTGGAGACACTTTTGATACTTTTGTAGGAATTTTTAAAAACTCTTACATATACAATAGGAACGGTCGAGCAGAAAATGTTTTCCAAACTGCGGTATACCTTGAAAACGGTTATCATCTCATGCCTAGATCCATCCTGCCTTGTATCAACGGTTCAGGCTGGTGGTGATAGTGTAATGTGTGGGGGACATTTTCTTGGCACACTCTGGGCCCAATAGTACCAATTGAGCATCGTGACAACGCCACAGCCTACCCGAGTAGCCTACCACCATGTCCATCGCTTTATGACCACAGTATACCCATCTTCTGATGGCTACTTCCAGCAGGATAATGCACCATGTCATAAAGCATGAATCAGACTGGTTTCTTGAACATGACTATGAGTTCACTGTACACAAATGGCTTCCATAGTCGCCAGATCTCAATCCAATAGAGCACCTTTGGGATGTGGTGGAACAAGAGATTCGCATCATGGATGTGCAGCCGACAAATCTGCAGCAACTGGATGATGCTATCATGTCAATATGGACCAAAATCTCAGGAATATTTCCAGTACCTTGTTGAATCCATGCCACTGAAGGATTAAGGTAGTTCTGAAAGGAAAAGGGGGTCCAACCTGGTACTACTAAGGTGTACCTAATAAAGTGGCCAATGAGTGTATATAATGCATTGCTGTAACAATTATGTTTTATTTGGTACGAATAAACTACAGAATTAATTTTAGTAATGATATCTCTTGCAGTACCTCATATTAACAGTTTGAACTACAATTATTAAGAAGCATAAACCATATTTGATATATCTTTAAGGGCCTTTAACAAAATGGTAGTAATTAAGCGAACAATACACAGGTCTGTCCCTTTGTCCTCTTCCTGTTTTTCAGATGACTGTGGATAAATCTCACCAACTGCAAATATGAGAGTGGTGAGTCTGTTATATCATTTTAACACGAAACATCTGTGGATATAGCCACTGTGATTTACTGAAATGTAAAAAAGTGTCTAAACATTTATATTAATGCAGTGGCATGTTTTTTTTTTCAGTGCGTCGTGCTGCTCGCAGATACGGAATACGAGAGGCAGCAGAGGGAGAAGACTGGACTCTATTCTGGACTGACTGTTCAGTCTCATTAGACAGAGTCATGGATATGAAGCGTTACCAGGTGTTTACTTGTCAAACAACAGTCTACTCTTATTTATCGTCCTGATTCTCCACTTGCTTAACAAGATTCCTACATTTCCCTCACAGAAAATCAACCATTTTCCTGGCATGAATGAAATCTGCAGGAAGGACTTGCTCGCACGTAATATGAACCGCATGCTAAAACTCTTCCCGAAGGAGTACAACATTTTTCCTCGCACATGGTGCCTTCCTGCCGAGTGAGTCGATTTGGGTTCAGTAAACAGTTGTTTTTACAAGTTCTATTCGTTAGCATTTTCTCTTTCTCAATGTCCTTTAGTTACAGTGACTTCCAAGCCTACACCAGAGCCAAAAAGCACAAAACGTTTATCTGCAAGCCAGACTCAGGTTGCCAAGGTCGTGGTATTTATCTTACCAAGTCTAACAAGGATATTCGGCCAGGAGAACACATGATTTGCCAGGTGTACATGTCCAAGGTAGCACAATGTTCATTAAACTTTGCTTAATAGAAAGAAACACTATCATAAGTCTAATATGCTGTTAGATTGAAAAAAGTAAAGTATAATAAAACAAACAGGTCTTACATGTCAACTTTTTAAATTGTTTTGTTGAACAGCCGTTCATCATTGATGGGTTCAAGTTTGACCTGCGCATTTATGTGCTGGTGACCAGCTGTGACCCCTTCCGTGTCTTCATGTATGAGGAGGGACTCGTCCGTTTCTGCACCACACAGTATACTGAGCCCACTGTCAGCAACTTGGTGAGGGCTCTAAAGACACTGAATATGCAAATAAATCTATTTTGGGTATTATCAATTGAGATTTTTTGCAACATTTAAATCCTCATTTTCATCAGTTATAGCATTAAAAAGGCCAATATAAAGATGAGTTTATAGACTAGTTTATAATGTGTGAAGGCATTGAGTTGTATATAATGTCTATTAATGAATATTTTAATGTTTTCCTCTAGAGGAAATAATTAGACACCTGCTCAGTCATAATGAAATCTGCACAAAATACAATTTATTATAATAATAATAATGAGAACTTTGGCCTGTTGACAGTTTTCAATTGAATTGAATTGATTCAGGAATGGAACAAGTATAGCTCAAGTATAGCAACAGGTATAGGAAAACAAGCATAGCTCAACAATAGTGATGTATTTCTGTGACAAAATGTAAAATAAAGTGGCTTTGACACTATCACATTGGATTTGTTGAAATCTGCTTGAGGATAATGTGAACTGAACTGTTTCCTAAGCACATGCAAATCCATCTAAAAACTAACACAAGTTCAAAATGAGACAAGCAAGCATGCATTATTCTGGTCACTTACTACATACAGTAGCTGATAACAAGGACAAATACAGCTGCTGCAATATTGGTGCAAATGTAGCCAAAAATCTAATTAAATAGTTGCATCACTAGTAATTATAATGCTATAATGGTTCATAATAGATTAGATAGAGTAAAAAATCTGGTAATAATGAAATTTGATTTGATTTTATTTGATTTAGTTTATTTTTGAACAAAAATATATCATACATAAAATATCTTTAACAAAAGATACATTTCAACATAGTCGAAAATGGAGCAGGATGAAGCACAAGCTTATTATTTTCCCACCCCATTACCACACACATCATTCGTCTATTACTTAAACTTATTTCTTTTCTTTATTTTATCCTTTTGGCATCTTCATCACACTACATGTTTGATTCCATTTATATATTTGCATTTTATAACAAAAAATAAAAAATAAAAATAAATAAATGAATAAATAAATAAGTAAAAAATCAAAACATAGTAATGCAAATAGCCATTAATTTAAATTTCATCAAACCTTCCTGATTTTATCCTTTTTCAATCACCTTCATCATTATATGCCTTTAATAGTATATTTTTATACAACTTTTAAAATTGATTAATATCCTGACAATAGCCTGAAATACTGACTCTTTTTTCTTCAAAATCTACAGGAGGATGTTTGCATGCACTTAACTAACTACGCCATCAACAAGCACAGTGAAAACTTTGTACGAGATGAAGATACTGGCAGCAAACGGTAATCTACAGCAGTGTGTCCCAATTACGTGCCTGGAGGATCACCAGCTCTGCACATTTTCCGTGTCTCCTTAACCAAACACACCTGATTCAGATCATTAGCAGAGACTGAAAGACCTATGATGGGTGCGACAGACAAAGGAGGTGTCCAGAACGTGCAGTGTTGGTGGTCCTCCAGAGAGTAACACTGATCTACTGTATGTTCTCAAAGATTAAGGGTTTTCATTAAAACAGTATGGGAGATGACTGCTCTACGATTGTGTCCTTATAGGAAACTCTCCAGCTTCAAGAAGCACATGGAAGACATGAGTTATGACACTGAAAAGTTGTGGACGGATATTGAGGACGTGATCATTAAAACTCTAATATCAGCACACCCCATTCTCAAACACAACTACCAAACCTGCTTTCCCAATCACGCGTCCGGCAGCGCCTGCTTTGAGATCCTGGGATTTGATGTCTTACTCGATCGTCGGCTGAAACCTTGGCTTCTTGAGGTTTGAGCTCCTTTTGAGGCTTATTTTGTATTTGTGGCACAGATGGCCCTATGAAGCCATTTAGACTGTTTTAATGACATCTGATGTAGCAAAAGCTAGCAAACTTTGTTGTGTTTAGGTCAACCATTCCCCCAGCTTCACCACAGACTCCCGTTTAGACCGGGAGGTGAAGGACAGCCTGCTGTATGACACTCTGGTGCTGATTAACCTGGGGGCCTGTGATCGCAGGAAGATCACAGAGGAGGAGAAGCGGCGAGTAAAAGAGAGACTCCAGCAGAACCGCTCGAGAGAGGCCAGGTACCACAGAGACCACAGCTGCACTTCAAGTGGCTGTTCATATGTCATGTCTAAAAGTACAGACTGCACCACTTTCTCCTTTCCAAAGCACTTAGAAGCTCAACTGCTGGTTTGCAACCCAGAGTTGTACATCAAACATAAACTTGCTTTCTGAAAAAAAAAAACAATTTTGTTAGCTTATAAGACAGTTTAGATTTTTCTTTTCTTTTTCAGGTTTATATCTCAAACTAAATTTCTGAATTATAGGATAATTTGGGGTCCGTTTGTGAAGTTTTAAAGAATACTGCAGAGTATAGTAGATCATAAAATATGCTATAAAATATGAGCTTATTGGTGTAGTGTAGAATAGTACAGAACTGGTGTAGTGTAGAATTCAGTGTTTGGACTCTCAGCAGTGAATATTAAACCACGCTAAAAATGAACTAAACTGAACTTCAACACTGAAAACTGGACTGACACTGTTTCAATTTTTTATAATGCATGTGACGCTGCTTTGACACAATCTACATTGTAAAAGCGCTATACAAATAAAGATGAATTGAATTGAATTGAATTGATTACAAACTGTGTCGGTACACAGCAAGAGTGAAGCAGGACCCCTTATTGCATAATCAAAATAGTGCTTAATACACATGCTATAGATTATTTAGTGTTAAGAGAATTAATTGCTATAAAGAAGATGTTTTTACAAATGGAAATAGAATGAAATCATGCCTTTTTTACATTTAAACTACACTGCTCAAGCTTGTGAGAGAATGCAATAAGCATTTCACCTTGAAAAATGTCCATAACATGCCTTTCTTCAAGCATTTTCTGCATGCTCACAATGTCTGAAATGGCCATCTGACGTGTGTGCTGGATTTTAGTGCTGTGAATATCAAGTTTGGAAATCTATTGCTTGCTCATTGTTAGGCCCACACGGAATCTGCGCACGCAGAATTTCGCAGATTTTTAGCCCATCATTGATTGTCTTTTAGTAGGTATTTTCACTTTGAGTAGACTCACTTTGTTTACCAAATAAAGTGCATGTAATTGAATCGCATTATAAACATTAAATAAGAGTTAAAAAGGTATTACTTTTTTTTCAAATATTAAGGTTTTAGTTATGACACTTCCAGAATCATTCTGCATAAATCCGCAGATTTTTAACAAAATTCTGCGCAGAAATAGCAAAAAATGTCCGCAGATTCCGTCTGGCCCTACTCATTGTGGTCGAATAGCTTGATTAAAGCAATCAAAAAGAAACTGAAATGCTGGCACTGTGAATGATTTAGTCATTAACAGCAAGAACAGTTTGAAATTGGCTACTCTTTCTTTTTTTGATCATACAGATTCAGAACTGTGAATATTTCACTTTTCAATGATTTGACTTTCTTATGTTCTTCTTTAAAAAAAATGTGTAAATGATCTAAGTGGGCGGCACGGTGGCTCAGTGGTTGGCACTGTCGCCTTACAGAAAGAAGGTTGCTAGTTTGAGTCCCGGCTGGATCAGAAGGCATTTCTGTGTGGAGATTGCATGTTCTGCTCGTGTTCACGTAGGTGTCCTCCAAGTGAATCGGGTGAACAAAAATAGCTATAGTGTATTGGTATGTGTGTGAATGCGAGAGGGTATGAATGTTTCTCAGTACTGAGTTGCGGCTGAAAGGGCATCCTCTGCATAAAAATATGTCGAATAATTGGCGGTTCATACCGCTGTGGTGACCTCTAATAAATCAGAGACTAAGCCAAAGGAAAATGAATGAATGAAGCTATTTAAGTGAAACATATTTCATGTATGAGGTTTAATGTATACTAGTTTTTTTAATTGGTCATTAAATCAAATTGATCTATTTTTTTAGGAATAATGTTTAGGTAACAAATATCGTTTGTAGTTGAAAAGGACCTAAATGAGCAAAAACCGCAACTTTTTTTGTTGTTTCTACATTTAAAATAATGAATTTAGGAGCCCAAAAGACCCGATGAGGAAGCCCCCTTTTAGAGCTCTAATTTATACAGGCGTTTGACACAAAACAAACGTTGTTGTTTATTTTTCAGAGTTTAATATTCATTCATTCGTTTTCTTTTCAGCTTTGTCCCTTTATTAATCTAGGGACGCCACAGAGGAATAAACCGCCAACTTATCCAGCATATGTTTTATCCAGCGGATGCCCTTAAAGCTGCAACCCATCTCTGGGAAACATCTATACACACTCATACACTATGGACAATTTAGCTCACTCAATTCACCTATAGCGCATGTCTTTGGACTTGTGGGGGAAACCGGAGCACCCGGAGGAAACCCACACCAACACGGGGAGAGAAGTGCAAACTCCACACAGAAATGCCAACTGACCCAGTCGAGGCTCGAACCAGCGACTTTCTTGCTGTGAGGCAATTGTGCTACCCACTACACCACCGTGGGCGCCCTTGAGTTTAATATTAATATTGCAACATTTTGAGTCTCGCAGTTTTATTTAAATTCTTACATAGAACTTTTTTTCTGGAATTCAGACTTAACTCACATTTTTTAAAAATATTTTAAGTGCTGCCTAATTGTGTGAATGAAACCATTTAACCTTGAACCATGCGTGCATGTCTTATTTCCCAAAAGGAACGAGGAGCTCCGTCAGTCTCAAGCTGCAAGTATGGAGCAGATGCAGAAATATGAAGCAAAACACATGGGTGGGTTCCGGCGAATTTTCCCTCGTGACGGAGGAGAGAAATATGAAAAGTATTTCCAACACAGCAGCTCTCTTTTCCAGGAAACTGCAGCCTCCAAAGCCAGAGAGGAGTGTGCCAGGTGTGAAAATACTGCATGATTTGCTGGATTGTTTCAACTCAATTTTAGCTCGAATGTGGACAAAGCCATTTTTCAGTAACGTTTTATCCCAACAATTTGGGTTTATCTATATTTGACCCATTTAATATAGTATCTATCTGTAGGCAACAGCTGCAGGAGCTGCGTCTGAAGCAAGAGCAGAAAGAGCGAGAAAAGAAAGGATCACGTAAACAGGATCTTCAAGGTGAATCCGCAGGAGAAAAAGTAAAACCAAGAAAAATTCAACCCCCACACAAAACTTCCAACTCAGTAAGTCATTCCGTTGCTTTGACTTGCCACTAGAGGGACCCTGTTGCCTATGTTTGATGGGTTGATGAATTCCATATGGACTTTTCTTTAGTTACCAGCGATGCTAGAGCAGTCCAGCGTGAGGGAGGAGACACCTGTTCCTCTTGAGCGGATTGAGAAAGAGGAGGCTGAGAGAGTCCGAGAGCTCCAGCAGCGAGAGACTCTCCTGTTGAACATGGGTGTGGTGAATCAGGTCCGCCAGCTTCTTCAAAGTGCCAATCATCTTACTCAGTGTATCAACCACTCGCATGAACAAGCCAGCTTTCCTCCTCACTGCAGACATGACCACAAGGTATGGTGGAAAAAATAAATGGAAGGTTTAGGCTAAATACAAAAGCAATTATATAATCTTATACTGTTTGAGAGCTGTATGGTTTTCTTAAGTGGCACAAAAAATATATCATATTTTGAAAAATGTCTTCCTTTGTTGAATAAATGTCATTGGGGTGTAATGCAGTTTTAATGTTAAATGTGTATAATAGTATGTTGCATTTTAATATCATTTTAAATTAGTAGTTTTTCATTTCACTGTCAATTTTAGTCGTTTTGTTAAATTATTTCTTAGCTTTATTTTTTTTTCTAACAACATTAATATATTTCCATCTCAGTTTAAGTAATTTTAGCTCATCATATTTATTTTAGTTGCATCCCAAAGCAAAATGTATCATTTATATTACATGTATTTTTTTAGTTTAAGTTATATAATATCAGTTTTTAGATATATAATATATGACATATAACTGATATACAGTTGAAGTCAGAATTATTAGCCCCCTGAATTATTAGCCCTCCTGTTTATTTTATTCCCCAGTTTCTGTTTAACAGAGAGAAGATTTTTTTTACATTTCTAAACATAATAGTTTAATAACTCATTACTAATAACTGATTTATTTTATCTTTGCCATGAGGACAGTAATATTTTACTAGATAATTTTCAAGACACTTCTATGCAGCTTAAGTATTAAGTAGGCTTAAGTAGGTTAATTAGGTTTAGGCAGGTAAGGGTAATTAAGCAAATTATTGTATAATGATGGTTTGTTCTGTAGACTATCGGAAAAGAAAATAGTTTAAAGGGGCTAATAATTGTGACTTTAAAATGGTTCTTAAACAATTAAAACCTTTTATTTTTTATTCCAGCCAAAATAAAACAAATAAGACATTAATTTGGGAAATATTTAAAAAAGAAAAAAATTCAAAGGGCAAGAAGGTCGCTGATTCGAGCCTCGCCTGGGTCAGTTGGCATTTCTTTGTGGAGTTTCCTCCGGGTGCTCTGGTTTCCCCCACAAGTCCAAAGACGTGGTGTAGGTGAATTGGGTAAGCTAAATTGGCAGTAGCGTACGAGTGTGTGTGAATATGTGTGTATGGATGTTTCCCAGTTCTGGGTTGCAGCTGGAAGGGCATCCTCTGCATAAAACATATGCTGGATAAGTTGGCGGTTCATTCCGGTTCATTTCAGTTTCAGTTCATTTTAGTGTAACGTTTTAGTGATTTATATTATAAAGTTTTTTATTTTGAATATTTATATTTAAATATTTATATTTAGCTTTAATATATTTTTCTTTTAGTTTTAGCACTTCACCTTGTTTCAGTTTCTCATTTTTATTAAGTTTTCCATATATATATAATTTATTTTTAATTCATTTGAATTATTTTCATTTTAGCAATTCTTTGTGCTTTTATTTAAAGTTTTTTTTTTTTTACTTCTGTTTTGCTTAATTATACTAGTATTGTATAATAAGTATTTTTTCGAGTTTGTCATTTCATACTAATAATTAAGATGTCATTTGTAAATTCGACACTTTACACTTTTTCCAGTTGGATACACTTGCAGAGATTTCATGGAGACAGAAGAACATCTACTCTACAATGCAACATCAAATTCTTGCCAGAAACAGGCCCAGTCTGCCGAATGTTCATTCCCAATTATTGCAAAACCGAAAACCCTGGCCCTCTCTAGAACACGGTCTTCTGCAGCCCGTCCAGACTCAAGCAGCAGCTCTCAAACACTACGGACTGGAGGAGATGGTGGCGTCAAATGCCGAGCAGCAGGCTGATCTAATGAAGGCCGCTAGTGCACAACAGATACCTTTAACAAGTGATTATCATTGACTTCTCTTTTACTTATACTATTGTAAAACATTTAGAGTAAACTCACACTTTACTCTCATTCTCTCTGCTTCACAGTCAATGGGTCTTTCATTTGGCGCCAGGGCAGTTTGAGCTCCTCTCTGGCCGAGTCGAGAGCGAGAGCCACAATGTTAGCCATGCCTCCTCTTGGTCCAGGACGACTACATCGTCCCACAATCTTTCATGATCCCAACTCTTTATACATCATCTCCACCCCAGCTCCTCTTGTCCCAAGACCACCCCTCTCGCACGACCTCCGTAAAGCTCCTCGCAGGGTCCCTCCACATGAGCACAGCCACTGACCCGGGACGACACAAGTCATTCAGTAAGAGAATAAAGACTCAAGGAAGGTGTTTTGTAATGAGTGAAGGTGAGAAGGTGCGCATTCACTACCTGTCTTCCAGACTGGAAATGTCTAATTTTTTCGTGTTTGCTAATTTTAATTAGTATGCCATTTTTCCCTTTTTTTTTTACTGTAATTTGTTACAATTGCAGTTAGTCTTTGAGCTTATTTTGGAGAATGCAGAGGCTGGTGCCTGCTGCAGCCTTTAATTGTAGATATTATTGGATAGAAACAAGCCATAAGTTAATGATTTTAATTGAAATAAATGTGAATATCCTTTGTTTAACAGTCTTGTAAGCTATTTTCATGACATTATGTCATACTGAGCCAATTAATATAAATAAACATTTTAATGAAAGTTTTTTTGTTTATTAGCATGATCTAAAGGAATAGTCCAAATAGTTCAATTCATCAGTGATTTATGGGTCTTGTCCTCCCAATATGACTAATATATGAATATATGAAAATCAACAGGGTCCAATATTGCCCCATAATTCATTGAAACACAGAAATGTATTTGCATTATGTCCTGTAAAACAGAGTTTGCATAAATTTTCTTAAATGCTGGGTGGTTTCAATCAAAATATTGTAAAATATGAACAAACATTATAGACTTTTTTTTAATAACAAATTTAACCCAATGGTTTGATTTGTCTGTCCTTAAGATATAGACAACTCAGCCCAGCTTTTTGAGTGTATAAACTATATAATTACAAATTAAATTAGCTGAAGAAGACTTTCAGTAGCATTTAAATTACTTTTCTCCACGTTTTTCTAAAATATTATCAAACATTTTATGCCATGGGTAAATTTAAAATATATTGAATTAGAAAATGATGCCATAAGTTATGTTATATTTATGTAGTCATAAATGATATAACTAAGCAAATTTACAAATAATTAAATGAATTACATTTAACTAGGGCAATTACGCACTGATGAGGACGGGTCAACGGTGGTCTGGGTGTTTCATCGGCTGTAGTAAAATAAGCGTTAAAACATTGATTCAGATGGTCTAATAAATCCTTTACGGAACGTTTTTCGTTAGTTGTTATCTTACAAAAATCAACAATAATATCAGTATAATAAATACAAATACATTTTCGCACGCAAAAGACACTGGTTGCCGAAATCACAACAATGTCGCATTCATGGGTCGCGTTGCGGCTACTCATTGATGATGTCTGTCTTCTTTCTTAACCTTATTCTTGGATTATTTCGGTAAATTATTGTTATAAAATTATATGATTTTTAGTTAATCCTGTCTGCGGTAAGGGTAACCAACAGACTTATTCCTCATAGGAAGAAAAAATGTATTCAAATGCATTTGGCTTGACTTGAAAGTTTTTCCGATACTGCCAAAAGAGAAACATTTGTTTCGTAAATGTAAATGACTAATAATTAAATTCGTTAAATTATTTTTATTATTAGGCTAAGTATTTCCCAGAGATGGGTTGTGGCTGGAAGGGCATCCGCTGCGTAAAACAAATGCCGGATAAGTTGGCGGTTCGTTCCGCTGTGGCGACCCCGGATTAATAAAGGGACTGAGCCGAAAAGAAAATGAATGAATGATTAGGCTAAGTAATATTATTATATCCAAGGCTTACTATTACGAGAAGAAAGATTTATTTTTTAACAATAATAAAACCAATTAAAAATAAAACGTGTTCATTTTAAAGAGAAATGCAGGGGTTGTCTTTGTGAGACAAATTATGCATTTGCTTAATTTCGCGTGGCTTGATGTAATAGTGCATAAAATGAAGGCAGTAAAATCGAATTACTTGTTTCTCCGCTCGTAAAGTTACAGCGGAAAATGAAAGCGACTGTGCTTTGAAAATATCTCGCAGCTGTTCAGCACAATGTTGTTTGCTTTCTTATTTTCTTCAGACAATCATACTTGCATTCCGTTCCCCTATCATGGTGCAAACAGAAAAAAATTCACTCATAATATTTTTACGGTTTTTAACAAGTAACCAAAAATACAGGTATGTTTTTTATCGAATGCTCCTGTTTACACTCATTAATATTATTGCATTATCACACAGTAGATGAGCTGAATTTTGGTGGTCCATGAAATGCTCAGACGGTTCTAAATGAACGTGCAAGGTCCACCACACGATGGCGGTGTTAACCTAAAAGCTGGCAGAACAACCCGCCTGTTCCAGCCTTACCATTTACGCTTATTGCAATTATTAATGCTAATAAATAATAATAATAATAATAATAATAATAATAATAATAATAATAATAATAAATCTTTACCCTCTGACTGGACTCCGTGTGAATTGAAACAAAAAAAGTCATGTATTAAAACGGACCCCTTCTCTGATGTGAGGGTTGTGTGACGATATTCTACTGTAAACAGATTTAACGGGTGGTCGGTGCTTGGTGTCCCTGAATTGACTGATTTAAATCTTTTCACCGTCAATCCACTCACTCGTACTGTAGCCTACTTAATCACGTGCCATACACGATGTAGCCTAACTACACTAATTACAACAGTATACATTACAGTAGATATATTGACACAAATATACAAATCATAAAACCATAAAGATGAACGTGATGACAGGTATAAGGTATAACCTTCATAATGTGATGGATCTGATTTGTTGTTATCCCACTGGAAGCATTTGGTTTTGTGCATGTGCTCTCGAGTTGGCACTGAAATGGTTTACCAATAAGACTCGTACTCCGCCTCCCCCTCTACCTCCAAGAACTCCCTCTCTCCCCTTTTTCATCTCTTCTTTTCAGTCTCTCCTGCTCTTCCTATCACAAGATCGCGCTTTGTCTGTTTGGAGATTGTGCGCGCATCCAATGATACAAGGAATCAATAACTGACGCCCATATGAAATGAGTAAAAAAGGAAAACTATTTATTGCTCGGGGACCGTCACTAAGGAGTCATGTGGGTGCAGCTACGGATACATTTGTTTGCATGAATATTTACGACTTTTTACGCATATAATTTCCACTTGGATGAATTCGTTTTTATTGCAATACCAGGCCTGAATTAGCTCAAACAGCATAATTTATCAAGAAATTTCTTCATCTCAACACTGATTGCCAAAGTTTCACCGGGGAGTTGATCTTTCAAGCAATGAGTTCCTACTTCGTCAATTCCCTCTTCACTAAATTTAAAGGAGGCGATTCTCTGCGCTCCAACTATTATGACTGCTCAGGCTACGCGCCGGATCTTGGAGGCAGACCATCTGTGCTGTACGGTCACAACACAGGATCTGCGTTTCAGCACGCGGCTCAGTTCCCGGATTTCTACCACCACGGCACATCATCATTCTCCCACGCGTCTTACCAGCAGAGCCCGTGCGCAGTCGCGTACCCTGGAGATGCCACGGGAAACATCTTGGGCCAGGACGGTTTACAGAAACAGTCGTTCTTCGGCGCGCCAGATTCGGATTTTACGCAGTTCGGGGATTGTAATTTAAAGGTCAGCGGTATCAGGGATGATCTGGAAAGTGCAGAACCGTGCACAGCGCAGCTCTTCCCATGGATGAGACCACAAGGTGAGATGAGTGTAGAGAAACACCTAGTCTGTTAGAGTCCCATATAAAGCACTGTAGAGAATGGTAGGCCTTCTTATTACCCCCAATTAAACGCTTTATGGCACCTATAGATAACTAAGGAATTAACACCTCTTAAGAATATCCGGATTACTGTGTACACATTGTGCTATTGTGAAAAGAAACTGTGAGGGCTTTTGACTCTTCGTTACATTATTAACAGACAGATATATAGGCCTACCCACCTTATTTTACAACATGTATTTTTGATTTATATAGGCAGATCTCGTTATAACCATTCTCTCTTAATTTGTTTAAGATAAATAGTATTAATGGTTCTAAAAATTAACCATAAACAAGCATGGCATCATTGCATTATAAAAATCATTGTTTAGTTATCTAATAAAAATATTCTTGAGATCTTACTCTTCATAATAAAGATCCTGTACTGCCATTGATTGTTCCAACAAGAACCTTTGAACATCCGTTTGAATATTTCAATTGCTTATATAATCCTTAGATTATCAATGTGCTCCTCGAACTAAGAAAATAAATCTTTTTGAGGACCCAATCTTAATAAATATAGTTTCTCATTGGCATCAATGGCTCCAAAAAGAACTTTACTCATTAATTGAATTTTCCTTTTGTACAAAATATTCTTTTAATGTCAATGTTCTTCACACCAAGAAACGAGTTTCATGTGGAGAGCTCTTAAAAATGAAGATATTTATCAATAAACATTTTAATAATCTAAAAAAAAAATTCTGCAAAGAACCTTACAGAGTGTTATAAAGGTTCCTGTAGAACCATTAGTGCAAACAAGGAATCTTTACTTTTATGAGTGCTGATCACTGGAAAATACTACAAGGAACCAAAAAAAAGTTATTCTATGCCATCCATACAAACCCTCGATCTGAACCTTTATTTTATAAAAGAACAAAGTAGGCTACAGCATAACGCAATATTTACGCGGAGGCGAAATATCCGGAGAATGACACCGGGTTAAAGTTACTAATTTCCAGTCTCTTACTTTAAAACTATACCTATAGTTATATAACTATAAGTATCTTAATCAAAAGCTCTTCCACCAGTATTAATGACGCTTCTCTTTCCCCGTAGCTACCGGTCGGAGAAGGGGCAGGCAGACTTACAGCCGCTACCAGACGTTGGAGTTGGAGAAGGAGTTCCTATTCAATCCTTACCTGACCCGCAAGCGGCGCATCGAAGTGTCCCACGCACTGGCCCTCACCGAGAGGCAGGTGAAGATTTGGTTCCAGAACAGGCGTATGAAGTGGAAAAAAGAACACAATAAAGACAAGTTTCCCAGCAGCAAAGCGGAACAAGAGGAAATTGAGAGAGAGAGGCAAGAGGGGAGCCAGGTGTCAGAAAAACACACATCTGGAGAAGAGGACTCGGAGGCTTCTAGCAATTCTAAATAGTCTATTGACTATAAAAACATCACTGCAATCGATCAACTTCAATTAAATAAAAGTTCAAAAACGTTCGTCGACATGCTAAGGCCATTGCATCATATATTCAGTTTATTGCAAACTTATGAGGCATTTATTATGTTTACAGACAGTGATTATTTCCGCTAACTATGTTTTAATGAGTCTCGGTTTTGTAAGATTTCACTGGTGTGCTTGTCCTCATGAGGTTTCTGATGCAGTGAGGGCATGTGAGGCGAAGGCTGGTCTGCATGGCGTCTGTTTCCTTCAAATTAGTGGAAGTCACAATCCTAGAAATTCTATCTTCAATAACTGTTTCAGCCTATTAAAATGGGACGAGGTGTCAGCATTAGTGAGTGTATATCTTACTGCAAGAAAATGCACTTTTGTTATTTGTTACTGTTCGAAAATGATTATTCAGGTTTACAGATCTTCAACCGAACTACCTAACATGTGGGTCATTGCGTCAATCATTTTGTCAGTGTATCCATGCGTTATGCTTTCCTGAAAGTGGATGGTTCAAACGCACAATATTATTCCTAAAAATGCTGTGTAAATATTTGATATTGCAATTCCTTGGAAGCACTGGTCTATTGTATTTTCTATTGTCTTCAACTGGAAGTGGTTCCTGAAAGAAGCCACAATAAAATTCAAGAAAAGAATCCCTTTGTCGCATTTGTTCTTTCCCCCCTTGATTATCTCATGAAAGTTTGTTTTGTGTTTTTGTAAGAGTTTATAGCCATTAAAACAAAGTAAAATTGCAAGTATTCAACTTTTTCACCTCCTAAAAAAATATTAAAGTTGTAAAATGAATCATGACACAGATTACATTAAGAATTTATAAATATTTTTAAAATAATCCGTTAGAAATAGATAAAAAAAATAAAATATAAGGCACATGTAAAATATTACAAAAGTTGCCATCTATTTATTTTCTATGTGAGATGCTTTGAGGCAAGCATGGGTGGTCTGTGGTCTTGTCTGGTAAAAAAAGCTTCAAAAGTGTTTAAGGACCTGCATCTAAAGATCTTATAATCTACAGTTATCCTTAAATACGTTACAACCGTAATGAACAAAACCTTGTATTATTAATATTATTTTAACGTTACTAGTCACGTATTGACAACAAAGTGGTGAGCAAAACCATTTGACCCCAAGCCAAACGTTCAATATGAGCACTTCGTTTCATGCAGGCAATTTACAGGCTTTTATGACTCTTGCTGGATTCCCGAGCAGTCTGGTCTCAATCTCAGTCTCGTCATTTATGAACACCAAGTGCCAGATGCCTCTTAATTGTGGTACCTTTCTTTCAGAGATTTTGGCTGGCTGGAGCCTATAGGAAATTCATTGCCCGAGATTAAATATTTGAAGATACTGAAGTCCTCAGAGCTCTCCTCAGTGTTAATTCTGGTCAATAAATGTCGTGTTGTTCAATTCTATATGTATGTTAATGGGCTGTTTGTTGTATAGCCTACATTGCATTTATTCGTTGTCATAATAAAAAGATCAACAAGGCAATTCTTTCACTTGACTTTATGGATTAATTATGTAATTTTATACTTATAATTTCAAAGCAAAAATAGAAAACTACAACTTAAAAATATAAAACCTGGTAATAAAGAACGAAGGTTGTTAATGAATTTGCAAATATCCTCGTGGTTAAAATCGTAGAGACTTGGCATCATTCAACTCAATATTAAAAAAAGCTTAATCGGAGTTTAATTCTTTTTCTTAATTCATCAAATTAAATTTATAGTTGAGAGAAAGGTAAGCCAATGTGTTCATAAAGTCGTATGCCTGTTCTTTTAATTTCGAATAGTCGTTTTCTGTATAAGGGTATATTTAATACAAACAGACGAATTTCGAGGACTAATTCCGTTATTTTTGTAAGACTTGATCTACATTTGCACTCACAAAATAATTGAACTGCCAATAAATTCCAATACCAACGAAAATCATATTAGATTTCTTTTAAATAGAAATTTTTGCCTGTCACTAAACATATGCAAGAGAGAAACTCAATTTGTTAGATATAATTATTTTATTAAAAGATTAAAGCGTTTTAATTGAAAATAATGTCATGAGAATTGGCTTTGTTTTAATTATACGAAAACAACAGTATATGTATCTACAATAGCAACTCAAGATACCCATAATAAATATTTACTGAGTCTCCACAAAATGAATGCTGCTTTCGATGTGGACTGTGAACTGTTCAAAACAAAAAGAGATGAGATGTCTAAAGCTAGATGTAGATAGATAGATAGATAGATAGATAGATAGATAGATAGATAGATAG
>CAIGQQ010032764.1:525382-538167 GCA_903798035.1 Danio albolineatus | reverse complement strand
ATAGATAGATAGATAGATAGATAGATAGATAGATAGATAGATAGATAAGGCGCAAACTGTTCGAAACAAAGAGAGATGTTTATATATATTAGTGCTTTTTTTCTTGTTTCATCTCCTATGATCAAAAGGCATTCTTTGAAACGCCATACTCTTTAAAACGCCATACTTTATTTTGTTTATTTTAAAGAAAAATGAACGAATATTTAAGCTTGGCCTGTGCAGAAATAAAAAAAAGGTTAGAACGGACGTGTGGTTAGGCAGGCCTTACTATAGGATAGAAGGTGTTGTTCTTAAAAAACTATTTTAAAAATCTGTTGTAGGCTACTAATGAACAAATAATCAATTAATCGCGTAAATACGTTGTTTATAGAATTTTAAAAACAACACCATTTCGACTAATATAGCCTAACTCTATCAGATTTTTTTGTGTTTTCGTTTATTATGAAAAACCTTACACGATTCTAATCATAATCTAAACATAAACAAACAGACAATCTCAAGACAGCAATTAAAATGTTTTGTTCAGTTGTGAAGTAATTCTTAATGAATAGAAAAGTTGCATAAAAATCCAACACATACGCCACATTTCGTTAGAGCTTTAATTAAATCTCAGGGACAAATAACGTATCTTTTATTCTAAAATAAATCACAAGTTTTCTAGTTTTCAAATTAAATTATATATTTTAAATTAATCTATCTATCTATCTATCTATCTATCTATCTATCTATCTATCTATCTAATCTATCTATCTATCTATCTATCTATATATATATAAATAAAATAAATCCTTGATATTTGAATACAGTTATTTATTCAAGGTATTTAAATTAAACGAATGGTATTTGTTTAACGTTTATTGAAAGAAAGACGCAATTGAAATATATTTAATTACATGTATCATATAGGCCTCGCATGCAATATGCAATGCAATTTCCATTTTACCTTTCTTCCTTAATGTAAGCTAAAACTGGGTGCAAATTTCTCATTTTAAAACGTAACGGAGAAGCTTGTGTTGTGAGATTATTACGTTTTAAGAACAACTGCGAAAAAACGTAAATTCGTGTCGTAAAAAATAGCCTACTGATAAAATGATAATAAAAGGACATTTTAAATAGTCTATTAAACAGATAAAATCAAATTCAAGCTTACTGAGTAAATGTAAACGAATAGAATACATATAAATCGTCACCAAATATGTTACAATTTGATACAAAGTAAATTAATTCAGAATATATACCTCTTGTGATGCGTTTGGGGTCTTTTTGGACAGCAAGCACTGCTGAGCTTCAAGAGCATTGCCTTGTCGAGGGTATAACCCACAGACCATGCTCGGTCACTTTTGGGTTATACTGTTTTATTGCCCCAATAAATGTCGGAAATAAGTGTTTGTTCGTAGGTACAGGAAGCAATTCTTTCCTCCACGCATGTTTAGTGCTATAAAAAGCTTTCACGTTCCATTTGTCTATTTTTCTCTTAAAGTCACCTGACAAAAGAACGCACACCATTGAGAAAAACGCAATTGTGCGGTTTTATTTTAGGGTAATTGGTCTATTTCAGGTTTAAATATAAATTGGTCAAAACTAGAGTATCTCTTTACATAGCCTAGTTATCATCTTAGATATAGGTCTACACAATTTAATTGTTTAGTAAGAAACATTGCAAAACCTTTGTAGTGCTTGACTATGGACCATCTCTAAATCTAAAATCTAAAATGATAACCTTGGTTTTTCATCTTTAAAAAATAATTCTACACAAGCTGTATCTATGGATGGTTATGAAGTGATGTGCTTTTCCTCCTCTTTTAACGAATAAAGATGGCGGCGACCGAGTTACTGGTGAAGCAAAGCAATAAACTCACAGCTGTTTATGAAAATTTACAACTTTGTGATAGAACTTTATGTGTGGTTCTGCCAGTGGATTGGCTGAGGGGGGTCACGTGAGCAGCTCTCTGTGAACATGAACTTTTTATGATTTCCCAAGTGGCTATAATGCAGCATTCTTTTGGTCAGGGCGCAGTCAGTAGCACCTCTGTCCTTTATGTTTTTTACGTTTTGTTAAAGGAGAGGAAAGGGAAAATCTCTTGAGCTTGCCGAATAGTGTGCGTTAATATGGATGGAAAGCTCGACGTCACGCTAGGACGAAACGTCTTCAGATTTTCACATCAGTTAGGAGTGCAAGGGTCAAAATTCACTGAGGACATTAGTTCATTCTTCCCTAATTTGTCAAGTTTTAGCTCTGTCCGTCTCTCACGTGAATCTAACAATACGACACGAGATCCTGGTTAATCGACGAATCTGCGTGATTGTTTTGGATCATCCCAGTGAAGCAATGATGACGGGAAAGAAAAGGTAGGACTAGACCTATATAGTCTTCTGTATTCCACTGCATCGATGTCATGATGCAAACCAATGTGCACATATTTCCCGTTTCCTTTCCTTTCTCGAGCATTTATTTTGCATAACAACACAAACAGAGTAAAGTTCGACTACATCATTTGGATCATTTAATTTGATAATAACTGTTATACATATTTAACAAACCTTCAAGCGCCGTATGATGGTTACAAAGGTCGTCAAAGCGCAACGCAAACAGGCCCTTTGTGTCGGGTGTTTTTAAATGCTGACAGTTTATTTTGGCGGGAGATACATGCTTAGAAATAAGCTTTATTTACAGTTACAAGATGGCCGCTGCATACTGATATTTACATTAACATCGAGTTTACAAATCTCCATTATTGAGTTTCTGAATAGCAATGCGATGCCTCATCTCTGTCATTTTGTGATAATGTTTTGCTAAGGATTGTTCGAAATTGGATGTTGTTTCTGCTGTTGGTTTAATAATGTTTCTCTGAATTTGGTAAAATGTAATTTGTTAAATTTTCCTTTAAGTGATGGTTCCTGCTTTTTAAAGGACATGTGTGAGGACGATTATGTCTCAAAAGAAAGCAACTTTCTAATTAACACTGAATGTGTTTGTTTTTGGGAACAAAATGCAATACAAAATGCAGTACTATGAGGCAGTTCTATTTTTAGACAAAAAAATCTTAATCTGAGTATCAAGATTATCTTTGATTTTGCATTACTATCACATGGGAAATTATTCTTGCGCGCTTTTCCGCTACTGAAGAAGCACACCTTTTCTGAAATCTTGCTCTGTGATGTCATCTAGTGACGAGATTTGGTAACTGTGGTGAAATTCTCGGTGTCTGTGTTTTGGTTTTCTCTGCATGTGATCTGACACAAAGACCTCTTTAACATCCCTAGATGTGTTTAGTCAAAGTGTCTACAATGAGCAAGTAATCGACAAATACAGTTTGAGAATGGTTCATGCTTTAGATGTAATTTTTTTTAAATTTGGTATTAGAATTTGACATTGCTCTGTGATCATTGTATTACAGTGGTGTAATACAGTTCTTTGCAATTGCAATTCTTTCTTTCTTTCTTTCTTTCTTTCTTTCTTTCTTTCTTTCTTTCTGTTGTGGGTTTCCAATGTCTCTTTACCGTAGCATTCGAATGATTAGTTTTGTTTCCAGCCTAAGTATGAGGGCAAACTAAAAAATCTAGGATTTACCTACTTTTTAAACTTTTTAACCTATTTTTCTAATTATAAAGACAAAGTCGTTGCAATCTAAAGAATACAAGGACTTACCAACCTTTCAATGCATATACCCACAACAACAACAACATCACCATGTAGCCTGGGCTACTTACGTAGTTGCACCTTATCGATATTCAATAATACCCCTAAAGATCAATTTTTATTAATTTAAACAACAGTTAATTGATTAATGGTTTGTTGTTGTTTTATTTTTCCTGAGCTGCTTGCTTCCGTCTTAACAAAAGGCTTAACGAATGCATTTAAACATGTAAATACAAAATAAGGAATATATGTGTGTGTGTGTGTGTGTGTGTGTGTGTGTGTGTGTGTGTGTGTGTGTGTGTGTGTGTATAGATACTTTTTGATTATACCAAACATTACATTTTTTAAATAACATGTCTACCCGTACTTGTGTTTTATAACTTTAGCATCCCTTTCATCTAAAGCGACAACAAAGAACAGCATGCATGAGCAGAACTGAACAGTAAATGGGAAAGAGTGTCGTTTAATATTTTACTTTTTAGGATTTATCTTCAAGCTATTTGATGTTAATGTTGTGTTTTTATTTATATAAGAAAATTGAGTGCAGGGTGGTTACACAATGTAGGCAACATATTGCTGAAGCAGGTTTTATGTTGATTTCACTAAATGAGCATGTTGGATAGAAATTATTGATATTGACAACATGTGGGGAAAACCAAAAGATGTATAGGTAGATAAAAAAACTTACATTTGAAAGGCCTATTTAAACCCTGTCAAGGTTATATCAGTCTCCCTAAAAAAGGAAAGATCTGCTAAATTCGCGTATTTAGCAGTCGTGTCTGTGACTTTTTTGGGCTTTTTTGGGCTGGAACGCGCTATTTGCGTAAACAGCGATGTACGAAATATTTTAATATATAAAGAAGGTATAGGTCAGTACAAGTTCGTGCTGGAAAGTGAGAGTCCGTCTGTGCATATCTAAACTGATTTTATTATTTGAGCCAATTAGCTGTAAGTATGCGAATTTTATTTATTTAAAGCATGGCGATTTTGAAATGAAGACAAAAAAACATGACGTGCGCCAAACTGAGCTTTGCGACATTTTTCGTTTGAGAAAAATTGGAGAGTGCATTCATAATTACCTACATACACTTATGACGTGATTGGTTATTTAGGCTATATTATTGCATTTTAATATTTCTTATTTTGATGAGGTAAACGGAGAAATACACTTGTGTACAGTGTTTTGATATACCCTGGGGATTCGATTCTGTGCAACAAGAGGGCCCCCACCTTACACGTTATCCTGTTGGTAGAAATGCTCAGGATTGGTCAGGCACTGATCAGCTGGTCCGTTTCCCCGCGGTCTCAGATTGGAACCTCGCCACCCCCCTTCGGCTAAAACCAAATCTCAGATAAAGTAATGGCAAATACCACTTGGACTATAAAACACAACAAATCATAACACACGGACAATAACACTGGCCACCCCATGAGTTCCTATTTCGTCAACTCAACTTTTCCCGTGTCTCTACCCGGAGGACAGGAGTCTTTCTTGGGTCAGATACCGCTATATTCCTCTGGATATACAGATTCTTTAAGACATTATCCAAGCGCAACGTTCGGAGCTACCAATGTCCAGGACAAGGTGTACACCTCCTCGTATTATCAGCAAGCTGGGGGCGTTTTTGGGAGAAGCGGATCCTCCAGTGCTTGTGACTACACAACACCCAATATCTACCGAACCGCTGACCGATCTTGCGCTATTGGAAGTCTGGAAGACTCGCTGGTCCTAACCCAGGACCAGTGCAAGACGGACTGCACTGAACAGGGCACAGAGAGATATTTTAGCACTGAAGATAAACCGTGTACCCCGGTTTACCCGTGGATGCAGAGAATGAACTCATGTAATGGTAAGACACATTCGTGATTTATTTGCATGTCGTAAAACTATATAGGCAATTTACTTTAGCCTATAGCACGAGTTGGTCAACATATAAAAACATAGCCTGCATAATAAAGAGACATAGTCTGCAGTACTTAGAAAAAATGCTATGCCAATGGATAAATTAAAAATAGCATTTTTCGGTAACCCGATGCGTAAAGATTTGCCGTTTAAAATTTTTTTATACACAAAACAACACGTTTTATATGTAGAGGCAGAATGCAGATGTAAAATCTGATGTCACTGCTGTAATTATAATCAACTTAATAATGATAATAGTGACAATTAGTTTCCTATAGTGGTGTTTTTACGTTGTACTGTTTTTAGGCTATTGGATGTTGACCTAGAATGTTTTTCACTTTTCCTGACAGGAATGCCTGGCAGCACTGGCCGCAGGGGTCGTCAAACCTACACTCGGTTTCAGACTCTTGAACTGGAAAAGGAGTTCCACTTTAACAGATATTTGACAAGAAGGCGAAGAATTGAAATATCGCACGCTCTGTGTTTGACGGAACGACAGATCAAAATTTGGTTCCAAAACCGCAGAATGAAATGGAAAAAGGAGAATAAAGCAGTGAACTCGGCAAAGGTCAGCGATGAGGACGATGGTGGAAAGGCTGGATAAATGCTAAAAGCAGCTTATGACGAAGCCCTAGAAACACTGTACATAACATGTAGAATGTAGTTTTAATTAATACATACTGGTCTGTCCAACAAGAAAAAAAACTACCTAATAAGTGTTATGTTGACTCCATAAAACTTCAAGAGACTTTCTTTCCTATAAAAACAGGCGTCGATCTCACCTCTGTAAAGACGGTAAAAGTTCTGGGAGGTGCTTTAACTACTGTTGTGCATTTAATTTCGGACTATCTAACGTTTGAGCATTGTAATGCCTAATTTGAAAGAGAAGTTCATGTTTAAAACTTTGAGTTTAATGGTCTTGTATTGAGTCCACGTATGTTAGAAAAAGAAGAAAATGTGACATTTTTATTCTTTATTTATTGGGTCGTCACTTTGTGTATATGTGAATGCACTATGAATAATACGCAACCATACTTTGTTAGCAATGTCATTTTGTCAATAAAATGATTGTTTAACGATTACTGTGGTTTACCCTTCTTTATGTGTAGTCTACATGCTCGTCTTCTCTGGTACAATGAGCCAGAGACGTTTCATTACTAGCTTTATGCTTTGATAATGCACTCTCCATGACAAAATATTAAAACTGAAAGACTTGTTTATATATATATATATATATATATATATATATATATATATATATATATATATATATATATATAGCCAATATTGTTTTCTATTTTTTTTTTTGTAATATTTTATTTCAAATATAAACCTGTGGTCAAGAGGGCCAGATCGCAAAATAAGAATCGGTCCATTTCCACCATGTTATTTATTTAAAAAATTAAAATGACAAAAATAAGACTAACTAACCAAAGTTAAGAAGCTACAAATACCCTATAGCTTACGGCTTAATAGAGAGTCTGATGAAAGTATGAAGCAGCCAAATTTGCTTTGTAAGTCTAATATAATTACATTTTTACATGCAAAGTGGATTATTTTCTTTTTGGTTTAATTTAGCATACATTTGTATTTGGATAAAAATTTGTTTCATGCAGTGAAACCAGCGTTTAGCAGTAAAAAGGCTTCCCGAAATGTGCAGGTGTTTGGTCATTTTGCACTTCTCCCAGTAGGTGACGCCCTCCGCTAACGTGGGATGTGGCGCGCGATGGGGAGGCACCATTGACTTGAACCAAACGATCATCATTTCGTCATCATTTGTAACCATAGAGCATGAATTACCTCTTGAAGTCATCAGAGAGAATTTACGACTGGTCAACAAAGGCACGTGATGCTCTAACGCTCTCCCATATTTGGCCGCATACATGGCAAAAACGAAGTACAGTGCATTGCTATAATTCATTATTACATCATAAATTGTGCGGCGCTGGATTTTAACGACCAAGATCTACAAATCAAGACATTTTAAAACATCCAAATGAGCTCTTATTTTCTAAACTCGTTCTCAGGGCGCTATCCGAATGGGTCTGACTATCAGTTACTAAATTATGGTACTAACGGCGCTATGAACGCTTCTTACAGGGACTCCACCAGCATGCATTCCGGGTCGTTCGGTTACAACTACAATGGAATAGACCTCAGTGTTAACCGTCCCAACAATGGCCATTTCGGGGCAGTTGGAGATAATTCTCGCGCTTTCCAAAATCCGAGTCAGGAGACCCGGTACAGACAGTCGAGCTGCTCTCTCTCGTCTCCAGATCCCCTGTCTTGTGCCACCAGCGATACTCTGGAATTGAAGGGTTCCTCTCCTCCATCTGATCAGAGCACACCAACCGGCAACAGCAGACTTACCAACAGCAACAATCTAACCAGCAGCAATAGCACACATTTTGCGGACACAGATGAGACCAATGTCTCGTCCGAGACCGAGGAAGGAGCACAGACCACCACCACCAGTCGTACGCAGAAGCAAGAATCTGTGGCGACCTCGACTACAACACCTAACGACGGTCAAACTCCACAGATATTCCCATGGATGAGGAAGCTGCACATTAGCCATGGTATAAACATCTCTGTCATTTTTTATTTAGACATGATAAAATAAAATACAGTCCTATCTTAATTATTTTTATTTTATTTTAATATACTTATAGGTGATACGTTGATTAAATGCATGTTTTTTTCGATTCACATTTTATTTTAAATAGACAGCAGTATTAGATTAGTAGCCTTCTAATGTTTGTCAAAAATTATGCTTAAACGGACCATTGAGTTAACATAAGTATAGGTTACATAGAAAATAACTACTCTCTGAGAGGTGACTGCATGTAAATTATTGTGCATCAGTAAAGCCATAAAATGCAACGGTTCTAAAACACACGTCTATTTGAATATACATATGAACCAGCAGTTCAACATCCAAATGTTATGGACGCTTAAGTCCATTTCCTTTTGATGGCTCTGTGATGTTTACTTGTTATCTTTTTGCCCTTGCTTATGCCAGATATGACTGGACCTGATGGAAAACGGGCTCGAACAGCTTACACTCGCTACCAGACGCTCGAGCTGGAGAAAGAGTTCCATTTCAATAGATATCTGACGCGCAGGAGGAGAATAGAGATAGCTCACGCTCTCTGCCTCTCAGAGAGGCAAATCAAAATCTGGTTCCAAAATCGCAGGATGAAATGGAAGAAGGACAATAAACTGAAAAGTATGAGTCTCGCTACAGCGGGGAGCGCGTTTCAAAATTGATCAAATCACATTACAATAATTGGAAAATTCGACTACTGTTACAGCGCTGCACCTTCAGCTTGTTCTCACCTGACGACGTGTGATTCTCCCGTGCAACTCAAAATTGTCAGCTGTTGAATGTTATCATATGCTAAACTAGTTACAATTGCCATAAAATGAGTGTGAATGTCAAGTGTGTCAAGTTTATACATTCGTGGAGGAAAGCATGTTCCATGTGAGCTATTCGTGCAACGTAGATCTGTTACAACAATTATGTACAGTACAACTCGCACTACCTAACTATCTTAAGTGATAGTGTAAAAAAGAGAATCTTTTGTTGTATCTTTGAACTTGTATTGAAACGTCATGTATTATTCAAGCAACATGCTATATTCTTGTTATGTGCCGGGCTTTTTGATTTCTCGTGGATGATACCTGCGAGAAAATTAATCTTTTCGCACTTACATTTGTGTACTTAGGCTGCAGCACAAAATTACTTTGGGCTCGTAAGATGTCCTATGAAGAATGTCTTTATACAGTAGTGACCAATATGTTATTTGTAGTGCACAACGTGAGTTATGGACGTTCTGTGTTAAAGTTGGATTAAAAAAATGTTTTGTCATTGACACGTTAATGGTATCTGCCATTTTTTGTATTTGTGTCTAAAATGAAAACGAGTTCATCCAAAAAGAATAATAAAGTTTTCTTTCAGTCATACATATACATGAATGTCTCTGTTTGTCTGTAGGCCTGTTTGATTAGTTTAATCCACGCAAAACATCTGCAACTTTTTATCTTTTTATCGAGCAGTTAATCGCCTGATATTTTATAAATCGTTTCCTTTACAAGAAAACTCTATTGTGCACATTCATCTGAAATTCTCTCTAAGTTATGACTATATGTTTTAACGTATTCATATTAAATACTTTTAAACAAATCACGTTTTTGCGAGATTATTATTAATAATTATTAGTAATAATCTCGGGCAATAATATAATGGGCAATATTCAAACACAGCAGTGTATCACAACACAGCAATTACTCAACCTTTCAATTGAAACGGTTAATACTTTAAGCGGATCACCAGAACGATTTTACATGTTATTTTAGTAATCTGCCAATCTATTTGTATGAAACACAACCAACACAACAGATAAATCATCTTTCCCGATTATTTTCTTCTGAAGTCCAGTCCATAACACCAACATGTAGCACTTGGTAGCTCTAAAAAGTCACGTGAGGTCCATAAAGTTAGTTTTATGGTTTTAGGGGGGTTGACAATGCGCTACATAATTCACATTCTTGAATGTAACTGACTGTTTAACTGCTTCAGCGGGATTCTAAAGGTTGTGGGCAGCATGCGGAGCATTCTCAAACTGGACAGTCGTAATATCCCATGCTGACTTTGCTGTCAACAATGATTTTCATAATATTTCTGCTGGATGTGAAAATATAAGAAGTCTTCTCTGTAAGTCTCAAGTTTCTTCTTTAAATGTTCGTTCATTCAATTGTTAGGTTTTTTTTAAATGACCTAGTTTTACATGATATCTAGTGATCAAAAACACAGTTGTTCATCACGACGAATTTGAACTCGGGCGAAACAAATGTAATAACTTTTGCTACAAAAAAAAATATCCATAACGTGCAAAGTGAAATTTGTATAAACTTTTTTTAATGTGCGTAAATTACAATGAACACATGCAGAAAGTTGTTTCAAATAATTTCAATCAAAACTCAAAACCTGTTCTGAAAAATATGTAAAAAATATAATAGCGACGATATTTTAGGAAGGTAACGTGGTAAAATATGTTGCTATTCTACTGTAAATTGTGTACTTGTATGATTAAATGGGAAAAAATACAGAGAATGTCTTTTCAGTTTGTACATTATTGTGTTTGGACATTTTAAATAGGTGCAATATTTTGGACATGAGAAAAATGTGGTTGTGTTTTTGTTGAGAAAAAAAGATACAAAGATGAATGTACGGATGTGAGTACAATTTACTCGTGATAGAAACGGTACTTCGATTCATAACTATTAAAGTCCCATTTTACCCCTATAATGTGTTTTGCATATTGATAGGGGTAATCTGGGCGCTGTTCTCATCAATTATTCATTGGGAAGGGATCACTCCGAGGTCAGGAGACGAAAGTGGCACACATGCCTTCCAAAAGAAGCACAAGGTCCATGCCAAACTGGTTAGTTGGTGATTTTGAGATACATTTTGAGTCAGGACTGTAATTCTCTTAAAGACGTTTTTGCAGATTACCGACACGACATTGAGGGACAGGCAGCAGAGCAGCCCATAGGGCGAGAAAGTAAACCGAACAGTCGACGCGATGCTTAACAGATTAGATCATCTTTACCATTCCGCTGTTATCAATTTTGTTTTCCTTGAATCATAAATGGCAGAAATTTAGTTCGTTTTGTTGCTAGTTAGATTGATGCAATGTTGCTTCATCACCAGCAGGGCCCGCCTCACACCGAGCTCCTGATCTGTTATTTTCTCATCATGTAGCCTATACATACTTTAGGTTTTCTTTGAAAATAATGTAGATTACATTTTAGGTCGAATTTTCCAAAACATGTAGAAAAATGTATTTTTTTGTTGTTGTTTGTTTAATGCGACAGTTTACAAGCAAAGTCTCTTTCCTGCCTTTTTTCTTTTGGCGTCTACCGAGGTCTAAGTAATATTGGTAAAACATGACAACAACTACAAGGAATAATCATAATAGCCATTGGACCTACTGAGAAAAAAATGATTGACTATGATAAAATTATTAATGGTGGAAATTGAAATACCAGCGCTTTTGAATATTGAAAAAGAAAGAAAACCGTGACAGTGCGTTGCTTGGTGAAGGATCTGAGTTCACGCTGAGGTCACACAGTTCTGTGATTGCTGGCACCATTCATAGCTTTTGAGCTAGTGGCAAATATTAACAAAACAATTGACAGCAGTAAATATAATTAAATTATTATATTATTTACTTGAAGGTTTGCTGTTTTTTGTATCAAAAATGCAAATGAGCTTACAAAGAACAATATTTTGTATAATAGTTTAAGCACACTAATGCAAACATATAGTTTTATGCACTATAAAAACATAATTGAATTAAAATAAGAATTATTGGGTATTTTATTAGTAGTCTGTTTTAGTGGTCTGTTTGCACTCGATTTAGGGCGATAACACGTTAAGGAAAGCTCACTAATCGAAAGAGTGCAGCACCAGGACGCCTAATGAAGTTGATAAACGATATTTCGCTTAAGGTTATCTTGAATTTTTCATCTTTAATCGATCGTTATGCGCCCAAAAAGGTTGTGTGATGTCTCATGCGAAGCTGTTGGAAGGCTACTCCTGCAGAGACACACGGAATGAAAGTCCGAAAAAAGTCATGCTAAATACTTAAAATGTAACAAATGGATTTACTATGAAAGTATGCTTACTGGAGGCAAAGGAAACCGTTTGTGCAGATCAGTGAGGCACATAGTAAGTCTACCTATCTCTTACGTGATCTCAGGATTTGTTCCAACTAAAAGTAAATCAGATTTGCGTAATTATAACCTTTAGTTTTGTTTTTTACGACTGCTAATTTCATATTTATCTTCAATATAAAAGTCTACATTGAGGTCTTATTGGTATGGTTTGGTTTGATAATGCAGAAATGAAGTTGAAACAACAGTAACGACGTAGGCTACTGTTAAGGAAAGAAAGCAGCAGTTAAGAGGAAAATTCAACAAATTCACAATGAAATAAAACCACATGTTTTTCTGCAATGCATGCCTTGTTGAATGACTTAAGAAATACCAGTGATGTCTGTCATCTATATATACCCTGTAGATCCGAATTTGTGTGAATATACAGTCGCAAATTCGTGTCTTGGGGAATATGTAGTTGACATAAACACAACGCAATACAGTGGAATTGTGGACACGTTTATTTTTATTGCTATCTATCTATCTATCTATCTATCTATCTATCTATCTATCTATCTA
>CAIGQQ010032764.1:511264-524924 GCA_903798035.1 Danio albolineatus | reverse complement strand
CCCCCCCACCCACCCATCCACCCACACACACACACACACACACACACACACACACACACACGCATATATATACTGTTAGTTAATCCATAGTTGATCTTATTGATGTAATATATTGGTTAAGTAAGATACTGTTGTAGGCTGGGTTAAGCAATGGCAATATCAATAAAACGTTTAAGATTAGATTAAGGTACAAGATTGGTTAGACCGTCTATGACGAATCCACTGTTACAATGACATGAGCAAAGTAATGGAACACTGAGATCAACTTGAGAGATCAAAGGCCCCTGGACCTTTGGGGAATTGATCGCAGGACCATCCCAAGACAGCGGTACTCTCTCATCTTCAACATCACTAATTACAATATCATGCACGAATAATTCGAAACAGATGTCTCCTTTACAAACCTTTACATACATTTAATGGTAAGGTGCTAGCTAACATCGGGCTGCACCTAAACATTGTAAATTGGCATTGTTTAATTGAAGAAAATGTAATTTTTCCATTTCATAAAATGTTTTACAGTTGAGAATTTACATTACAGTTAATAAAGACTTTCTTTATAAAATGTTTTTACAATAGGAAATACATAGTGGTTCTTTTAATTTCATCGTTGAGTTTAATTGAACTCTTAATTTTAAGGTTATTTTTAAAACTAGTTTTCAGAATCAGATGTCGTTGATAATAATAATTACAGTAATTCATCATAGATTAGCTATATTAATACAAAAAACATTCACATTCAGTAGCATCTGCATCAGCTGTTAAAAAGCCACGTGCTACAGAGCCACTTTTAATTCATTATAATTGGTAAAATAAATGCCTTAAACCTTTGCTTATGTCACAAACCTACAAGGGCCATTATCAGCAGCTTGTTTAATTAAAATGGCACACATCCTCTTGGTCTGTGTTGTGTGTGGTAAACGTTCTTGATCGTTTGGTATGCACACCACGTCAATACTTCTTCACAACAACATCCTGATCTTGCTTAATTTTTGTTTGTTTCGCAGTTCAATTCATATCGATTGCTAACTCCGAGAGACATCCTTCTTTGCCTCCATCAGCTTTTACATTCAAGACATGTAATCTTCTCAGAAGAGGAAGATTTCATTTCAGCAGTCCGATACTGTACGTTTTTAGCAATAATATGTTCAAAGTAGCGTGTTTAGTTTGGGCATGACGTTTTCTTTTCTAAAAATGTGTCTGATTAGAATTGGGTGACATTATGCTATAATTGCACCGCCGGGTTTCACAGGCTTCATCCTTTGAGCTTTATCGCTTATAGGTAAGCATTTATTGCATTTCTGTCGTTATACGTTTATAGAGGACAATATTTTATTTATATTATATATAATAATAAGTCAGAACTCATATTTAGTGAGATTTACTAGAAGTTTGAAGCCGAGCTGAAAACAAACGACGAGAGAATATTGTTAAAACTAGTTTGCTATAATTGTTTATTTATTATTGTAGATATTTTTAATGTTGTTGCTAATTAAAGTGATTTAGCATGTGCATAAACGTAAAATATGTTTATTTGCAAATTACTCTGTGAATTGTGACTTAATTCAAGCTCTCTATGAAATCAAGATGCTGAAGAATAAGCTCACAGTTTGTGAATGGCGGAGGATCTGTCTATTTGATTAATCGCCCTAGTACTTTGGCTAAGGTTCAAGACGAGTTCACAGGGCTTTGTGCGTCCTTCTGTACCACTGCACACTCCCCTTGCCATTGTTTTTTCCAGCGAGTCTTTCTTCATTATTTGATTATGGTTTTATTAACCCAGTTATGATTAAAACAAATACAGTAGAGTATAAAATTTGTCAAGTTCATTAAATAATTAAATAGCTACATATTCTTATTTTAAATATTTTAGGTAAAATTTCCATAACAATGAATGCCATAGAAACCGTTCATATTTTAAGTGGTTTTACATAGAGATTTTGCCGTACATACAGAATAATTGATGCATTAGCATTATTGTATCCGATTCACGATTAACGGATTTCCAAACGTTCTTTTTCTATGATCTCTTCTGTTCGCATAGCAAGACACTTCAGCAATAGTGAAGGAAAAAAGAAAAAAAAAAACAGCTAAATGCTATACTTTTAGAATATCTGCTAATGCTATAACACATTTAGTGTGTACTGACAATAAATAAAAAGCAATTAAAATAAAAATATTTTCTAAGATATATTTTAAAGACAATTTGCACGGATATTTTAATACAACTTCCTACTATGTTAGATATAATTTTTGTAATTTATTTATTTTGAGTTTGTGATTTACTCACATGGCATGGCGCTAACAATTAAAATAATGTATAATTATATCTAAATAATAGAAAGAGAAAGAAAAGAGAAAAAATGTATGAGTATTCATTGTTGTCACCAGTAGTGATTTATTGTGGTATTTGATAGTTCATATCAACGAAAGATACACTAATATTTTTTTCCTTTTAGCTGCGATGATAGATTCGTGTTCCTTGACTCACACCGTGTTGCTCTGACCCTGCAGGTCATCTTCCAGCGGGCCTCCGGAACCACACTGTCACATGACACGAGAGGCTAGAGTTTTGCTAAACCTCCAGAAAAGACCAACATAACTATTGAACGCCGTCCAGAAAATGCAGATAAGGAACAACATCGTCTGTCTCACAACGTTGCGGAATTATTCGGAGCTAGGTCGTTATACAGTTGAACTCAAAGAAAAAATGAATCCCCAAAAATAATCAGCGACATAAGGACCAAAATGCAAAGTGATATTTAATACAGGACGACATATAGAGGGACGAAGAAAATGGCTACAAGATCTGAATCAAGACTCCAGCAAACTAGTCTATACCAGAGATAATAACAAATCAACAGGTTTGTAGGCAAAGTGTAGGCTATACTGGATATATTATTGGATGACAGAATTCAAGCAAATGCTAGGCTACAAGTCGGAGCGAGGCGTCGTTTTGTGGTGAGTAAATAGGACTACATTTCAGAAATCTGAAATTCAGAAAGTTAGATATCCTATTTGATGAAATATTGGAATTGTCATAATGTTATATTGCCATGATGTTAGATGGGCCTAAATATATATTATAATAGTGTAATATGTATTCGCTGTTAATTAAAATGTTGATGCAAAGTTTATCTAGGCTAAATGTAGAGTAAATAATAACTTCATAATAGCGCAGAAGCGACGAGAAACCCCCGCTGAGATTGACTCAATAAAGCACGTAGATGTAAACAACTAATCAGAGCCTGGGATGTTCCAAACTTAAAATCTGTTTTCATAAGTTTAAAAAGAGTCTCTCCTTTGTTGGACCATCTCTGCAGCATACCAAAACTGTCTTGCGCGAAACTTTAACAAGATTTATTAATGTAGCCTATGGCATCTACAGTGCCTAAGGTGAAAGTCCTTCCGCACACATGGCTGGGCATGATTATCTAGTCTAATAGGTCGCATTTCTGTCTCTTATGAACAACCTCGTTTCCACAAACTGCAAATTCCCCAGAGCGTAACCCATAACAAAGCTGCCCTTCAAATGATAAAAAGCCAATTTCACGAATTATTTGCGAAATTAATTTAAATCATAGAGTAATGCACTTTATTTAATAGTGGAACATATTTTGGGTTAATAAATCAGTTAGATCACTGTGTAAAAAATAAATAATGCCATTATTAGGAGATTTTAGTGTGTTAGTTTATTGTGATTGTTTTAGAAAAGTTTTTAGCTGCCCAAAAAAGAATTTAGCATTCACTTCAAGGGTAAAATTAGAAGCTAAACCATTATCTTTAATTCTTAGAGAGAGAAAAAAAATCCATATACGAAACCAGTAGTTCCCGATTATTACTAGCTCCATCAATATCTTACTTTAACGAAAGATTACAGACTACTAGATTATGTTTTCTATTTTAAAAGTAGAGAGGCCCATATCTCACTTTAAGAGATAAAGATAAACTATATTTGTGCACACGGGGGTCTATTAAGTTAAAGTAGGACATCACAATAAAATCATTATGAAAAAAAAATACAAAGGCAAACACGTCCGATACGGCGCATGATGTATTTCAGGTGCCTATTTAATTTATAGCCTAGCTCGCTTAACAAATAAAGTTGTCCCCACCGTCACAAATACAATAGCTATAAATTCTGTAGCTGTACTTGCTTTAATTCACATTAGACCTACATTGCGACTTTATCAGATTGATGGGTGGATTCGATTGATGTGTTTGTCATGTAAATACGAATCGTTTGATGGACACCTGCAACGCCCAGAGTGCTACCGCAGGTCGCACACTATTGGCGCAAAATTAGTCACATGATCTATCACTTAACTGATATGAGCTCTGATACAACTTTGCGTGGTTTGACATACTGCTTAGAGGTTGTGGGGGCACTGGGACCACACATCAGCGTATATTGACCCTGCTTAATCAATTTTGCTTGGTCAGTCAACAATGAATTCCTACTTAGATTATACGATTTATAACCGTGGTTCTAACACTTATAGTTCGAAAGTTGGGTGTTTTCCTGTAGAGCAAGAATACTTGCCAAGTGCTTGTGCAAGTACAAATAGTTACATTCCCGAGGGACGGCCAGTCGGAGGAAACACTTTTACAGCGGCACCGCACGAAACTCATGGCACATCTTACGCACAAATTCAATCGCAGCCCTTCCACCTCAACGTGGACATGGGAAAGACTGGACACAACAATTTCTGCAAGCAAACCCGACCTCCTCATTCGGACTATGGACATCAACACGTTCTCACTCAAGCAGATGACCACATGCGCCTTCAGTCCCCTGCCTTTTCCGTCGTAAATATGGGAGCCAACATTGGAACTTACAGTGAATCAAACTGCAGGCCTGGCTCGGTCTCTGCAAGCCACTATCAGTCATATCCATATGGAGAACCCGAACCACACGGCTATGGTTCGTTCAACAAGTACCAGGTCTCCCCTGACAGCGACAGCGACTCCAAGACGAACATTAAACAAGCGCCAACGTTTGACTGGATGAAAGTCAAGAGGAACCCCCCTAAAACAGGTGAGTTTTGGCTAATTACAATGGCTGCATAATGTGATTTTAAAATACAGTTTCTAAGTCGTGTTTTTTATTCGTTAATTTTCAGTTAAAGTCGCCGAATATGGAATCCATGGCCAACCGAATATAATACGCACCAACTTCACCACCAAGCAGCTCACGGAACTTGAGAAGGAGTTTCACTTCAACAAGTACTTGACCCGGGCGCGCAGAGTGGAGGTGGCCGCCACACTCGAACTGAACGAAACGCAAGTTAAAATTTGGTTTCAGAATCGCAGAATGAAGCAGAAGAAGCGCGAGAAGGAAGGAACGGCCCCGGTAATTAACAGAGCAACCCTTTGCTTATCTGGTCAAAACGCAGACCACTCAACCAGCTCATCGCCTGGTGCTTCGCCTACCTCAGACTCTTCCACTGCAATTTGATGAGAGCCATACTTTTGTTTCATTACTGGAGGACTATTTAACTTATTCTATCGTAGAAAATAAGCATTGATTACGTGCTATGTGTGTTTTTGTGCTGCATTGGAATTATTAAAAATAGATGCATTAACAGGGTATATGCTTAATATTGAAATGTTTTTCTTGTTGTTGTTGTGAGCAGGTCGATTATTTTGCACTACAGATTCATTCCTCTGTTGAAAGAGTAATTAAATGTAAAAAAAAGACTGACATGTTTATGTATTTCGAAAACAATCTGACCTGTGACCTGATAAATAAATATTTTATTTTTCTGAAATTTGTTTGTGGATTTAATCCTGTTTATTGATCTTCTTTTAATTAAAAGGCTCTTCATGATGTTTGTAAGGTTGTGTCCTTTGTCAGAGGATGTTGCAATACAATGGAGCTAATTTAAATCAGTGTTGCTCTAGTCTGTATAGTTTGACAAGAGGAATGTTGCATTACACACCGGGTGGCTTCCTATGACCTCTTCACCTTTTTGTGCCTTCAGGCTCTCTAAACATGTAAACACTCCTTGGTGTTCAGTGTAACACTCGCTGATTTGAGGATTCAATCCTTGGCACAGCACAATGATACTGCAAGTTAAGACATTCGTTCTTATGGCAACTTTTATCTAAATTGTACATTTACACAAAAAGCAGCATGCTGTTAATATAAAGGGATTTAGAATTGTGCATTGCATTGCGTTAAGTGTAAAAAAAAGACTTAAAATTTTAAGGCAACAAACTTCAGCACATTTTTGAGTTTACTCAACTTAAATTGAGTTGAGCAGTATTTAGGTTGAAAGTTGAGTTAATTAAAATGTCATGAAGTTTGATGTCTTAAAATTTTAAGTTGAATCAACTTTATTGTTGTTTTTTTACAGTGTTTAGGGTTAAATAAAATATATGTAAAATATATGTCCCAGAGAATTTTTCTAAATGTTTAATGCAACGAAAAATAAAAACAAAAGGCCTATATTTGAATTTATATTTTACAATAAATCTGTATCTAATTTGACGTCTTTTTTTAGGAAAACTGATTAAAAAATATAGGCAATCAGTTACGTAATTACAGAGGGGGAAAACTCTGTATCCCCAGATGCTACCTCCATTAGGCTCAATTGTTGTAGAAAGTTTGCAAAGTCTTGGACAACCCTGTTTCAATCTCCTGATCATCTGATGGACTGCTCCAATATTTACTCAGGGTGTTGGGTTTGCACAGTATTTGCCCCAGCAGCCACGCACTGTCAGCACCCTCTCCACTGACCAGGTTCACTTGGAGTTCAGGCCTAAATTAATTCACAAAAGCCATGGGCCTGTCCAGCAGGGGATGAGAAGGGTGTCTTCCCAAAGGTCAATCAGAGTGTATTCTACCACCAAAATATATTATCCACCATAAACTGAAAATCAAACAGTATAAAGTAAAATCAAGGTTTATATACATATAATTTTTTTAAGGTAACTTGCAATGAGATTTGGACAGATGATAAACTGAGAATCTATAATTAAATAAAAAAGATTAAGGATTTAGGTAGAAAAAAATTGTTCAGAAATAGTCAATACATCAATACATTTTACAAAAAATTCATTGAAAAATATTTTTAGATTTCTTTCCTAACAATACATACTCCATTTAAGAAAATATTAAATATTAATAAGTTTATAAGCTTAATTTTGTTATGTGATACATGTTGTACAACAAACTTATTGACAAAAACTGGTGGTTGATATAATGCGAATGAAAAAATATCCTTGAAATAATTTTAATTCAAAAAAGTGGCTAGCGAATTTTACAAATTATTACTGAAAACAAACAAACAAACAAATAAAGCTCAACCAAACCAAAGAAAAGATGTAATGCCTCCCCCCCCAAAAAACAATACTAAATCTACTATATGAAAGAAAAGAAAAAAAAAATTAATTTGTCAGCCAAAAGGTAACAAATCTAGATTCTAACATGTTTACTTATACAGTTATTAAGCATATAATGTTTGTTGCTTGCCCTTTTGGTTCGTGTGGCTATAGGCCCCTACTGTGTGTCCCATCTGTGGGCATCGGTGGAGGAGCTCCAGCGCTGCAGAGACAGATGTTCAGCAGGAGGACGAGAAGGAGGAGGCTGTTTTTCACCAGCTTGTCAGCATTCAGAAACGACTCACACTGCAGAATGTGGGGCAAAATAAGCAGTGCACAGATACAGAGAATTAGAGGAAAATAAAAATAGCAGCCTCAAACAATAATATACCTAGGAAAGAAACAGGCTATGTGTGAAAAGACGAGAAAAAAATAGATGTGCGTGTGGGAAAGATGCAGTCAGCAGTGCAGTCATCAGAAAGCTAATGGTTTTGGGAATTGAGAAGTGGCTGTTTATAAGATTACTTAAGGTAAGGTTGAGAAATATATATAAAAACACTATGAATGCACTGGGAATACTGCATATCTCACAAATTTCTGGAAGAATATTTGAACATTTAAAATATGCACAAAAACAAACACTTAAAGTAAATTCTCTTTGGTTTCAACCCAAATTTAAGTCATGGACAAACCAACTGTTGGTTTAACAATATAAATTAAAATAGTTTTCAACCCAGTTGGTTTCATGCATGTTTGACCTATTCAATTCAAGCCAAATCTTCATCATTATTACCCCAGCCTTAAGTGTCATGTGATCCTTTAGAAATCTTTGAAACTCAAGAAATGTTTTGTGTTGAATAACAGAGCAGCAAATTCTTATATCAGAATCTTTTCAGAAAGATCATGTGACAATGAAAACTGGAGTAATAATGCAGACATTTCAACTTAGAATCACATGAATAAATAAATGTATGTATATTTGAATAGCTATTTTAAATGAAAAAGAAATTCACAATATTACAATATTGCAGTTCTGTCAGCATAATTAAAAAAAATTAAGCAATGTTTCGACATTCATAATAATAGGAAATGCTTCTTGAGCGTCAATTCAACTTATTATAATTATTTCTACTGGAAATTATTGCCATCACATGAGTCTAACAGAAAACATTTACCACTGCTACTTCATAAAATCCAAACACCAAAAAAAACAAAACAAAAAAAACAGTGTAAAAATTAAGCGAAAATCATATTGACAAGTACACCGCCCTTTGCTGTCAGGTCACTTTTTAAAGGTGATGTTTAGGGCAGATCTGAGGCTTGCGATGTATAAACTCTCCCTGCTGGGTGTGCTTGTCACAGGGTCTTTTACAAATCAAATGCCTGGCTTGACTTCCTGAGTCTTGTTCAAGTCCCTCTGAAGCATGTCAGAGATAAAAAGAGTTCTGTATACACTATTCATGGGGTCAGGGGGTCATTTTATATGTCTTCTTGTCTTTCACAGACATACAGTCAACAGCTGAGACAGTGGCCACATGCAGATGGGCCTCCTCCTCTAGCTGAAACAGGAAGAGCAGAGCCGTTTAACCATCCCCCTCACACTCAGTCATATCCATGTATGGCAAGCAATTTTTACATTAAATCTATTAAATGTACTTCATGCAACAATCATATTTGTAGATATATTGTTCATTAAGGTCTAGATATTACATAGTAGTATATATTAGTCACATTTCCACTCTAACATCAGGGTGAATCTTTGTTTGCAAAGTTTGCAGAATGTTTTTGTTTCCAAATGTGAATTTGGATGCATTTCCATCATGTATGAGTGACTGAAGGTGGTATTGGTAACAGTAAATAAAACAAGAGAACTATAATTGAGATAGGATTGCAATTACTAATAATAGGGAAATATTTAAATGTCCTATAGCAGAGCAGCTTGAAACCACTACAGGGCTCAAAATTGTGACTGTTTTAGTCGCATGTACACCCAAAATATGATCTATGTGACTTATGCCTTATGACTTTTGACTTATTTTTACTGCAAAATGTTCACCTCATGCATGCATTTAGGAGAAATTCACGCAGAATGCATCTTTGCACCAAAAAACTCAGCACTCAGGAATGGTTTAAAACAGTTGACACGTCAACCCGCAATGCCCACCTTTAAGCTCTTCTTATTGGCCTACTGCTCTAGAACAGAACACAAATGGATTGGTTAATATCAGCAGTCAAGCACTCAGTTCATGACAGGGAGCTATAGCCATGAAAATGTAAAGGTCTGGCTACGAGAGAATGAAAATAATACTGACAGATTTTGGTTTAGAAACCACCTTAATAGGGGTGTTCAGGTGGTTCGAAAAACCCACTCACTGAGGGGTGTCCCCCTTCAAAACCTGTCCCCCTTCAATGGTTATCTTTTACTGCTGACCTACTGTATTGTTGGTAAATATAAAAATATTTTATAAGTAACTTTGATTCTGAATCTTATTCTTGAAACAAGAAATGACCAATAAAAAGGTCTGAAGCACTAAAATTTATTTGAACACTAATTTGGCTATTGTTATTATCCATGAATTTCCAAAGAACTTTTTTACAAGAGAGGAAAATCATGAATCTCTACATTATTATTATGTTTTTTTATTATTCAAAGGGCCAAATTCTGACTGAGGAAAGTTAAATGTACTGGTCTGTTTGTAATTTGCCTAACAAATGACAATAGACTACAGTTTTTAATTCAAAACTTTAACAGATTCCTTTTTTTTTTCAAATAAAATATGATGTAATAAATTTGTATTTAAAAAAATCCTATTTTTTTTATTCTAAATCTTTAGGAATTTTGTGTGTGGCTATCATGACCACATTACAAGCTAATCCAGATAAAAATAGTGCTTAAATTGCCACTAAAAATCAGTTTTTAATCTCGTAAATAAATAAAAAATGAGGTGAAAAAGAGAAAAAAATAACCACCCCATTCAACAGGACTGACTACGGGTCTGCTAAAGTTACAAATATTGGCACATCTGATTAGTGATCATGTGGTGAATGTTAATCCACCATTTACACTTTTCGGAAGTGAATAAAAGACTTCCAGTGGGTTACAGTCCGCTATGAAAATGATTAAAGCCATTCACCGTAAAGGCGTGGGATTGAGTTTTCAGGTAACAATGTTGGCCACATCTACTCATTTTAAGCACGAGATGTTCTAATGTTATTTAATCCTTCATTTAATCGTCACAATGCTGTCGTGCTACTGGCACCACGTGCACCATCGCAAAAGAGCATGCATTCACTGAGATTAAACTAATATTGCAGCTCACGAAAAGACCTGTTATTGCTATTAATCCTTTAACTACCCCAAAAAGAAAAAAATGTTTGGATTGCATTTCTTAACTCCAAATGTCGCTAGTTAACACACTCAATGAATTTTTTTTTAACACATTTCTAAAATATCAGCCTCAACCAAATGGTTGATTTGTCGGTTTATGGTAAAAGTACCGGAATTAATACATATACTATGAAAAATCTAAAGTGTAAGAGCAATTTATTTTTAAAAATTATTAAAAATAAAACATTTTTGAATACTAAATACCTTTTTTTTATTGAAATATTTTAGATTCTTATTTAACATGCTTTCCTGTTTTTCTTTACAATAAAACCAAAATCAAGTGTAGTAGTGCAACAGGATTATGTTTGTTTGATTTTCGTTGTAAACCAACAATGCTCTGTGTGTAAACCATTATTTAAAACAGTCAAAACATGGTCAACCGTTTGGTAGAGCGGTTAAGATGAAGTGTGCAAATAATAAGTTATATCAATATATCAATAGCAGCATCTGTGCAATATCAGACACCACCCGTGAGAATAGCAAAGTTATTATTGTTAATTCAGTTCATCTCATTCACGTTAAGCAACTGCATGCAGGGCCGGTGAGCAGATTTTTTTGCTTGTTTGTTAGTTTTGATTAGTTTTAAATGCAATAAATCTGTTAATATAAACCTTGTAGTAGCGGTGCTTATAATTTTTGGTGGGTGCAACTACATTTTTGAAGTTAGGAGCACCGGTGCTACCAGGCAAAAAGGTTCATTTCGAGCCCTGCACTAAAAATAATATGTGCAGACAACTAAATTCTGAATTTTTGAGGAACACCCTTGGGACAGAACCATTTCAGAATGTTAGAGGCCAAACTAAAAACAAAACAAACTCAAACAGGCATAAATTTAGGCTTTTTATTTTTATTGCAAATTTACACTTACACTAATTGTTTTGGACGTTATACTTAAAAATACTCATTAAAACAGGGTGATGGAAATGTAGACATTCATTTGATTGTACTAATTAATCAGATGCTAGCACTTTAATGTCTATTAAATATTCTATTGTTACTGGTAATTGTAACATTTTAGCCAATGAATATTACGCGGATCTGTCACTGACATATCAACTATTCAGCATTGACTAGCATGCATTTCAGTTGTGACTGGGAAATCATTTACTACTGTTTTGGATGTAATCTATTAATTACAAACTGCAAAAGTGAAAGTGACTAGTATCATATTAAATATTGCTAGTTACATACTAAAGCTTAAGCATTAATGAGGTACTAGTAATGGAAAAAGGTACTTTTTTAAAAATTGGCACTGGTATATAAGTTTATGAATTAAATGTTAGGATGGCCTGCCATAATCCACGTCCCCATAAGGGGATTTAATCAGTCCACTGCCTTATTAGCTGAGTAACTGAGAAAGACAAGCTTCCAAGACCCTGTAACTCTCAGGCTGGGCTTCATCTGGTGAGATATCAGCACATTTTGGCTTAGACAGCGTAAAAACAAGCATGTGCAAGATTTAAAAATATATATACATAAATTATGAGACAAACAGAAGTGAAGTTATTGCACCTGCTCAGAAAGAGGGAATTGGGAGATTGCCAGTTAGTCTCAAAACCAGCACAAGAGTTTTTTGGCATAATTGAATTGACAAATTTCCTGCATGTGGTTTTGTTTGTAAGGGATCTTAAGGCTTGGCAAAGTGTAACCGGTGCTGTCATTGATATGATTTAAAGAGGCGAGTAGTGCGCGCCAGAGGGAGACAAATGAAAGCTGACAGTTCATTTTATCAGTGACAGATCGTTGATCTCATGGACTGCCTCCCTGCTCTCTTTTGGAAGGCGCTGAAGGTTGATTAGTAGTGGATACTGATACAACCGACCGCCCACTTCTGAATCCCACAGGCTTTATGTTCCAACAAGCAGAATATGAGCTACGGCATGAAGAAGCTGAAGATACAGAACCAGTGTAAATTAAATACATTCATTAAATTAAGACATTACTTTATGATATATATTTTTTTTAATTCTACAATTCAATGTCTCAGAAATATTTAGATTTTACAGACCTAAGTGAAATTAGCTAAATAGATTAGCTAAAAAAATAGCTATAGTTTATTTTATAGTTCCAACCCGGTTTCAATATTTATGTGTAACATAAATTTTATAGAATTATTAAACTATTTTTTTTACCTTAGAGTTAAAGTCAGAGGGGTCATACATATTATAGATGTATGGACATTGTATGGACAAAATAATTCTTTCAAAATATGGAACAGAAAAATTGGAACAGAAAAATATGGAAAAGACAAAAAGAAATCCATGGTTTGGAACATGCAAATGATTATTTTATGAGCTACAGCAAAACTGAAGGAACAAAACTAGCTGAAAATCTATTTTAGGTGATCTATTTTCCTTTTTTCTGATTAAATCTAATATAAAAGTATACATTCAATTTCCTTTCTTTCCCTTTATTAATTTGGGGTCACCACAGCCGAATGAACAGCCAACTTATCCAGCATGTTTTACGCAGCGGATGCCCTTCCGGCTGCAACCCATCACTGGGAAACATCCATACACACTCGTACATACCCACACTACGGATAATTTAGCTTACCCAATTCACCTATACCACGTCTTTGGACTTGTGGGGGAAACAAGAGCACCCGGAGAAAACTCACACGAACACGGGGAAAACATGCAAACTCCACACAGAAATGCAAACTGACCCAGTCGAGACTCGAACCAGCAACTTTCTTGCTGTGAGGTGACTGTGCTACCCACTGCACCACCGTGTCGCCTTATAAATGTATGTTTAACAGGCAATTATGTATGTTCAAAATATGAAGAAAACAATTGCATGGCTTGATGATGAACATCATTTTCTGAGGCAGAAAAGAAACCTTAAGTGGAATATTTTTTATAAAACTGAATTTTTGTCCAAGTGATTAAAATCAGTCAGGTCCAAACCATCACTGGACTCCACTGGCAATCACTGTAAGGAAAA
>CAIGQQ010032764.1:497757-510864 GCA_903798035.1 Danio albolineatus | reverse complement strand
TTTTCATTTTAATTTTCATTTTCTTTTAACTCAAAGTAGTATCAGTTTTAGTAATTAAATTAACATGAAACATTATCATTTACATTGTCTCCTTTTCCACAATTCAATCTATTAGGCACCTTTAAATGTAACAACCAATAAAATGGCAATAAATAACATTAAATCAGCCGCAAAATTGAGTTTATGGCTTTGTGATGACAACATAGACTCAACAGATATTTAAAAAACTCACCTAAAACGGAAAATTATATATTTATCTTTGTTCTTTTCTGAACTGGTATTACTTTATTTATTTGTGCAATAAACCAAAAAGATGTTTAACCAAAACTTTACTGGACCACACTCACATTTATTGCAACAAAAAATACTACCACTGTACTACAGTGTTCCGCTGAAATAAATCAATTCATGCATTTTTGCAACAAGATGACGATAAAAAAAATTCCTAAGAAAAGTTTCTAAGTCAATAAGTCAATAAATTAATTCTTATTAATAATATAACATAATACAACATTTAGCAGCATAGAATTCCCCAATGCTATTCATTTCAACAGAAGCAATCTTTATATAGTACATCAGATAACTGAATTCAGAGCTGAAGTGAAAACCGCTCCTCTAAGTTCACCATGATTGATATGTAGCTGCTGACATCCACTGATACCTTGGAAATCCTTTTGACAAACTACCATACTTTCCCCGCATCTTCTTCAGAAATATTTACCACACAGGTCCTAAAACACCAACACAAACATCATCTAAGTGCCTGAAGTGTCTCTTGCATGTGTGCAAAGGTTAATTAGGAGCAAAGAGCTCCACAGAGTTCAAAGGGTCAAACCATTGACAGAAATGAGCCCACGAGCCAAAATGTTATCATACCATTTAACAAGAAACGCATTATATAAGCCGATTCATAGTAATTGACTCTCATAACAAAAAAAGATGGCTTCCTATGCCTTCATATATTGACCCCAGGTCTCTGGAGGGGTGTGTGACCACATTGGAGTGTGATTTCTGTCAGGTCGGGGCGGTTGAGGATGGGACGGGGTGAGGGGGGGGGCTCTCAGATGACAGAGTTCTGCCCCTCCCCCAAGTGAAACGCAAATGAAAAGGAATGCAGAGATAAAAAAAGCCTGTGTTTCCAGATAAGGGGACAGAAGAAAAGAGAGGGCGAATGCTAAAAGAGCTCTCTTGGGGAGATGAGAGGCGCTGATGGCAGTGTTGGTGGTAGGAGATCATAGCAGGTTCCTCTCATCAGCCCGGGCTTGTGTTTGATACTGGGTCTTTGTCGCCCTTTCAGCTGTGCATTGTTGGGAGGTGTAATCCCGGGCGGATTACAAAGGCAAGATCCTTTCATATGGCTGTGCCCAGCAGGCAGGAGGCAGTGCTCATGCTGGAGTGGAAGGCCACGCTCATTCCTCTATCTGCCTTCACAAGGGGCCATATAGCTGCAGGGACAGTGACGCAGGGGTCATTCGGTCATGTCCTCTCCGTGGAATTCTGCTCCCCCTTTTCCATTCTCATGTTTTTCTTTCATGATCACCCTCCACCCTGTACCTGTGTGCAACACCTTACACTAACTGGCAAATACCACAGAACATGATGCCTCCATTGTGTGACTTTTTAAAGCTGTGAACATCACACATATTATTGGAGTACATTCTAGAAAATACTTTTTCAGTTTTTTACCTTTTCACTTCTAAGCTAAGCAATATATGCTTAATTTACTTATTTAATATTTACTTGCATTTTATTCTACACCTAATGTTCTGATTTTAGTAATAAAATTGACATGATAATTTTCTTATAGTTTAACAAAAAATTACTTGTAAATCAGCTATGCAAATAGTTTATTGTTTCATGAAAAAAATAGATTGAAATGTTTCTTAAAATTACATTTTGTTTACATGGATATTTCACTTATCCTTGTGTTGTTTCAAATTTGCAGGACTTTCTTCTGGATAAAAAAGATGAATATATTGTAAAATGATTAAACCATTTTTGTCCATACAGTTAATATGACATGGGGGACTTTTTTAATTATATTTTACAAGAAGTATTAAATATTATTGGAGTACAGAAAATAATATTTTCATTCTTAATTCATTGTGATGAATTTGAGCTTCTTTGTAATTTTTTGTGAAATTTACTATTTCTTCTTGTTGTTTGGGTAATGATTGGTCTGATTTTTTTTCTTCTGTAGTCTTCTGCAGTTGTAGTCAAATGCTATTTTTCTAAAGAATTTCACTAGGTTTTTAAGTGGCCTATGATTAAACGTCTTGGAATATATTAAAAACTTATAATAAAGACGCATTTAATACATTGAGAGACTACATGGGAAAAAGAAGTATGTGCAGGGTATGTATATTATATTTAAAAGTACTAGATTTTATTTCAGTTTTACAACAAAAATATTTACACAGAATGCAATGATTTAAATAAACACTTTTGAAAACTCATTTTAATCAAAATGTACTCTAGTGATAATGGATGTGATATAGACAAATGCCATAAAGGAACTACTCTGGACAAACGACATCAATTGTATATGATTTAATGTATGATAAACTATTCAACTAATAAATTTCACAGTCAATTGCAAAAGAATTGCCATCAAACTCTACTGTGACTTTCTCTTTGAAATAGCTGGTAATTGGCAATGGGAAGAAACATGGTGAATTTCGAAAGACTACAACAATTTCTTTTAAAAGGCTTTTTTAGAGTGAGAGTATCTATTATAGAGACTTAGAAGGGGGGCTTTATTTGAAATGGCCGGTAAACAAACACCAAGCAACACCACATAAAACACATATCAATGTTTTGGAAAGGACTCACAAATCTTTTTGACTTCTGCATAGACAATCATCATTTACTGTTTGTTCAGAAAAGCATATTAATGTGTTAGAAAATCCCATAGATATACTAAAACTCTACATTGAGAATATGTAATGGTGCACTGCAGTATATATATTGAAACAATTTTGACACACAAATTGCTAGAAATTATCACACACAATTTTTAAACAGTAAGTAACAAATTAACCTAAAAAAAAGACTGAAATGGTATTTTCTTGAAATAGGTACTCCAATAAGCATTATTTTAGTTACTCCTATGAGAAATCTTTTTTTAAAAGTGAGAATATTTCTATTTAAAAAAGCAATGCCACCAAAACCACAGAGCAACACTCAGGAAATGACCCACAACACACTACCATTGTGGCAATGTCCCTCAATACAAAAAACAAACCTCATTCAAATCTAGCCTGCTATTACATTTGTTCTGCAAGCAAAGGCTTATTTTAGCTTATGTAATAAAGATCCCTGTGGTAAAAGGTTAATTTGAAATGCAATAATACTTTGCTAAATACCTGTTAGTTAACAGTAAAATAATGCAGGTTAAGTCTAGTTTCATCAGCATAAAACTTTAATTATTATTTCAGAGTTGTTAATGCAAAACAATAATCACAATAATGAGTCTCATAGGAATTATTACATGCTATACAAAAGGGGCAACCAAAAATTCAACCAAATATTTTTTTTTCACAACCCAAACCCTGAAACCACAGAGAAACAGATGTTCAAAGTTGCACGTTAGTGATTCATTTGTAAAAACATGCCTATAATGCAGCTCAAACGTGGTCATTGTACTGCAAATAAAAAATAATGAAGACAAAATATTAAAAAAGGATTTCAAATGCTAAATGTAAAAAAAATGTTACAATAAGATTACACAGGCACACATTTTTACCACAGTCTATGATTTTTACACTATGTTCTGGAGTGTCTGAACAACATTACTTAAATATGTATCTAATGTTACTCAATATTATGTTGACACATGATTCTATACTTTCCCCAGGGGCCTTTTTTTGCCTCAGGGTGGAAGGGTGGGGAGGATTTTATCCCATGTGTCGTAAAAAATCTAATTAATCAGAAAGCTAAGCCTCTAGCATTATTATTATTTGACCTTTTTTCAAACTTCTTTTTAAATTCTTACACACACATGCGCACCCATCCACACACGTATATGTATATAGTACCTTGAACATAATCAAAATAAATTGTCTTTGCTTTGATTAAATTCAGTTATTAATGTAATAACTCTGAAACCAGAAGACCGAGATTGTGCCGCCCCAATGTGATGTAGTCTTTACTCTTTCACATGCATTAAGTGCTCGCTCAGCTCAAACTGCTGAATCAGAATTTTGCAAACAATTGTGAAAGGTAAGCAAAAGCTTTTGTGATATGATGCAAATGAATCAAGGAGACTATACCGCATGAACAGGAGCCATTGAACTGAGTCTATAGGGCAGACCAGGGATTGTTGCAAGCTAGTTAAACAAAAAGAACTGAGCTAAAGGTGTACATCTTGTTCAGCATGCCCTGTCCTATTACATAAAGACAAATAATGTTTGTGATTTTAAATAAATAAATAATATTGGTTTGACTTTTTTTTTAATTAAAACATTGAACAAAAAGGCGTATGGCATCCCTTTTGAAACTTACCCCTGGTTTTACTATAGTAAAAGCATAGTATATGGGGTTTGACACATTCTAATTTGTATAACCACACAGTTTTTCTCTATCAAAACCATAGATAATTTATCATTTAATTTCAAAAACATGTTTTATTTTTACTCTGTTTTATTTGTAGTTAATTTTCTTGTGACACTGTGGTTATTTTTATGTCAATACAGGCTATAATTATCAAAATAAATGTATGATAAAATATTTAAGATAATATGATAACATAAATATCATATAGCTGTCAGCGTCACACTACATTGGTAACGGGTAGATTCATGACAACAGCATTTTGACACCAATAGCTGTACTTCAAGGTGAGTGGTAGAAAACTAAAGTGCTTCACATAACCATGGTTTGTCTGGTGCAGTTGCGCTACGATGGCCTCCATTTTATAAATAGTGTGGAGTCGTAAACATTAGCATAAAAGGTAGGCTAATAGCCTACCTGACTAGCTACACAACGGAAACTTAAACAAACATGGTTATCAGCCTAAACACTTTCTATAAACATTTTTAATCTCTCAAAGTAAAGGAAGCAGTACTTACACTAAACCGCTGATGGTGTTTCATGGTCGATAGACATATGATAGTGGTTGGCGCAAACAATGTGATTAAAAAGTGAGTTTTGAGCTCGGCCCGTTGGTGAACAGAAAACGGCCCATCAGAAAACGCTTAAAGCGGTAAAAAGTCGTTTTGAATTGGTTGAAAACTAGTTAGATTGTCAATAAATTTGGGCTAATTATGTTGTGGCTGTGGAAAATCCGCTTGGAATAATTTGAAATGAATTTGACACACATTCAACTCAGTGAAGTGGATAACTGAATGATTTACCTGCATCTCTTTAGACTTGTTTCATTTTCACAACAATGTGCTGTGCACTTCCTCTTCATCTTCCCTCCGCGAGCCGGTTCATGTGTGTGTGGATTTCTCTTCGATTTCACTCTGCGAACTCCTGTTGTAGGATGACAATTGACCAACAAATTCATTCAGCAATGATATGACCTTCAGTCCTTGACATCGTAAACCTTTTACAAACTTTAATTTCTGTTGGACTCAGGGAGTTAGACATGGGGACGGTTGTTGATGACATCAGACAACTGTTACGAGGTATTCTCCATTGATTCACTGTTCACATTTGATTTTATGTATTTTTTTGTTACATCAAAATAAATGAATATTTCGTAGCCTATATATGTTTATAGTTATAATTCGTTTTTATTTCGAACCTTTGGTATTTGAAACGTGTGACCTATTTAAAAAAGCGTGTTACGTAATAAATGCTATATAATACATATTTATTTTTACAGGACTTTCTAGCACAGTACATTTTTTAGTTTAAAGAATTATTTTCCAACTCGATGTTAGTTGCCTTGATGGTAGTGCCTTGTGTTGTTGAGTAGGCTGACAGACTATTTTATGATTTATTAGTTTTATGTAGGCCTATCTTGTAACTTTTTTGCTTTGCAGTTTAACTGTAGATGAAAACATTTTATACAAAATGATACTTCATAAACAATGCTATTGTGACACTGTTATCTTTGTTCTGACAGATACAGGATGGCTATTGTCATCTACATATTTTGTCATCTATGACATTTGCATTCATACAGGGAAATCTGTGATTATTTGCATAACTAAAACCATGCATCCTCTATTTAACAGAAATACCATGTGGGATAAGTCACACTTTGTCTGCCACATTTTAAAGTACAACACAGAGTTCGCTTACGTTGATTGTTTTATTTCCTTCTTTTTCAGACTGTGAGCTGTTTGTTTTTGAGATCCTCCATGATGAGAATCTCAGTATTGCGGCTCGAGAGGCGAGAGAAATTCTCCAAAGAAATTTCAATGTCATCCAGAAGAGGTGAGGGATGTCACAGTATGTTTTATTCAAGCAAGTATTAAAGCGTGCTTGCTCCTACTTGTTTGTAACTTCACAATGTGGATCACAAAAAGTACATTTATAGAATCGAATTCTTTACCTCTTGACAGTCTCTGCACCGAGCCGAATTACAAATGAATTACAAAAGTTAAACAGACAGGAAGCAAATTGCACAGTTCCTCTATTGTTGTCTTTTTAGATGCACGGAGTACAATTACAGCGCTTTTACCCGCTGTAGTGGTTTTGTGGTCTGCGCTGAAACAAGGTGTTTGCGAGGAGAACAAGCATACTTTTTTCTTTTTAGCACGGTGTTGCATGAGTACTTAGCTCTCAGTGCATCATTTGCAAGTGCAGTGCACAGTTTTACACATGCATGTGTTTATGCAGACACTCATCCTGCTTTCCTTCAAACATCTCCTCGATTGCTTTAGAATTTGTAGAATGACTTTCTATGCATACCAGAAATATTCATCCATACTAAGAAATATAGTACAATGCAAAGTAAACCATTATTTTATTAACAAGTTTATTTGTTTATGAAGTTGCTTCATCATCCTAAAACTTTCTTTTCTAAAAGCACTTTGCTATCCTCTCTTTTGCAGACACCCACAAGAATTTCCTCACAGACGTAAGTGAACAGCCATTTCATAATTCTAATTAAATGCACTGCGTGATTTCCGTTCAGTCTTTCCCTGAACAATGGTTCTTTAGAAAACACGTTGATTTCACAAAAAGATTTTTCCTCCCACAGTCTCTTGAATCCACTCAACAAAATTGTGCTCTTCTGTAAAGTTTAATTGTATTTATTTATTTCTTAATCCTAGTTGAGTCCAATCTTGAAGATAGTTCAGATGACAACCGCAGCTCCAGTCTGGGACGCTCTGCCCCCTCAGATGATATGTCAGTGGCCTCTGACTACCAGGAGGAAGGAGGCCCTGAGCGTGAGTTCTAGCTACTCTGTCTGCATATGAGTGTGTTTACTCATATTTCTAATGCATGTAAGCTGTGATAAGCCAAGACAGGAAACTTGTCTAAAGCATCTTTAGCACATTACTTGTTGTGGGGGTTTCACTGGTAATGATGAAATGCCCCAGTGGAGGTGTTTGGTAACAGATCACCCTCTAGTGGATTCCCACAACTCTGCTGCTGGCATTGAGGAGTGTTTGAAGGGGGAATTGGAGGGTGGTCTTTTACCTCCATACAAAGGGGATGAAGAGCTCCCTCTAGTGGCTGGCGAGCATGATGTTTCAGCATGGGTTCTTGGGGTTAAGCTGTGGCATGTTTGCCTATGTTTAACAATGGCTTGGAAATGTTAGCTTACTTGTCCTATAGACGCAAAGTAAATTTACACTTGTGTAGACCCTAAAACAAGCTAGAATAAAATTCAAAGTCTGAGGAGAGTTTGAAAACAAGATGCTACAGATTGAAAATGGTATATCAGAATCTGTGTTTGTGTTTGCTGATTGTTTTTTACTGACGTGGGCAGTTTGCTGTTGCTTCAGGCCAGAACTGTGACTGATCATCCCTGACTCCTCTCTAACCAGCTGGTCTTGAAACTCAACCCTGTACCTGTGGGGCATTTTATCCATTTCTCTTCTTTATCACTCATCATACAACTGACAATTTTCTCAGAGGAATAAGAACCCTGCAGCTTTGCAGAAAATAGTTTAAAGAAAAGGACCTTTGGTTCAATAGCATTGATTACTAGTAGACCTGCACAATATGAGCATCGATATCACAATGTGTGTGCCCGCAATAGTCACATCGCAGGATATGCAATGTTGAGTTAACCAGGAAGCAGAGGTCAAAACATGTGAGATTTGTTGAGATGCTGCAGAATTTAACCATAACAGAGTGAAAGTTTATCATTTGCTTCTCTTTTTAATGCCTGTGACATTGAAGAGACTTAAAAGCATTTAATAGTGCATAAAGAAGTTTAATAAAGAATAATTGTATTGAATAATCTATAGGCTGAAGACTATGCAATGCTATTTTAGGTAGATTATTCAATTTCTGTACCTGAATGCTGTTAGACTCTGCCCAGACAACCATGAAGCACTGTTTATGCCACTTTAACATTTGCTCCATTTTATTTTTTGAGTGTAGCTTGTTTATCATGTTTATAAAATAAATTACTTTAGATATATTTATATTTTACATCCCAATCGATCTAAATTTATGACTTTTTAAAAATAGCTATTAAAATCATCTGGTGAAGTTGTATTTCCATCAGTAATATATATTGCAGAGAAAAAAATATGGCAGTGTCAAATTTTTCCAATATCGTGCAGCCCTAATTTCTAGTAACCAACTCTAAGATGTTGTAATCTGATAAAAAAGGATAAAAAAATTATCTCTATCTATTTTAATATTAAAAAAATATTCTTTAAAAAAACATATTAACTTGTAAAAAATGTCTCACACACACGCACAAAAACATCAAGTCATTGTTTTTGCCGTGAATAGATCTTCTTGTTCACTGACACGAAACTTCGCCACCCTGGTAAAAATGAATTCTCCATCATCCCATCTATTTTATATGTTGTTTGCAATTTAGCAAGAAAAGGGGTCAAACCTGGATGTGCTCCTTTGATTTGCTTCTATGCCAGAAAAGGCATATAAGTCAAAGAGGAGTAAGTTGAAGAAGATTCGCATCATGTCGCTCTTTCAATAAAGATAATGACCAGCAAGGGCAAGTGCAGTTCAGGGTTCATGTTTAGTTCACCAGTTGGAAATCTCACATCAAGCCCTACAGGAGGACATTTGAGCATCTCACAGCATATAAAATTAGAGACAGGAATATAATCATCAAGATTAAGGTTCAATTGTGCACCTTTTTCAGCGACTTCTGATTTGGTCTGTTTTCTCATTTGCCTTTATTCAATAACGGCGCCTCACGCTGAGAGCTTTTTTTTGTTGCTTGGCTCAAATGTATATGTAATGTGAACGAGCTGGTATCCTTGCATGCTGATATTTTCAAATTTACCCTATTGTAGCGGAGGGTAAATATAGTTCAAGCATTCAATTCCTGCACCGTTACTCGCTCCATGATGTCACATGCCCGCCTGTGTGAGGAAGGGGAAATTGACTGTGTCTTGCTTGTGCTCTAACCTGACTGGAGGACGAGGCAGCAGTTGACTCGTCGATGGGTGGAGTCAGTGTTATTTCATTTAGCCAGTGCTGCCTCCCTGTCTCCAGAGGGAGGTTTGACACTAGATTTGTTATAGCTGACAGGAACAGATGGGCGCTCTATTGTCAGGGCCCCTGTCTGTATGGTAATGTGAACTGAGTTTCACCCGCAGACCGCACGGTTGACCCCTCCGTGCCTGCAGCCTCGTCTGGATGACAGCAGCCCTGCAGCCGAGGATGGGAAGCTCAGGGCAGGAGGAGCTTCACAGTGGGGTGGAAATGTTGCCAGGTCAAGTTTAGGAAATGCAAAAGTGAGAGAAGAAATGCTCTTATCACTTTGAATGGCCTGAGTGGAAATATCTGATGACTAAAAAAGACAAAAAAAGGAGAATTTTATATTGCATACAAGACGTCAGTGTCACCTTTCATTTCAGTAATACAAAATATTCCAGAGAAGGTGTATGGTTTGTTAGTGTGACAGGAGTTTGTGTGTTTAAGAGGCTAATATCAATGCATGTCCTATCAAAGGCTGCACATGCTCTGGGCTCTTTGTGTGCACTGACTTGATTTATGTCCAGAAACAAAAGCCCCTCTCGTTCCTGTTATCTTACCCCACCACAGCTCTACAGGCAAAGCTGAAGAAGCCAATCAGAGAGGGGAAAAGGATTCAGAGTTTAGTTGTTTCTTTATCGCAAATTAGATCATCGAGATGTAAATTTGATTTTTTTTTCTTCAAGATCTTAGAGCCTCTAAATTAATGGATGTGTTGGTTAGAAAATTGATTGTAGTAATGAATCTCTGGAGAGTCCAAAAGAGCGTGCGTCAATGAAAAAGACATTTTAGCCTGGCAATTAAGCGACCCCTTGCAAAGTAAAGTTGCCAACATGCAAATCCCATTTTTGTCATCATCACATTTACTGTCAAGAATTTCAGTTCTGCAGCCTGATCTGTCTTAATGCAGTGGCATGTGGAGTCATGCAATCATAAGTACCTTACATGACCTCAGTTTTTGAGTCGTCGTCAGCTGGTACTCGTCCACATAACCTCTTAACTCCATACAATTTGCAGTGAGTGCTTACACTTTGAGTGTTTCTTCCTCCCTACAGTAAACTTTTGACCCCTGGGTCTTGTTCTGGTCATTTCATGACCTGTCTGAACTCTGTCTAGGGCAACTGAGTCTACATTATTGACCCCAGTTGCTATAGAAACAGTATAAATAAAGCAAAGTTTCCCTGGCTTGGAGAGGAGTACCATCGAGGGGTACCATTTTTGTTTTTCAAAACCATCTTTTCCAAGTTATATTCTCCAGTCACGATTAATATTTAGATGCAGTTAGAAATAGTAAAATACGAGGCATTGGCAGGCTTCACAGGGCACAGTAAATGACTTCAGCAAAGATGACACCATCTTTCCTACACACTGTCATTTTCCCACCCTCTGTTTCCCTTTGCGATAATAAATTGAAATAGACTCATATTAGACCAGAGCATCCTTAGTGCATCGCTGCTTCTGCCATTCGGGTTCAAAAGTTCAGCTCTATCTGAAGGCTCCGATGCTGCAGAAAATGCTGATATTCACTCACGCTCTGTCTCTCACTCATTTGTAATTTCACCCAAACATGCTCTCACTTTTCCTCCTGCCCAGTAAACTGATCATTCGGAGGAGATTTTCAACCGTTAATGTCATATTATTGTCAGAAGCTCTATTCATTGTGCGATGATGAGTCAACAGAGCATGCATCACTATATTCATCATCCGTTTTCTTTCATTAGTTAAGAAAATATTGCTTCTGTGTTCACTATAACACGTCTAGGTCTAGTAAAAGTTATCGTGGGTGAAGGGAGAAAGGCTTTCAGGATTTGCAAGGTATGAAATGAGCAGAATAGGAAGTCACAACCTTGAGTGTCTAATCTTCTTTGCAGCCTGTCAGTATGGCAGACAAATGGCAAAACGATTCAATGCTGCGGGTTCAGCTAGAGGTTAGCCTTCCCAGGTACCTCCAGCTCTCTCTCTCTTTCTCTCTCTCCTTACCCATCTTGCAAATGAGAATTTGATTTTTCTCTCCACTGGATTCCATTTCTTGAGATTGATGAAGTTTCGATGCAAGGCCCAGGTGGCCTGATGCTTTCATTGGGAAACAAATGAAAGCGTGTGTAGGTGTGTTCGGCTGTACACCCACAGGGAAAGAGTGCTGTTCAAATGTCTTCTGTGTGTCTTTTTTACTAAATGTAGATTTGGCAGACAAAAGTGTGCATGTTGCACTCTTAATGCTTACACAATTTGTGTCTTTTTTAACGTTTGTTGAATAAAGATCTTTATATTCACAGACATAATACATTTGACAATTCTCGCTCTCTGTGGTTCTGTTCGACGGCAGTATTTGGAATGTTTTCACATCTTTAAACTGACCAGAAGAACTGTTTTTCCATGAAATGTCTTTCTACCCTCTGATTTGTCAGCAAGTGTAGGTACCATTTATCTGTCCAAAATGGAAAATATTATGCTAATTGCCTAATTTACCATATGCTTTCTATTGAGTGTTGAAACATGTAATAATCATAAAAGAGTCTTTTCCCCGCATGGTTCTGAACTTGAGTAAGGAGCTACATGAGTGAAAGGCTATATTTAAGTTTGGGAGGTTTAGGCTGGCCTGGTAATGCAGTGTGCGTGTGTGTGATAAAACACAGCCATCAGTAACCACTCAACCAAATAATTTCCATGATGACTGGCAGGTCCATGATATGACAGATTCCAATTTTTAACAGAAAAAAAAAAAACATCTTGATGTTATCACAAGATGAGAATTTTCTGTGAAGTGATTTTTGTTACAACAATGCCTGGCTGCAGTCCACCAGCATCTTGAGCCAATACAAACACTTCAGGTTAACTTATCCCGCTCTCCTAAATTTTATAGAGTATTATAAGATGGAAAATTGTCTCCAGATTTTTGTTTTGTGTATAATAAATTGTTTAAAATATAGCACAAGTTGTATTTTTACAAGAAGAATATTGATCATTTATGGCTGGATTAAGATTTCAGATGTGTAACTGTTGGCTCTTGTAGTTCTACCATTTAACAGTTCAGCGTTTGAACGTTGTATTTATTTACTTAAAGACACGCGCGGGTTTTCACGAGTCACACTGTAGGTCTGGGCTGCACGTGCTGCTCCATAAAGCATTTACAGGGGAATTAGAAAGGTGTTTATAGAGACAATTTGAAATGTGATGTTTTTTCTTTTGTTTTGAATTGTATTTTTTTTCTGATGTTTTTATACGGGCCTACACAAAATCGAATTATCAACCAATTTTAACAAAAAATAAGAGAAACTAAAAACTAAAAATTATTTTAGTTAGGCTAATTTATTTTATTTTTTTTGAGAAGAGAAATGGGAAAATAAAATTATAGTTGGATTATTTTAAAGAATGCAATAACGCCATTGTTTAAACTATCTTTTATGTAAAATGTTTATTCTGATAAAGACCCGTTTTCTCAACGTCGCTTAATAAATGCATCAATCAATCAGTTTCTATCTATCTATCTATCTATCTATCTATCTATCTATCTATCTATCT
>CAIGQQ010032764.1:458414-497747 GCA_903798035.1 Danio albolineatus | reverse complement strand
TCTATCTATCTATCTATCTATCTATCTATCTATCTATCTATCTATCTTATTTAAAACTATGAGTTTCTTTCCGTTGAACACAAACGATGATATTTTGAAAAAGCTGAAATCCTGTAACCATTGACTTCAATAGGTTAGGCCTAAGTAAGCTTATATTTTGCAAAGCGGTTGATTAAAAACTGTTCTGATTGTGCATTTTAGAATAAATAATTTAGTTTTACCTATAAACGTTTTTTTGTGTGTAATAAAAATGAAAAAAATAATTAAATTACATTCTTATTAAATTATAATGCGTCTCTGTTTGTAATAGCCTAAATATTTTAGCGCGTGTATGTCTTAAATTGCTGTTATTTAAATTATTAATATTATTTGTTATTCTTAATGTTAATGCCGTCTATACATTTTCAAGAAATCCAATCCGGGGGGAAATCGGGATAGCCATAGGACAAAACTATTTATATCTAGCTATAATTATGAGACAGACAAATTGTATTAAATAGAATCTTTTACTATAAGAATGTTATTTATTTATTTTTCATTCGTTTTCGTGGTATTTTAGGTTGTTTTACGCTTGCCATCTTCAATATTTCTCCCACTGAGTTACTCAGTCGAAGTTCAGTCCTCAGAATTCACTTTCCTTCAACCCGCGCCCTCTGGTGGACTTTATAAGCTTTTAACAATTGCATAACTGAAGCATTTTTAGATATATTTACACCTTTTAAATAAACTAAGGACGCTTTTAGTCTGTTATGTCATCCTATCAAATTTCATGTTTTGTTGAAATGGGAAATCTGATTATTTTTCACTCACTCATTCTAAGTTAAATAAAGCAGAGCCACAAACTCCTTTCTGGAGTTTATCAGCCAGTCATAAATACCTGTGTGGCACACATGTATGTGAGCGTTAACAAACACGTCAAACTTTACGACCGTAGTGCATTCCTCGTTTGATCGATGCTCGATATAATGAATCTTGATTTGCCGTCCGCAGACAGTCGACACGTGTCCGCTGGCGTATTTCATCGTTCTTGCATCAAAGCAGCTAAAAGAAAAGACAACAAACAAGCAGACTAGAGATGTAAAACCTTCGAGTTTTCCCAACAGTAGGCTATTTAGAGAGATATTTATGATGTTATGTTATTTATGTTTGTCTTCCCACTGATCGTAGCCACTAAGATAGGCCTATTTTAAATCGACTGCTGAAATAGGAAGGCCAGGATTTTATTTTATTTTATTATTTTAATTTAATTTTAAAACAGCATCTAAAATGTGTACTGAAAGTACATGCTAATAAAAAAGCAGGCAATGTGTGTGTGTGTGTGTGTGTGTGTGGTGCGTGCGCGTGCGTCTTCCTGTTTAACCTAATCTCACAAGGAACTTTTTGACACTTTTTAACATTCATGCACTCAAGTAAATAACAAAAAATACAGAATTATGTTTTACCCGAAAACGTAAAAATGACAAAGGCTTTTTGTGAGGGTTAGGTTTACAGACAGGCTTATCAGAAAATATTATTAGGTCAGTATAAATCATTATAGTCTGACTACAAATATATACGCGTGTCTGTCTGGCAAATATATAGTGTCTTTTTTCTAAAGTGTATGGTTAAATGTTTTCTTCTTTCTTAATATTTAAATGATTATAAAATGCAGCTTTTAATTGTTAAAGTATGTGTGCAATTTCAAATAAAACAATAACTGCACAGGCCTATTATTTAGCATTCATAAAATGATCCAGTGCAATTCTATTTGATACCAAAATTATTGTTCTATAAATACTATACATTCTTTAAAATAATCCAAATCAATTAATTTAAAATATTACAAAAAAATAATTTAAATGAATAAACTGCAAATACATTTAAATACTTATAATATTAAAAATACAAATACTAATATTATAAAAATACTAATATTTTTACAAGCAAAATTGTACTTGCACCTCAGAAATAGTGGTGGACAAATATGATTCAGCTCTGAAATTATTTTCTGTTTTGATAAACCAGTACTTAGTTCTTCCCAAAATACACCACTGCCCGTTCCCTCTTTTCCCTCTCCATCTTAATTTCTGAGTGTAAATGCAACCAAAATTATACTGAATGGTGTATAGATACAGCAGCAAAACTTCAGTACTATATTCAAACAACCTAAATAATTAACTATTGCTAGCCTGAATGTTCTACAATGCTGTTTAACATATAAGAAAGTACATTTAAAACAATTTTTGTTCAACACCAAATTGTTAGATAAAGATCTGTACCGCCAGATCCTTTTAGTTTCTCATGTGAAATAAATTCAAACTTTTCCCCCTTCTTTGTAGCATTCATTTTAAATAGGAACCTGCTCATAATTCTTGCTGAAGTAAACACACTCTCGTTTTTATCGTACATTCATGCTTAGTTAGTTCATTTTTCTTTGTGAATTGGCTATAACCGACAGCACCGGATTCCAAGCTTTCTCATGCCTCAGCTCCACCAGTTTAAGTATATTTCCACATCTCGCCGAGCTCATTTTTCTCCGAAGCCGTGTGTGATGATGACACTGCTTTTGAGTCATATCTCCTCCGGCTGTCGCACCTCAGTCCACCTCTCTGCCATCTCAGGATTATAGTATTCGCAGTTAAACTTTTGAATGGATGTCATAATATATGGGGGTAAAATTTATAGAGCTCCGGTCTCTGAACGGAGGACCCCCTTTGCTTTCCCTGCTCATTGCCAGACTATAAATTCTCCTCTTGTACGGTGCGCCTCGTCAGTAAAGGAACAATGTTGTGGCACTAAAGCATGCTAAATGGTTTCCCACATCATGTGTGAAGTCCACAATTGCGCCTTTAAACAGGGGCCGGCTAAAGGTCCATCCTGGAAATCTTGTAAATAATAAGTAATACTGCAAAAATGTTCAGGGGCCGCATGATTTCCAGTCTCATGTTGTGAATAACAGATCCTTTTCATTCAAATCGAATCAGTTCTTGTTAAGGACAATTTAGAGAGGTGATGTTCAATCGAGCCGTTCACCGAGGGATCTTTCTGTCTCAGTCTTTCGCTCCCCCCTTCCTAATGCCTTCTCTTCTTCTTTCTCACCCTCCTAATGTTTGCTATGCGCAGGCATCGCACAGAGGCCACTGCCTTTGCCTTTAATGAGGAAAAATGTGTCAATTTGCTGTTCTGTGTGTGCAGTTTGCGTATTGGCGAGTGGTACGGGGGGTTAAGGATGCTGGGAGTGCTGCTTTTTTCTAATCAAGTGCTGTACAGGAGAGCGCAGTAATTCGGCTCTCTCCATCTCTCCCTGATCAGCATTCCTCCCCTGCCTCTCCCTGCGGCCCCCCAGGGACCCTTGTGCCTTCTGTTTCACCTCATCTCTGAGGTTCATGCCGAGGTCAGGCTGTGTGTCCCGTACGCACAAGCACTTCTGGGAGACATGGATATGACATCGATCTGATGCAGATTTCTTGCAGTGTATATATACTATACTATAATATTCTGTATATGTATTACATTTACAAAAGGGATTTTACACACAAAAGTATATAAAAATCTCCAATATTTCAAATAACATTTGTACAAATAAATGTCATTATCATTCAGTTTAACAGACATTTTTAAGTAAAACTGAAATGACATTGACTAATGATATAAATGACATAAATTATGCCTTTAACAGGCACCGTTACTAACCGGTTGATCTGTTGTGCATAGGTTATTATTAAAATGAAACACTCAAAATTAAAATAAATAGAAAAGGGTAACACTTTATAATGGCTACACACTATGAATCATCTATTAAGCACTAGCAAATAGTTAGTTTGTTATCTGTTAAGCATTAACTCTACATTAATAGATGTTAGTAAGCAGTTTATACAGCAAGGGCTGTATTTTTGACTTATAAGCAAATTTATAATGTGCTTAATGATTGTGTTTTCATACTTTATTACTTATCAGTTGTTCATTAAATTCAGGATTGCATTAGTTACAAACCATTTAAGAGTAGATGGTGGCTTTTAGAATAATTTAGAATGAGTTAGTAAACAATTAATAAACTATTAAAATCAACATTTAAATATTTTATTATTAAGGCATATAATAATGGTTGTACGTTAATAAATGCTTTATTAACTCAACTTCATGCAGTTTTGTGACCTAATCTAAAGTGAGGGCTATTTATGCTTTGTAAATCTCTTATAAATGACAATTCAAGGCTTATTAATGAACAATAAATGTTTGCAATCTTATCTAAAAAAATAATTATTGTAAACTTTAAACAGGAGTGTCAAAATACAATTAGAAACAAATACAATTAAATAAAATTGGATAAAACAACAACAATATAATAATTTAACAATATATTATGATACAACATTTCAAAGTAATTTAGCGACAGTTACACAGTTTTATTTTACATAAGATTGCAAAGATTTATTTTTATGTTTCATTTGTGTATCTTCAAATGAATAGAAATTAATAAAGTCATTTGTTTTCTCTCTTTTTTTCCCTGTTAAGAATATAACTGATACTAATTGCTATTTATAAAGGATTTATAAAGCATAAATAGTCCCAAAATGGTCACAAAACTAGATGAAGTTGACTTAATAAAACATTTATTAACATACAAACCAACTATTAGTATAGCCTGAATAATAAGATGAATGTTAATTTGAATAGTTTATCAATCATTTACTTACGCATTCTGAATGATCTTAAAATAACACCAACTATTCTTAAATAACTAGTTTGTAAATAATGCAATACTGAACTAAGTAGTGAAAAAAATCATTAACAAAGTATGAAAATACAATCATTAAACACATTATAAATATGCTCATAAGTGAAGAAAACAGCACTTGTTGCTGTATTTATAAACTGCGTACTTATGTCTTTTAATGTAGAGTTAATGCTTAACAGAATTAACTATTTGCTAATGCTTAATAAATTATTCATAGTGTGTAATTTTAAAGGGTTGCTGGCAAATGGGTAAATCTAGTGGTTTAAGGATAGATGTCTGAAAACTTTATGAATTAATTTTATACATATTATACATTATTTAATTTTTCATCAAATCATTGTTTTCTTAATATTTGTCTTCCAGAACTTTTTGCTATATATATGAAAATGTTGCACTGAATGCCATTTTAGTGGGCAAATCAATAGATGAACATAAAATGAAAGTATGCATTATGAACAGGGAGGATGTTGTACTGTATTTATTTCTTATTTCTTTTCATTTTTTACAATTTCTTCTGTCATCGTTAATAATAAATAAACCTGCTAATTATAATCTTCAGTAAGTTACCTTTAATTCTCTCTCTTATATTAAAGTGTTTTGATGACTAAATGTACTTTTAGTAATTAATCTTTGAAGGTTTTCCATTTATTGAATATCAGCCAGTGCATGAATTCAGTATGCAGTGTTCTAGGCATGGGACGATAATCGTTTTCAAGGTATACCGCGGTTTGGAAAAGTCAAGGTTTTCATACCACCAAAATTTTCTGTAATACCATTCCTAAGGTATGAGTAAGATTTTTTATTTACATTTTTTTTGTTTGTTTTTTAGGTGTAAATTGTAAAGAAATCTGTGTGTTTGACACAAATGAAGACAGCAGAAGTCAATGATTCACTTGAATTATTTAGCCTGACATGTTTACTTCCCCAAAATACTTTAAATGTTTCTCAAAATAAAATATATTGTGTTCAAAGGGGAAATTTTTTTTTGTTTTTTAGCCAGACATTTAAAAAGAATATATTTTAGAGCAGTAATCACATACCGTGAAACCGTGAAAACGTGATATTTTTATCCAAGGTTATCATACCGTCAGAATCTTATACCAGCCCATGCCTACAGTGTTCAGTATGCAAATGAGATCTTCTGATTGGTTAGTAATCATTCATGGACACATTTAATCAATCGTGTTAATAAGTTAGAGGCCTTGAATTTTGTGCCCACTGAATCTGCCATAAATCATTGCATTGTATCGATGCTCGCTTTACAGAAATGTCAAGGTAAACCTGTAATGCGTTCATGCAATCCTAAATGCACTTATGTAGTAGAAAATCAGAGAAAAGAAAAATAAAATGAAGATTTTTTTAATTATTATTTATTTCTGTAACAATATGAAAGTCCAGAGTAATCTGTTTGAAAGTCTTCAATTTAATATATCCTTACAGAAGTAAAATTATCATGCAATTTAAAAGATTATGCAAAAGCTTATAACGCAAGTTTTGTCAGGCATCATAAAATGAACAAAAACTAACTTAAATCTGTAAACAAAACTAGGTTTTGACAGACACTGCATTTGTCACTACTGCTTGTGCCCTGTCATTGACTCACAGCCACTCAACTGTGATGCTATTTAATGCTGTTTTACATTAACTTCCTTGGATCATTACAGCATCAATCAGATTTTTATAGCTGGATAACCTGCTGTGCTCATAACATCACCTGTGAGCGCAATATTACGCATGTTGCTGAGGGTGTTAAATGTGCACAGAGCCCAGCTTTATTATCCGATATCCGAGCTTATGACAAACGCTAATTAATTAAATAGTATATGAGGTTGTTTGTTCACCACTCATTTGAGACCTGCTGCTCTCTCTGTCAAATCCGTTCTCCGTGTCATTGTTACAGAAGGGTTTTCTTCGAAACGAGTCCATGAGGAGTAAACACAGCAGTGCATTGGCGCTGGCAGGCGGTGTGCTGTGGACTGATAGCGGTAGCGTGACCTGGAGCTCTGCCTACCTCCATGTTGCAGAAGGAGAGAGAGGGAGGGGAGAATAGGCCGAACGTCTCTTGGTTCTCTGGTATCCCGCCGAGCTCCTCTCGTGGCATCAGTCCCCTCTCTCCTGCTGCCGTGGCACTGATGAACGTCCCTCTGTGTGGCACGCTCGATGCCTCACTCCACCAATCTCAGCCTGCCACATCGCAGAGGCCGTGCCATGCATCACCACAAAGCGTCTAGCAGCCGCAGAGAGCGCCTGGAGGAAAGTCATTAGCTTTGTGTCGCTCCTTTTCTTCTCTCTCCTCGTTTTTTCACTCTCCAAAATAAAGGTTCCAAAATGCTTTTTAGTGATGCCATTTTGGGTTTCTCAAAAAATAGTTTTTCAAAGAACACTTTTTTGTTAGTGTTAAGAACGTTTTAATGATCGAATCCTTTTCATAACATAAAGAACCTGCGTTTTAAAGGTTCTGTGGATGTGGAACACATGTGCAATCTCAAGTGCCGTGATAATAGGTGAACAAAATCACAGATTAAAATGAATGTAATTTGTAGATTGGTTGCAAAGCTTACCCATTGTGGAGTTAAAGTTTATCATTTGCATGAGTTTTTTTTTCTGTTACTGTGTTTAAAGAGAGGTTAAAGCATTCTGGCATTTAAATATTCAATATCTGTTTCAGACTACCATTAAATCTTCAAGGAAAAATATAAAACCAATTTTCCTTGTTTATCATATTTTATAGAGATATAAAAAAATCTTTCTAAAACGTATCTTTACAAATATTCAATTATTCAAGCCATCAGGTGACACACAGTTGAAGTCAGAATTATTAGCACCAGTGAATTATTAGCCCCCCTGTTTATTTTTCTACCCAATTTCTGCTTAACAGAGAGAAGATTTTTTCAACACATTTCTAAACATAATAGTTTTAGTAACTCATCTCTAATAACTGATTTATTTTATCTTTGCCATGATGACACTACATAATATTTTACTAGATATTTTTCAAGACACTTTTATACAGCTTAAAGTGACATTTAAAGGCTTAAACTAGGTTAATTAGGTTAACTAGGCAGGTTAGGGTAATTAGGCAAGTTATTGTATAACGATTGTTTGTTCTGTAGACTATCGAGAAAAAAAAATTAGCTTAAAGGGGTAATAATTTTGACCTTAAAATGGTCTTTAAAAAATTTAAAACTGCTTTTATTCTAGCCAAAATAAAACAAATAAGACTTTCGAAATATATCGTAGAAAAGCAAAACATTGAAATGTAATTCCCCCCAATATCATGCAGTTCTGATCGATGCTAATAAAAAGCTTTACTTTTAAGTGTGTATGTAGCTCTTCTGAAAATAAATCAAGCTTAGATATGGATGTTCCCTTGTGAAAAAGAACTCTTTGTTCAATTGCAAGGTTCGGTGGATTCAAGCGTGCTTCGAGGAACCTTCAAAGCCAATAAAGAACTTTTATATTTAAGAGTGAATATGTATGAGAGGTTTTGATGTTGCTTGTTATGTCTGAATATAGTTGGCAACCAACAGTATGAGAGAACTAAATAAATGAAGTCAGAAGGCACAGAGCCTCAGTGATGTAACACTCTGAAATATTCATAAACATCCACAGCACATTTAAATGGAAATGATTGGTCTTATGCTAATTAAGGAGGGAGAATGCAAGGGGTGATAGTTAAGAAACCTCAGTGCTCTGAATAATTAAAAATGCAATTTATAGTCGAAATGAAAATCCTCAATGCCATGTGCATTTTTATGGCGCTTTAATAAGTCCACAGAAATAAATGACTCTGTTTATGATGGTTTCAATCGTGCATGTTCATAAAAAACATGGGAACTGATGGAATGTAAGAAACGGACAGAAATATAATCTGGTTCAGGCTCTGGTTTTTGTTCTCTGTGGCTTTAAAAATGTCAAGCTCTGATTGGTTTGAAAGAAGTGACAGAAGTTGAATGTTGTGTCTGTTCATCCAATCAGAGTCTTGGGTTTCCTTGGAGACAGTTGAGAAAAGAAAAACATGCCATTTTTTTCACTAGGTGAAATGTTTGGTTACACTGCTACCCTGTGGAAGGATCACGAATACAGTGACCGTCCAGAAACCCGCCCATTGTTTGGTTTCCAGGTCGTAGGTTGTGAAGAATGACTGAACACAAATTCAACATTCATTTTAGCCATTGCTTAAACCTCTGAGCGCACCGTGGGGTCAGACAGCAAGGCCCGAGGAAGAAGGTTGTCAGTAGGTGTGTGAAGATTAGAGAGACTGTTAATTGTGCGTCATTCTCACATTTCTTGTGTTTATTCTGAACTATTACCGGGGCTTGACCTTTTAGATAAATGAACAGAGGGGGATGTGGATGGATGAGGGGAGTAAAAGGTGTCGGGACGAAAGCGTACAGGGAGAAAAATGAACCGAGAAGTGGCTGGACTGAGGCCTCGTTTTTTTCTCTTTTTTTTGATGATACATCAGCTTACCCTTGACAAACAGTTGTATTTATGATAGCTGTGTGTTCAGAAAAGGCTCACGTATGTTCGTGAATGAGAGCGAGGGTCAAAGGGCTCCTCTCTGAGATGGTCATCTGTCTGATAAACTGGACACATAACATGGCAGGCTACAGACTCGGTGGTGATGTCACACAGACTGGGTGCTTTTGATGAGCCGAGTCTTATTTATGGGGCATTAGATTCACATAGCTGTTACATACACCTCTCACACTTGTTGTTTTTCTTTTAACATTTTTTTCCTCCAATGACAAACTCAGTCGACTGCATAACATTGTCTGTTATACATCCAACGGCAGTCTTAAAGCTCAAAGACAAGAGATGCCACAGAGATTAGTTCAAGAGAAGGAAGCATCTGCTCATGTTTAAATGAGTTTTTAAATAAGCTTGGTAATGTGCCCAGAGGCCCACCTGTCGCCTACACTGTCTTTTAGCTCTGGAGGTTTGAAGCTGATGAAAGCTGGAGCACGAGGGTGAGGATTTGTGTCTCATTTCCCTGTTTGCAGCAAATTGTTCCCCTGCGCTGCAACGCTCATGTGCCCTAGAAAACATGCTAAAAATAGGTGCGTGGGTGCAGATTGAAGCGCAGCACGCCCTGCACCACATTTTGATATATTCCTATAACTGTTGTCATCATATTAGCAGTGCTTTCAAGAGATGGGGACAATTTTTTAAGGGTGAACCCCCTCTCTTTTATATCAAATGAGTCAGTTAAAGCACTTCTTACGTTGTCAGCTACAAGGGGAATTTTAGGAGGGAAAAAAGCATCTTTGTACATATCCTCTTTTTAGGGGTGCATACAAATATCCATATTTATCATATATATTTCTTTTCTATATCACATACAGTTCACATCAGAATTATTAGCCACCCTAAATTATTAGCCGCCATGTTTATTTTTTCCCCAATTTCTGTTTAACGGAGTAAAGATTTTTTTCAACACATTTCTAAACATAATAGTTTTAATAACTCATTTCTAATAACTGATATATTTCATCCATGCCATGATAACAGTACATAATAGTTTACTAGATATTTTTCAAAACACTAGTATTCAGCTTAAAGTGACATTAAAAGGCTTAACTATAGTTAATTAGGGTAACTAGGCAGGTTAGGGTAATTAGGCAAGTTATTGCATAACGATGGTTTGTTCTGTAGACCAGTGGCTCTCAAACTTTTTTCACCAAGTACCACCTCAAAAAAAAAATTGTCTCTCCAAGTACCACCATAATGACCGGTTTTGAAATGCAGTAGCGTAGCAGGCGTAATTAAGCAGCTACAGCTCTGCACGGTTCAAAAATGTGGCAGAATAATTCTTAGTATTATGAATATTTATTACTGTCAGCCACTTTAAACATTCTAAATAGTTCTAATATTAACACTGTACGGTGCTTACAGGTAGAAAAATAAACAAAACTTCAACATTTAAATTAAAATGTGCTTTTAAAGTTAATTAAAAAAGGCACTGTACTTAACAAGTCAAAAGAAAACTAAATAGTATTATCATAAAGTAGCTTACTCATCAAGTTCCTTGGACTTCATATTTGTATATAAGCTTTTTTGAAATATATGTTGCTGGTATATATGACTTATTTGTATGTCTTTAAAATCTAATCAGTAACTTGTTTTTTAAATATATGAATTGGATTTACATATTCAAATTAGAAGTTAGATCTGCATACTGCACGGTAGAGTAAGCTTTGTGTGTTAGAAAAGTTCATGATAAAACTATACCTGTCAACATTGGGATATAAAAATACAGGATACGCCCCCAACAACCGTTACAAATGAGGAGGAAATTAGCTTTAAATGAATGATTACATAACAAACATTGGAAAATTGAACATAAAATCAAAGGTCTAGCTTATTAAAATCAATTTACTGATCACATCGGTGTTATTGTACGCTTCAAATGAGGTTAAAAGTGTGTTCATTTGTTAACTTTAATAATTCAACGATTCCTCTGCGTACCAGAAAGCCCACAGTACCACAGTTTGAGAACCACTGCTGTAGACTATCAAGACAAAAATTATATATATATATATATATATATAGCTTAAAGGGGCTAATGATTTTAACCTTAAAATGGTTTTTTTAAAAATTAAAAACGGCTTTTATTCTAGCCAAAATAAAACAAATAAGAAAAAATATTATCATATATACTGTGAAAATTTCCTTGCTCTGTAATACATAATTTGGGAAATATTTAAAAAAGAAAAAAATTTGAAGGGGCCTATTTATTCTGACTTCAGCTGTATATGATGCATAGATTTGTTTTGTTCTACAAACAACGGATGGCACTTCCAAATTTAATAAACAAATTAAAACCTTTTTTTGCGATTAACACAAAATGTGTCATGTTTTTATGCATAGATTCATTATTTAAACTGTCGAATGCAATAGTTTTAACATGATTATTTTAATCACAAAAACAAACATATTTGTTATCCTAAAAATAAACTAAAAGACAACTTTCTATTTAAAATTGGGAAGAAATATTATGAATCCTTATATTATCAAATATTTGCATTTTAATTAAACCCATTCCCAATAAACCCAAACCAAGAAATACAACAACAGTATTACAAAAAACTATTTATTGGATATAGATATATATGTATTAGATATGTATAGTTTTTGTCATTTTTGTATTTTAATTGCATAAACAATAAGCAACATTGTCCTGTTCTATTTTTTTTTTTTTGGCTATTTATACCTTTTTAGTTTTCACTTTGCCACATTTTGTTTTTCACAGCATTATTTCTCTTGATTTCTGGTTGACAGTTTTTGAAGAGATCCCTCTGGTGGCTGCACAAGACCTGAGTAACATTCTGAAGCAAGGCTACCTGGAAAAGAAAAGACGAGGTAAAGATCTTTAAAAAAAAATCAAGTGCATTTTAACATCTGCAAACATTTATATTTTTACATTTCTTTGGTCAGATCACAGTTTCTTCAGCATGGAATGGCAAAAGCGGTGGTGTGTTCTGAACAATACCATATTTTATTACTTCGGGAGTGATAAAGGTATGTCTTGTTCCATGTGAATACAGTGCTCAGCATATATGAGTTCACCCCTCACAAATCTACCTTTTAAATTCATATTTTTAATAGGAAGCTAGACAATATTATATTTGTGCACATTAGATTAGTCAGTACTGAAGCTAAATCTGGAGCTTATCTAACAAGATAACTTACTTATTAAGTCCGAAAACTAGTACACTCAAATTTATATGTTATAGAAAAATATTAAATACACATTTTTAAAGGAAAATTCAAGAGAAGTAAAAAAATGTAAAAATTTTGTTGAAATTTTGTGAATTGTATTTTTTTTGCAATATTTTGCTTGAATATAATTGTATTATTTTTCAATTTCTAAATATGTTTGATGACTAAAATTAGATCTTAATAAATATATCTGTTTAATAAATCTGTTTTGTTTAAATGCACCAAAATACATTGCTGAGCACTGTAAGTATAAATGTTTTTATCAAGAATATCAAAAACAGAGATGCTGAGAAACTTTGAATTTTTTTCTGAATTAAGACAAGCAGCAGAAGGGCTCGTTTTATATCAACGGCTACAGTGCAGAATTGGTTCCCAGTTTACGCAAAGACTCCAAGAAGAGCTCCTGCTTTGAGATGAGTGCTCCTGGAAGACGCTCTTACCAGGTTCAACACACACAAACACACTCACATTAACCCTCACGTTCAGTCAGTCATCCTGCTGTCATTGCAATGAAGATTGAAAATAGCCTCCAAATCCACAATGTGTTTTTCCTCTACAGTTCACCGCCAGCAGTCCTCGTGAAGCAAGAGAATGGGTGGACCAGATCAATTTTGTTCTTAAGGGTAAGCCATATATGAAATGCATTTTTATTGAAATGCAAAACATATTTATATCATTTTATAAATGTACCTGACTTGGGCTGAGCATCTCGGTGATCATATTGAGGTGAAAAGGGCAATTGTATAAAAAAGAGGCATAACAATAACTTTCCCTCCAGCACAGCCAATAAGACCGGCTCTAGACCTCCTCATGCTGCACGTCATTGAGCTTCTGAGCCCAACGTGCCTCAGGCTGCCTCCTCTTCCCCGTAGCGCTGCGCTCTTTACAGGAAATTGATTGGGATTTGCCCGGTCATCCTTTAGGGGCATTGATCTGGTCCTGCTTGGCATCCAGGCAGTGAGGATACGATAGCCTGTGTTACAGAGCTCAGTCACCTGCAATCAGGCTCTCGCTCCATCTGAGACAGATCTGAGGCATCCTCGCCACTCTAAAATGGGCTCAATGCGGCCCTCTGATTTGCGGGAAGTAATGGACACTCCTGAGATAGTTTTCTCCCTCCCCATCCCCCTTCGCACATGTAGATACAGCCAACTGGCACAAGAGTTCTGTATTAGCACTGTAATAAATTTTAAGTTTAACACCTCTATTTTATTATGCTATAGTGGGTTACAAAAATCTAAGAATATACTGAAAATCAGTTACAGGTGAATTTAAAATGGACACAGATGAAAACAGATAAAGTTTACCTAAAATTTTAAGTTAGCAAAAAAAGGAAAAAAGTTTTATTTAAAGTTAATAATTCATTAAAAACTTAGAGTTGATCCACTGTCATTATGGAAAATTGTGACAAAAAAAGAGAATAAAGCTAGACTAAGAAAATAAGAAAATTAATGTTATTTTCATTGGAATTTCAATTTATTTTTTCAATTGAATTATGCTTCTATTGTATTTTGTTATACTTTATTTTGATGTTCCTCTTCAGAAATTTTGTTGACTAAGCAAATTTGCAGCTTAATGCAAGCTACATTACAACTAACTCTCATTATTACTGAGTAAGAATAAATTGTTAATAGACTATTAGGTTAGGCTTATTATTAGTGTAAGATTAATAAGTTGGCAAGTTTTTTTGCAGAGTTACTTAAAGTCAGATGAATATCTGTTTGGAGACTGTGAAAATAAAGTGGTAGTAGATATTAAGCTGTTTACTAATACTTCAAGTGCTGTAGAGAGGGATAAAATTCAGTTGCCTCTGCAAATGTAAAACAAAATCAAACAAACAAACAAACAAACAAACAAACAATGAATAAATAAATAAATAAATAAATAAATAAATAAATAAATATTTGGCTGCTCAAGTGCAATTGACTTGATCAAAGCTCATAATTATTTGTGTAAAGTCTCAAAATGCATCTGCACTGAGCAACAGTTGCATTTGGAATTTGGGGAGGTGAAGCAGGTTAATGTGTGCTGCAATTAGTTTTTGTGAATTAATGTTTACAACATAAAACATACAAATTATCTGCTTTTTTTTTTTAGCTTTTTGAAATAAACTGGAATTATCAGAAGTTGGCATATTACAATAAACATGATATAAATAACATAACATTTAATGTAGATAAGCAACATCACAACATTTGTAGTACTATTCTACCCAAACATCACTACAGCTGTTGAGCCATATACTGATTTTATACGTTAATAAAAAGGTTAAAATTAATAACACATTTCTCACAAAAATGAAAATGATCATTATTTACTCATCCTTCACTTGTTGCAAACTTGTGAGCTTCTTTCTTCTCATAAACACAAAATAAAGATTATTTAGAATAATGTTGGTAAACAGACAGCAGCTATTGACCAGGAAGTAGAGGGTGAATAAATCACAGACTTTTAATTTTTGGGAGAACTGCCCCTTTAATCGACTTACATTTCAGAATGCATCATCTGATTTTGCTCAGTTTCAATTCCTCTCTCACGAAGGCTTCTTTCCCGATTGAATTAGTCATTTTCATTATTTCAGCATTCATGTTTATTTCATGGCTTCTCTTCAAGTGGTCTCAAAGCCCACTACACTGGTTGTTTGCCTGCTGTTGCTTTCATTGTTTCAGTGTTAGTGATTGATTTTATGGCTTTTCTCTAAGATCTGAGTTCGAACTTCATCCCCTTTGATGATGATGAGGAAGAAGAAGAGGTGGAGGAAGAGGAAGAGACATATGATGATATTGAACGAGCAACCACACCACCACCTCCACGTCCTGGAGCAGCATCTGCACAGGTTACAACCCCCCAAAAAGCTCAAAACAGCCGTGAGGAGTGGAGAGACCAAACACTGCCTCAGGAAGACGAAGAAGATGATGAAGAGGATATTTATGAAATACTTCCAGGTAAAAAAAAATGCATCGCACTGTAAACAAATCAAGGGGATGCTACTGATTTTTAAGTTTTTCATGATTGTAAATTTCACTACTGGAATGAGTTCTTGATGGGATTTTAGTGGAGCACAGCTAGTGAGGTTGTTACCATCAGTGCTAAAATGTTGGACATTGTCAATAAAAGCAAATACATCAAGATCTGGTCACCCAAAGTGATAGCAGGGCCCTCGCAGGACCTAATGAGATCTCTGAGGAGAAATAGATCACTCTGGAGTGCTGTCATTTTCACCTTACTTTGCCATGTGTGCTGGGCAGCTGAGCTGGCCACAGATGGCGGATCGAGTGACCACCTCTCTCACTTTTCCGCCCTTCATTCATCTCCCTCTCATCATCTTGTGCCTCTCAGATTTTCAGTTTGGAAAAGTGCTGAGCAAAAGTGCTTTTATGACATTGTCTGAAAAGTGCTGATTTAAGTGTTAATGCACGAACTTACATTATTGCATGCAAAGAGTTTCTTTGAAACCGTATCACATAGATTAAAAGATTGAGGAAGATGTATTTGGAGAAATTAAAACTTTTGTTTAGAATGAAATTGATCAGAAGTGGAATTAAATAAAAAAACATTTATTTAAACTTTGAGCTATAATTTATTAAAGAATTCAGAAAATGCTAACATGTAAAGTAGCTGCTGCCTTATTTTAAACTTAAATAACTTTATAAGCAATTAAAATGTAAAATAATATTACTTTAAACTGATTTAAAAATATCAAAATGAATCGTATATAAGTGAAATTGAAACGTTTATCTTCATTTAATAAATTAAAGTAACAAACATTTGTTGGCATAACGTAATAATCATATAATTGTTTTACACAAATATTAAGCAGCATAACATTTCAGCATTGATGACATGTTTTTGAGCATTAAATCACTACATCAGAGTACAACACGAGGATCGTGTAATGATAAATGTTAAAATATATAAGTATAAATAAAGAAAACATTAATTCATTTTCTTTTCGGCTCAGTCCCTCTATTAATCTGGGATCACCACAGCGGAATGAACCGCCAAAACTCATCCAGCATATGTATAACACAGCAAATGCCCTTCCAGCTGCAATTCATCACTGGGAAACATCCATACACTCTCATTCACACACATACACTACGGACAATTTAGCTTTCCCAATTCAACTATACCACATGTCTTTGGACTTGTGGGGGAAACCGGAGCACCCGGAGGAAACATGCGGACACGGGGAGAACAAGCAAACTCCACACAGAAATGCCAACTGACACTAGCCGAGGCTCGAACCAGCGACCTTTTTTTGCTGTGAGGCTGTTGTGCTACCCACTGCGCCACCGTGACAGTCAATAAAGCAAACATTAGATTTTGAGTATTTTTTTTACAAAATTACAGTTTTGTAAAGAAAAAAATCTAATAAAATGTGTGCTGCTGTATATTAATTCACAATGTTTGCTTTAATTCTATCACAAAAATGAAATGTGATTTGTTTTGTAAATGTTAGATACAGAATGCACAGACTGTAAAAAAGTAAATAACCTGTAAGTCCTCTTTTGTATGTTAATTTAACTTAAAATAAATCTAGCTCTACACAAGTTTCAAATCAGTTTACTTCTAAAGTCAATTTAATTAAACAAACAAATTTTCCTGAGCAGACAATTCACATTTTGACATGAATTTACATCTCTAGTAATAAAATGAAGCCTTCTATGACACGTTTTAGATATACATTTTGCACGTGGGCATATGGTAAAGGGCTACTTTAGCTTTACAGGTTTTTTTCTTCATGCTGTTCCTGGAAGCTCAGGGCAAACGCGTGCTGTGGGAAGTATAGGGTTGCTGGACGGTGGTTTTATCGGCAGGCTGACAGCGTGAGGATGGATGTGGGAGACAGAAAGCTGGGCTATCACTGTCACCTCATAGACCTAGAGGTGCCACGCCCAGAATCAATGCCTGTCTGCCTGAAACAGACTAGCCATCTAACCCGGCCTGGCACCTCCGCCATAAATCACACAGGAGCTGCAGATATTGTTTGAAACTCTTACAAAAGAAGGACACAAATTTGATCCGGAAGTTGGAAGATGTAGCATAAATTGGCAGAATTTGGTATTTGATGAGTTGATAGATTGTACTTGTTCTGTATTTTTATAACCTTTGACCTTCTGCGTTTATTTTCCAGATGATGAAATTTCTGACAATGCTGAAGAGTGCAGTGAGAGAACTGGTGAGTACTTTCTGTGTGTGTTTGTGTATGGGAAAACAACTCTGGTTTAAAATCAAGGGACTTTAAGTTGTGCCAATCATTGACACACTGAGTTTTGGTGGGTCTTATGTAAATCATAAATCAACTTTGATTGTTTTTATGTTGAAAACTCAGTTTCTTTCAGACCAAAATATCAGACCAAGACAGGGGAGTAAATATCTGAATTTAAATTTTTGACAAACTATTTATTTAAGATAAAGAAAGAGTTCTACTATCGTTTTTGGCACTGTTGATATTTAATCATCACAAAGAAATGTACAGACATAGCAGGTAATGAACCTTAGTTATATTATGAATCATGTTATATAATTCAGAGGTTCATTAGCTGTCTGTACATTTCATTAGCTCTCTACGTTTCTTTAACATGTTATTACATTATTTATTTAATATATGAAGAGTTTTGATGCATAAACCTCTAAAAGCCATCTGATGTTTTGGTGTAGGCTCAGCAAAAACCTCTAAAAGACATCTGATATTTGTATGCAGGCTCAGTAATTTTACTTTTATAGTAATTTAGATTGCCTTTAAAGTGAAATAACTGAACATAAACATAGGAGGCTGACAAAATGTTCATTTTAGGAGAACATTTCAAATGGCATTTTTGCATCAGAAAACATTAAGTATATATTAAATCGGATATGGTTGGTTACCAAAACACAGAAAGGATGTCCACTGGAAATGAATTTGTATAAACAATGAGGGTGCCACGGTGTCGTAGTGAGTAGCACGTTCGCCTCACAGCAAGAGGGTCGCTGGTTTGAGCCCCAGTGGGGTCAGTTGGCATTTCTGTGTGGAGTTTGCATGTTCTCCCAGTGGTTGCGTGGGTTTCCTCCGGCTGCTCCGGTTTCCCCCACAAGTCCAAAGACATGTGGTATAGGTGAATTGGGTAGGCTAAAATTGTCCGTAATGTATGAGTGTGAATGAGTGTGTATGGATGTTTCCCAGAGATGGTTTGCTGCTGGAAGGGCATCCGCTGCCTAAAAAACATATGCTGGATAAGTTGGCGGTTCATTCCGCTGTGGCAACCCCAGATTAATAAATGGACTAAGCCGAAAAGTGAATGAATGAATGAATAAACAATGAGTTGAACCATCTCAGATAGCCGGAGCATGGCTGTGATTTTGTCATCTGACTGTTTATATTATTGTATTCTGACAAGTATACTTATCAGCTCCTACTTTTAATCTCTCTCTGACTGACGTGCAACTGAACTTGCTTTTATTGATGCAATATTTTCAAAAGTGTATTAATAAAAACCTTCTCTTTTTTTCAAATCAAGGGTCTTCAGATTATGCCAATTATTACCAAGGCTTGTGGGACTGTGAGGCTGAGGGACCGGACGAGTTGGCCTTCCAGAGAGGAGATTTGATCTACATCCTCAGCAAGGTCTGTGTGTGCTTCCTCACATCTCTCACATAAACACACACATACAAGGTCAGAGTTTTAGTTCAGCTCTGTTGGCTTGGTGGCCTTGGTTGATTTGTTAGTTGAAGCTCTCTGCATGTATTTTGATTTTTTTTCTCTTATCTCGCTCTATCCATCTCCTCACTAATGATGAATAATACGCAGCTGGCCATAAGATGAGTCATATCGGTCAATACTCGCTGACTTTCTCTTAGCAGCTATTCATTTACTGTATTCTCAATGACAAAGCTGGGATGTACTTCGCTCAGTCAGTTCATTCTTATTGCAGCATTCTGAAAAAGCGCCTCAGATAAAATATAATGCATGAGGATTTGCGGCATTCTTTTTCTACTGCTTTGATTGTTGTGTATCAGTCACAAAATAAAATGAATAGCGTATCCGCAACACGTTGTCTTTATAGGAAAGCAAATGATTTTTCTCCAAGAGATTTGCGAGCAACAAATTGAGCGTGTTTTGTAGCATGCCATATTGACATAAGAGAAAACTCCTTTTACATCTGTGGTCTGTAGACGATTGCAGTGCTGTGGCCACACAGGCACTTTCTCAATAATAGGCTGTTGATTCATCGCTGTAGTTGTGTTTCGGAAAATTGAGTGGTCGGCCAAGCAAACCACTTTATTTGATGCATTCACTTTAATCTATATGTTTTTGTGTTTTACAAATGGCTTGTAAGCAGGAACACATAGTGTAGCTGTTTCTTAAAGATACACCAGTGAAAGAATCAATGTGTTTTAATTTTGCCTTTGACTTAGCTCCATATTATCTTAAAGGGATAGTTCAGACAAAATTAAAATTCATTATTACTGTTCAAAACTGATCTGGGGTGCGTTTCCGAAACATTAACATGCGTTACCATCATTAGCCAACTAAGGTCGCAAGTTCCGTCGTTACAAACATAGTTCATTGATTTGGGGTTTCTGCGTCGCAAACTTCCATGATTGCAACTACACCTCTGGGGCTGTAGTTAGAAACATAGTTCCTGGCTGTGTTCTATTGCCAGTTATGCTTCCTATGCCCTATTCGTTTAGAACATACTAACATTTAAAATTGGATTTATTTTTTTTTTAAAAGCATTAAAGTCATCACTCTTAGGTGTAATTTGCTTTCCAAGTATTTTTACAGTTCAGTTTTAGCGATCTTCATGTTTTCAATTGCGCTTCCTTCGCAGTGCACTTTGAAACCATTAATGTCATTTAGAACACAGTCGTGGCTCATGACGAGTTTAAATTTATAGTAGGTTATTTATTAAGTATCTACTGTATAAGACATGGGACATGGGTTGTTTAGAACATTTCTGCTGTGGTTTGCATGTGTCAAATTGTAAAAGTAGACTTTAAGAATAAAACAACAACAATTTCCTACTTAATAATAAAAATAATAATCGTCATCATCATAAATATTATTAATATTATTATTAAAGTATGTTTTTTTTCCATTTCCTAATAAATAATAAATATAAAATTGTATTTCTTAATAGGCTAAATAGCCTCATTATTTATTTATATGATTTATATATGATATTAGAATACGTGTAAGCTTCTGTGAGTAATTTTATGTTAATTTAGGATAGAACATGGAATATTCTCAATAATATTTGTAGAGGAAACATGTGCCGTTTACATATATTTCAATTAATATAGAAAACTTGTGCATTTTTTTTAACCAAAACTAATATTGGATTATTTTTAAATGCGTGTGTGTGTAAAACACTATCATTTGCACAAAGAAATCATGGGGTTCTTCTCTAAATAAGTTGTTACCACCCCATTTAGAGCATCATTATGAGCGTTTTACGTTATAACTAACGTGGTTCAAACGATGGAACTGCGACAGAGAAACTACGGGTTTTGGGAAACACTCGTCACTACATCGCTCTTTTGCCAAACGATGCATCGTACTATGATAGTTCAGCCGCGAGTTACGTTGTTGTTTGAGAAACGCACCCCTGATTGTTTATTCAGCAGCGAAACAGAGTGCGAAAACAAAAACCGAAGTGACATAATCAAGTAAACGATTCAAGTTAAGTAGGAAAACAAAGGAGACGGCTGTAATTTCGCTACACTTCTCATAGATTTTCAAACTATATGGATTATTAGATAGTCAGACATCAAATCAAATCACTTTTATTGTCAGCAGTACGTGTACTATGATTAGTGAAAAGCTTAGGTACTGGCTCCAGACAGTGCAAAAAACAGAAAGTGCAAAATACAACAACATAAACTTCAAAAATCCAAACAATGTACTATTAGCAATGTTGAGAATAAAAGACAATAAATACGTGAAAGACAATAAATGCATTAAGAAAAGAAAAATGTTTGCACGAGCGAATCCCATGGTGAGTGACATGTACTGTGATAATTGTACTAAACACTGTTTTACTCTGTATGTGTGCATTTCATTTTCCAGTTTCCCTTTTTAAATAAGGAAGCAGATTACTGCCACCTGTAGTTGCAGAAAGACACATCCTCTCACACAGGTCCAGAACACATGATCTTGTTTCAATCAGCTGCTGTCCGTTTGGTGTGTTCATGTAAAACGTTTTAGTCCAGACAAGACCACATGCAAGTTGACAGCACAGCTGGTTTACGACTTGGTGTGTCCTGGCCACACACACACACACACACACACACACACACACACACACACACACACAAAACTTACTTTATCCTCAGCAGGCACAGGACATCAACATGACATCAGATTGACGTTGTACCCTAAAGTTGTGGGATGTTGCATTTTGTTTGGAAATGAAAATCGGGTTGGTGTCAGAACCCAACGTCAGGCCAATGTCAATGTCCAACATCCAACCTAAAATCAACCAAATATCAACGTCTAATGATGTTACAGCTTGACATAGTGTGGACGTTACCACTATGACGTCTATCAGACATTGGATTTTGGTTGCCATACTTGATGAAAAAATATCAGTATTTGACATCAATATGACCTTGGTTTAAGATGTTGGCTCGACGTTGGATTTTGGTCACTTTCCAACACAACCTAAAATTAACCAAATATCAGCGTTATTTGACGTCAAAATAATGTCCTTAGGTGCTGGCTAGACGTTGAACTTATGTTTTGACTTTACGACTTACGACATTGTGTGCCTGGTGGGACATTGTGTTAACGAAGAGACATCCATTTTAAAATATAATTTTATATATACAAAAAGCAAACTGAATGCAAGTAAAGTTTAAGTATAGTAAACTTAGAATTTTTATAAATAACTTTTGTTATGATATCAAATAAAATGTCAAGATTAGGGTAATATTGCTTCATCATCTTTCAGTCTAATAGATAAATTTGTATAAATAACATATACTTACTATACACTATTTTAACAGACCTTGTAAAAAACAGGTAAATTAAGTGGAATAAATGAAGTATATAGAATATGGAGATTTATGAGAATTAAATAGTATTTTGGGGCTGCATTGTGATTAAGTTTTTCAATATATCATAGTGTTCTAAACATGCTTGGTAGATAGAAAATATAAGATTTCTGGCATATACTATTGTTACAGTAAAAATCTATAAAATGTCACATAGCAAAATTCCCCCTTTTAAGTGAACTATATCTTTAAGTAAGTAACAGAAAGAATTCTACCATCATTTATGTTGTCACTGTTGGCTTTTAATTATGATTAATAAACTGTACAGACATGACAGCTAACAAACCTCCTGTTTAAATAATGACAGTCAATGCAGGTTTGTCCAGAAAACACTAAGTATGTATTAAATCTGATATGGTTGGTTACCAAAACACTGAAAGGATGTGCACGGGCCATTTATTTTTATCTCGTGCCATATTTCTAATTTGTATAAACAACGAGGTGAACCATCTCAGATAGCCGGAGCATGGCTGTAATTTTATCATCAGGAGTTTTATATTCATAAGTATATTTATCAGCTCTTACTTTTAATCCCTCTGTGACTGACATGTAATTGAACTGGCTTTTATTGATGGCGATATTTTCGAAAGTGGCTGCACTTGTATCTCTCGAATCTCGTAGACCTCTTCAGAAGCGTCCTCAAGTATCATTTCAGACAATGTGGGGTTGCTGCTGCTCTTGTTTTACGGGTGTTTCCCCTGGAACGTTGACCTTACTGAATGAAATATAGGCCCGTTGGCTAGAACTCAAGCCTAACTCTAGCGGTCCCACTCATAAAGCAGTGGTCATAAAACCGGAGTGCATAAATTCTGCTGCACAGAGGCGTGGAGGGGAGGCCAAGTATATTTGTGTCAACACCAAGCGTAATTACAAGGTGATAAAGACGTGGAAAGTGCTAAATCAATTCCGCTAACCAACAGGTTTTTGAGGCAGCGCTATGATTGACCGCTGCAAAGTCACAAATCAAAGAGGTCGACAGCGCTGTCACAGCACTGGTGTAAGCAGAGCGTACAGATTAAAAAAAGCTCTCTCATCAGTCTTTATTGATCCACCACTTACATTGAATAAACAGCTATTCGGCTCATCTACACAAATCACTTCATGTATCTATAATATGTGGCAGCATTTTTCGCATCTGCACAACATAGTTGCTTTATTGGGGCTTATTATTGGAGTGTTTTGTTTATGGAAGCATGGAAATTAAATTTGAAGTGGTAGTTCAGTGCTTTTGTGGATAATCTGTCTGTTGTTCCAAAATAAATCTATTTTTAAAAAGGTTTTTCTTTGTCTCTACACTAAAAATGAATCTGATTTCAATGGGGAGATTTGGTGAGAATTGGTTAAAAACATTTTTTACTATGCATTTTTAGATGTTTTACAGTAAATTACCATTAAATTGACGGTTTTTAAAAGTGATGAAGACAAGAATTTATAGTTTAAAGTGAAAAACATAAATTGACAAAATTACCTTTCTAACACTTCACGTTTGATTCATTTGTTCATTTTCCTTTGGGTTAGTTTCTTTATTTATCAGGGGTCACCACAGCGGAAGGATCAGCCAACTTATCCAGCATATGTTTTACACAGCGGATGCCCTTCCAGCTGTAACCCAGTACTGGGAAACATCCATACACTTTTACATTCACACACATACACTACAGCCAATTTAGCTTATACAAATCACCTATAGCGCATGGCTTTGGACTGTAGGGGAAACCGGAGCACCCGGAGGAAACCCACACAAACACCAAGAGAGAACATGCAAACTCCACACAAAAATGGCAACTGACTCAAACCAGTGACCTTCTTGCTGTGAGGTGACACTGCTAACCACTGAGCCACTTTGATTTAGGGCTGAGCAATTTGGCCTAAAATCAAAATCTCAACTAAGTGAAGTTTCATGAACTAATTTCGAGAGGAGCACGTGATATGATTAAGCACGCCTCGCTGATCATCTGTAATCATTAATAATCCAATCAGAGTGATCCAAGCTTACTATAAACTGATCATTTTTTTTTCTACTGCTCTATATTCGTTTTGGAAGAATCCCCTCTTCCACCCCATCTCCTCCTTTTTTCCTCCCTTTTCTAAGGGGGAGCTTTCGAGACCTGTCTGATCTCGGATTATATGCTTATTGACTGGGCGAGAGCCTTGGGCTCAAATATCTCCTAGCTCAGGGTTCTCTCCTGGGACAGCATGCCAAACCTGCTATAAACGCTAAGCATATCTAAGTGTGAACTCTTGAATGGAACACTTTAACCTGATTACGATTAATGAATGATTCTTTTATTTATATATTTATTAAATTTTTTTGCTCTCAGTTCACTGACAGGTTTTGTACAGCAAATGTGTTCACAAATTATAAGTGAGACACTTTTGAATGAAGGGTGCATTACTTGATTTTAAAATAATTAGGAATAAGGAAACACACATTATCTACAATCTATGATTATTTATTAAACAACGTTGAACAACTGAAATTAAAGCACACATTGCCTAAATAACTTGCACTTTTGGAAACAAAACGTATTATTTTGAGCGTTTTACATATTAAAAGTAAACAGTATCTCTTCTAAATAACTCTTGCATATCCTGTAAATAATATTTTAAACAGAGCACTTCTTGCATCTTTTGTTAACAAATATTTTAACGTACATGATCATTTTAATGTAATGGAATATATGCCGTCTCAAAGCATCTCTGATCTTACAATTTTCAAATGAATCAAATTGTGATCTTACAATCACAAAATAAGGCTCAAGAATGGGTCCATCGTCCTACTTGACCAGAGTTCAGATGTGGCTGCAAAGTAGCTACGGAAGCATAAACCAGCCTCAGCCTAATAGAGCGGGGTCACGCGACTTCACGTTGCGATAGGGAAAGTAATTGAAAAAATCGTCCTGGAAAAATTTGATCGATTATAGGTTCTGAATGTTTTTTTAATAACTTTTCGATGAATTGCTGAGCCCTACTTTGATTGGATTTTAAGTAAAATATTTTTCTTCTTGTAGTTATGTAGACAAGGGTTTTATTTTATGTTGTTTAATGTTTATTGATTACACTGCATGCCTTCTGTATGCTAGTATTATTTCCTTAATCTGTTTGCGATCAAATGCATTTTTTTTACTGTAAGATTAAGTTATATTTGTAAAACCTAAAATGTTACAATGTTACAAACTTTTATAGCAAAGTTCTAGCAACTACAGCTTTAATTTGTAACACTTTTTGTTTACAGTGATAAAAGTTAATGGCGTCCAGTGGATTTGGATTTTGCGTTTTGGTCCATAAAATCTATCCTTTAAAATATTATCTTACAGCATCACAGAAAAAGTCATACACGTTTTGAACAAAACATGGTGGAAAAAACTGTTTAAATTCTTGACCGCACTACCTAGTTGAATCCCAACATTTAGTTTTAATCTACCAGTGATCGATTAACATACAGTTGATTTTGAATGTAGCACTGTTTTCTTAAGATCAGCCATTGTCTTGCGGCATATGCAGTATGGTGTCCGAACATGAAAAACGCTAACATCGATCTGCCAGCTTTTCACAGCCTACTGAATCTTCAGGGCTGAAGAATCACGGCAACAGGGCAGCAAGATATTTTTCATCCTCTTCTAATGACATAACATTTTTGCTACCAAACACATATACTTTCATTTGTCTTACTGTTGTAAGTCTGGCTCTTTGCTGTGTTTGGTTGAAGGGGCCTACGGTGACTTTCTAAACCATTCTTTTTTCCTCTTCAACCATGCCATCCTTTTGCATTCCTAACTCTTAATTTATGCCCCTAGATTCAAAGTACATGACTCCCAAAGGTCAGACACAACACATGCCAGAATTCCCAGTGGAATCCTCTTAAAATCCTGGAATGAGAAGCAAAGAGATTTATTGCACTCAAGATGGAGGCAGACATCTCCAGGACCCCTTTAACATGCAAGCCCAATGATATCCCTTTCTTTCAGTTCGTCCTGGCCTTTCTACAGCATGTGCTTTACACTTTCACCGTTAGGGGCTGTAAACCAGGCATTCTGGATGCCAGTCTAGTCAAGGGCCAACCCACTATTAACATCCAGATGCTCCATCACTTTGGATGTGGACACTACTGCCACCTTCTGACTGAAGTTTAGATGGTTTCTCAAGCTGGGTGGCCATGTGCTGCCGTCTTTGTGTGTTACTTTTATCATTTTATAATTAGGAATTGTTTTTTTTCTTTTAAGCATTTCAGCTTTCTGACTACCATTTGATCGGAAAAACACCATGTTTATCCCATTTGCATGTATACGTATACATTTTCTCACGTTTCACTGTGCGAGTTTTACAGGTAGACATAAATGTGAATTTGCATGTGAATATGTGGTTCTCACAGACGAAACCGGGTGATTGTGAGTGTTATCTCCTCCCTATTGGGACACATCCTCGTAAACTTCAGACAGATGACTGCTCCGGTTGGCCTCCCGCCCAGGGGGTCAGTCTCCTACAAAATGCCCAAAGAAAAGGAAAAGGTGCCATAAAAGAAAAGGAAAATCCAGTGGAAATAGATGCTCCTTTTTAACTCATTCTCACACTCTCATCTAAGGACCTGCCTTCATTGTGGCCGCAGAGGCGCTCTATAGACATATATTGAGCTTTCTATTTACCAGCAGAGGCATCAAGGGGTGAGTCTGGGGTTTTGGGGTCATGCAGAAGGCAACGGTCATCTCCCGGTCAACTACAGTAGGTCATTATTCAGCCTAAGCCAATAGTCCAGAACTGCACGGCGGCCGCCCCCCTCACACTCTGCATAATTATTATAAATGGGAGGCCACATAAACAGCCATCATTACAGGCTCTCAGCAGCATACACAATCCACTTTAAATGCCTATTAAGTTTAAGTGCCATCAGTAATCCCCAAGTGTACTTTTACAATGGCAGATTATTTGGTCATCCGCACTTTTACTCGATGTCACACCTTCGAGTGCCCAGGATTTGGGATTAAACAAGGCCTGTGGCGGTTTCTCCCGACTACGCCAAGCAAATATTAATTTTAAGAGTTCTTAATGGCAGGCGAAGATGAAAATGACATGCAAATGAAATGCGCTGATTGAGACAAATTGAACGATGGCTGTCTTTGCCGGAGCTGCAGATCAATACCTGTTCGCCACCTGCTGTGTCTGCTGCTTAGGACTAGCAAACAACGTGACGTATCGGTGTTTGTCTTTTAAGATGGCTGGATGAGTGAGTCCCAGTGCAGCACTGAGCATGTGGTGCCAATGCTTTACGATGCGAGTTAAGGAAGGAGAAGCAGGAGAGGAGAAGCGGAGGGGGGGTTTGTAGCACCCGAGCGCCGAGTTCAGCGGCGGGGCAATGAGAGACTTCCTGCGCTCCATCACTCCCAAGGCCTACCTCAGTCAGCTGGTGGCCAGGGGCAGAGGCCTCATGTCTCATTCTTATTACCATGTCTCCTGCCTCCATGGTGTGTGTGTGTGCGTTTCAACTTGCAACGGGAAAAAATTAATGCGTGCGGGCACCGAGGGAGAGTTTGCAAATAAGGAAAATGATTAAAACGCGATTGAGGAAGGAGGTGTGCATGCGAAGCGTGTAATCTTAGAGGGAAATTTATAGAGGGGAGAAGAAAAAAAGGGAGGTTTTCAGGTATTCTGGTGTTAATATAGACAGGAGTCACTTTTGAGCCTGTCATGATATTTCTGAAGTTAAGCCACTCCTTTTTAAGGCATCATTAGCTGTCAATCTGTCCCGCGGTCAGAGAGCAATGGGCCCATCTGAATGCCATTGCCAGCCGCCCCCCTGAGTGAGAAATAAATGATATCGGTGGCACACTGCAGGTGTTGTCATGGCAACAAACACTCTCGATGTTCCCTGTGCCAACTCCGCCTTCCTCGGGAGAAGGTCATTCGGAGGTCAGCGCCATCGCCGCGTAGCACTTCACTTTCACAGCAGCTGCCCACCAGACCCAGACCAAACTGAGACGCACCTGACCCTGTCCTGTTACAGAGCCGCTTCCCAAAAAGCCACCCATTATCCCAGTCCAATGCAGTTCTTTCGGCTAAATCTCTATAACAACCCTCTCTACGGTCAGGCGCAGATTGGATGTCTCCCAAATGCCTCTAGCTGACAGATGCATTGCCGAAAAGCAGATTGCTAATACTGGGAGGCAGGAAAAATGAGGCAGGAATGAAAAGGACACGAGTCATCGAAATGGGACGGACTGCACTGGAATGTATTGACTCTCTTTCTTGTACTGCGTGTGTACTCTGTTTGAACCCACAGTTACACCATGTTGGGGAGGGTGCGGGTACAGGGCAGAGGAGGCGTGGTGGATGGGAGGAGGTGCAGATTGCTCCAAATGGATTCATCAGCCATGGACACACCTGTGATTTCGAGGAATATTATACAACAGTTTGTTCCGGTCCTTCACTTTGATTGCTGATTATGATTGTTGATTTACCATTCAACAGAACTGGAACCTCCAGGGTTTTTTTTATTCTGCCTCTTTGTTTGTGTTCTTCAAAATCTGTGCTACAGAGCAGCCTGAGCAACCTTAAAATGAATGTAGTATGATAAAACAGTGCTGTTTCTTCCTCACCTGATCACAAGAGGAAGAACCGGAAGCAGTTGACTGTTGACATGATAAAAGCTATGCTGCTTTCGATTCGCATTGCTCAACAGAAATTACTAAAGTGATCTTGTTTCACTTTGATGGCTTTCAGCTTTTCTCTGCTTCAAACTATGGGAATATGTTTTGTATACTTTGTATCCAGGAGTCATTGGATGTAATGAATATGACAATGATTCCACGTTCAGTCACAACGATCAAACTACAACTTTGTTCAATGTGAATTTGTGCACTTGAGCAGCAACAACTACACACTGTGCCTTTGTCATTAGACCATTGGTGGCAACACACAACTATCCCTGTGTGAATCAGGGTTTGTCAACAAATTGGTTGACTGAACTATGATGAAGTTAAGTGACATAATACATTAAATGGTCCACATTAGTCAATGAAACATTTACCCACTTATGGGTGTTTCCTAAAACCATCATTAGACAACTATAGTCCCAAGTTCTCTTGAACCCTGTTGATCCAAATTTGCTTTTTAGAAACTGGATTCTGAAGTGAGTTTTTATGAATTAATCATTGAATAACTCTCTCAACTGATTGACCTAAACGTATGCATTTAGGTCTGCATCAGAAATGACACGCTTACTGAGTAGGTACTTCTTTTTTCATGAAGTACCTAATTAATTTTTACTTCTAATTTTCTCTGCAAAAATGTCACAATTTTTCAAAATTTGCATAAAAAAACACCATACAGGCTTTCATAGACATCTACACTCACCGGCCACTTGTAAGGTAAACCTAAGGTACGCTAATACCGGGTTGGATACCCCTTTTGCCTTCGGAACTGCCTTAATTCTCAGAATCTCCCGTTACACCACATCCCAAAAGTGCTCTATTGGATTGAGTTCTGGTGACTGTGGAGGCCATTTGAGTACAGTGAACTCCTTGTCATGCTCAAGAAACCAGTCTGAGATGATTCATGCTTTATGACATGGTGTGTTATCCTGCTGGAAGGAGCTATCAGAAGATGGGTACACTGTAGTCATAAAGTGATGGACATGGTCAGCAACAATACTCAGGCAGGCTGTGGAGTTGACACGACACAATTGGTACTACTGGGACTAAAGTGTGCTAAGAAAATATCCCCCACACCATTACACCACCACCAGCAACCTGAACCATTGATACAAGGCAGGACCCATGCTTTCATGTTGATGACAAATTCTGACCCTACCATCTGAATGTCACAGCAGAAACCGAGACTCATCAGACCAGGCAACGTTTCTCCAATCTTCTATTGTCCAGTGTTGGTGAGCCTGTGTGAATTGTAGCCTGAGTTTCCTGTATAGCTGACAGGAGTGGCATCCGGTGTGGTCTTCTGCTGCTGTAACCCATCTGCTTCAAGGTTCAATGCATTGTGCATTCAGAGATGCTCTTCTGCATACTTCGGTTGTAATGAGTGTTCATTTGAGTTACTGTTGCCTTTCTATCAGCTGGAACCAGTCTGGCCATTCTCCTCTGACCTCTGGCATCAAGGCATTTGTGCCCACAGTACTGCCACTGACTGGATATTTTCTATTTTTCAGACCATTCTCTGTAAATCTTAGAGATGGTTGTATGTGAAAATACCAGTAGATCAGCAGTTTCTGAAATACTCAGACCAGCCTGTCTGATACCAATAACCATGCCACATTCTAAGTCACTTAAATCACCTTTCTTCTCCATTCTGATGCTCGGTTTGAGCTGCAGCAGATCGTCTTGACCATGTCTACATGCCTAAATGCGTTGAGTTGCTGCCATGTGATTGGCAGATTAAAACTTTGTGTTAACGAGTGAGTGTATGCAGGAAGTCAGAGAGGATCTTTGTCTTAAGAAGCACTTTTTTTTTTTTTTACATGTTATGTTTTCATTTTACAACTTTCCAACTGAATTGAACAGTTGAGTATTACCGGTTCTGAATCCATTCACTTGATCTCCAGGTCTGGTGGGAGCACATTTAGCTTTGCTTAGCATAAATCATTGTATCAGATTAGATCATTAGGATCTTGCTCAGAAATTACTAAATAGTTTAGATAAAAATCCTATTTAAAACTTGATGAAAAATGGGTGTTGTTCAATAATTTTAGGACAACTTTAATGAAAGGTTTTGATCCACTAGACTAATACATTCAGAGTTTTTATATCAGTTCATTTGTATGAAATACTCTTGCTATTGGGTTACATTCACATCGGACCACTGCATGCTTTTGTTACCGTCAACAAACGTCTTTATGGTTTTGTCATGTAATTTACATGGAAACAGAACTTTAACATCAGATTATTTACTCCAGTTCCTTAAATATGCATCTTTTACATTAATTGTAAACACCAGCTCATGTTATTACATCTCAGCGTGAGATACAAGGTGTGTCTTGTGAGTGTTTGAACAGGTGAAATGCATGTCTCAATGTGAATGAGACTTGAAATCCTTGGTAATAGCATTGCACCTGCTGCAGCCATGGTATGGCAGCAAAGGTCCTTGATTAGTGGAGTTTATTCATAAACAAATTTCGTGAGGATCACGTGCTTATGATTGCTAGCAGCTGACCTGCATTATCCAATTCACAACGCACCAATCAGACGATTCCTAAGTTACTATAAATACCCTTGGTTGCGTATCACAGCTATCTTCGCTTTGAAGGACCCCCCCTTCCACCCCTATTCCTTCTCCTTTCTAGATGGGTGACACGGCGGCCCAGTGCTTAGCACTCACAGCAAGAACGTCCCCGGTTTCAGTCTTTACCGAACCAGCCGACGTTTCTGTGTGGAGTTTGCAGGTTCTCCCTGTGCTCACGTGGGTTTCCCCCGGGTTCCCCGGTTTCCTCCCACCGTCCAAAAACATGCAACCTAAGTTAATTGACTAATCCAAATAGACACCATAGACATGCTTCTAGTAAGTAGCTATCTCCTAAGAACAATCACTATCTGTCCTTCAGCCACTCCAGCAGGGGAGTTCTCGAGATCTACCCGAGCTCACACTACCCTCTCGCCTTGCAACGGGAGGGAGCCCCGGGCTCGAGGATCTTATGAGCTCGGGGCTCTCTCCCGGGACAGCATGCCAAACTAGCTTTATAATCAATCATCAGCTAAGTGTGAACTCTTGAATTACTCTAGATGGAGAGCGTGGCCATATCAGCCTAGATAATAGCAACTTTGAATTTCTGTTTGCCTTAGTACACAATGAATCAACAGAAGAGACAAGCTTTAAATAGAAAAATGATCTAAGCTCTTTGGTGTTTTAAGGGAGATGCTAATGATCTAACCCGATTCGATAATCTATGCTAAGATATAGATAAAAATGCTCCCGCAAGACCCAGAAATTGGCTGAATAAATAAAAAGAGTTTAACAAAATTGAAGTTTTACTTTAAAGGGATAGCCTAAAATCAAAATTCTCTCATCGTTTGCATATATGTAAGTCTTCAATTAATTCAACGGCTTCAACAGCTTTGTAACATTCTTCGAAATATGTTCTTTTGTGTTCCGCAAATAAGAAAAACACATAAAGGTGTGAAAGGGCTGCACGATATTGGAAAAATCTGATATCATATATTTTTTTTAAATATTGCGTTGTAAATACAGTTTCACAAGATAGTTGAATAACACTATTTGATGGCTTTCTGGGGGGTCTAACAGTATTCAGGTACAGAAATTGAATAATTAATACGCAAAAATCCTTTTTTAATTTTTTTTTTAACTTTGCTTTGACTCATTTCTGGTCCAAATACCTAAAAAAATCTTAGATCAAGTTAAAGATATTGTTTTGTTTTACAATTCAGATGGCAAAATTAAGAGTTTTATAATAGGTTAAATAATCTTGTTTTCGCTTAGAAAATTTTTTAAGAAAAACATTTTCTGTTGCATAAATCATACAAATACAGTGATTAAATACAATTCTGTAGCTCCAGGTCAAGTATAATCCAGATTTAACATTGCATATCTTTGCGATGTGACTATTGTGGATGTGCACGTTGCGATATCGATGCTGTAAAGATATCGTGCAGCCGTATTTGAAACCATAGAAATAAAATGATAAATGATATAAAAGATTCTGTGGTAAATTAATTTTTGGATGAATTATACCTTTAAAGTTTGAGCTCAATAATTGCAGAAACATTTAACTTATTTCACTGCATTTTTAAAACACTGTGACATCCACAAAATGTGAACGCATTAATCAGTCATGTTCGTCAGTGCATGATTGCATAGAAAAAGCATGAAAAGTGGCACACTAAAATGCAAAGCACGATCTCTGTGAATGGCCCCTTCTGGCAATATTGGGTCTAAAATGTAAGTTCCCCAATATTAACTTCTTGTTTACTGAACTGTCATATAAGAACATCAATCTCCACCTCCAACAATCCCCATCTGCATAGCCGCACGCGTCTCAGACAAAGAGCTCAAGTTCTCTGATGCACTGCTACTGAGACATAGATGCCACAACGGCATTCAGCTCACCGTCCAGATGGATTTTATTCCGTATAGCATCATTAGAGCGGCTCATCTGCATGGGCTGAGGACTACATTAGGCTCGCAGCACTGTGGGTGTGCTTAAAGAGAGGAAGGTAATTAGTTCCTACTCTCCTCAGCAGGCAGTGGATGGATGACATGCTCATCATGTCTAAATGTACAGTGTGTGCTTCTGGAATACTAAAGCTCTTAAAACACTTCAGTCTTTCACTTCCACTTCTATCTCTGCGTTCCGTAATCTCCTCATTTATAAGCCCCGGTCCACCTGAATCTGTCTTCATTCGTTAAAGGCCAGATATCTGGGGCTCTCTCCACTCTTACTCTGAAGAGCTTTGGCCTGGAATAGCTCTTAAAGGTATTTGATTTCCAAGAGGAGTGAATCGAGGGAATGTTAGGCTGGAGCTCCATGATGAAAATTAAGCATTTCACTCAAGACATAAGACGGCATCCCACATGATGCATTTGTGGATTTGTTGTTTCCTCAATAGCCTTAAAGCTAGTCTTGCTTATGTCAAGATCTCTGGTGACAGTTATTGTCTGTAACTTCCAACACCAGAATCATCACACTGTTTTTAATTAAACGCTTAACTGCTGTTTCACGATTTAAGTTAGCATTTAGATTTGCATTTAAATGTCTGTTTGCAGGTGCTCACAATTTTGTTCTATTACAAATATTATGATACTGAGCGATTCCAGCGTTATGGGTGTGACATTTGCATTAAAAACTCAAAACATAAACGCACAGATAAGGTATATGTTAACATTATAATGAATCATCTGTTTATATTTCCAAAACAAATCTACACAGAATTATGGGATCCGAAAAATATCAATCTGAAAACAATTTTTATACTTTAAATGAGGAAAATAAACATGCGTTATGGATGTGATGAAAAAAAGTCTACAAGTTTACAGTATATAACATACTTTGTAGAAATTCTGTGGATTAAACTGCACAATCCAAAAGAAATAATGATAATCACAAGGATACGTGTCAGCTCTCTGTAGAACAAATATGGTTGGTTATATTTTAATTTACGTTTTTGCATTTATGAAGAAAAAGCTTTGTTATGGATGTGACACTTTTCTGTTTTGGATGTGACAGATGTGAAATTTCCACTTGTGAGATTTTGGTAAATCATGTAATTGTTTGAAAACATTGACCAAGACATTTTTGAGTATTTGTACAGCACTGTAAAATACAAAAGGATACACAAAAAAATTAGAAGGGTTTTGCTATTTATCATGACAACTTAATTTTTTCATGGCAGGGTTGACATTTGCATGGAATTGCTCTACTTTGTTTTTGCAGTCCAAATAAATTTAACACAAAACACAAATGTTTCAGGATGTTACGTTTTGAATTATACGACAAAACATCCAGTGAATTTCACTTTCAGATCAAATGGCGCAAAGTAATATTGTTAGAAAGAAATTTGGATCAGATGAGTTCAGGTTATTTATAAAGCACCGTTAAAAAGTGAGCAAAAGGGCTGTACAATCATAACAAGATTTTAATTTGCTTGCATGTGTGGTGCTGGACCACAAAAAGCATACACTGTAAAAAAATCCTGGTTGCCTTAAAATGTTAAGCTGAATCACATTAACCTTCTGAGTCCATTGAACTTATATTATGTTAAACTGATTAAAAACAGCTTGCTTATAAAATTGTTAGAACGTGATTAGCTTAGCTTAGTTTAATATGTTATACCCCTGGTTTCACAAACAGGGTTTAAGGCTAGTCGTGGATTAAATTAAATGTTTGAGCTGTCTCAACTGAAAATAACTTGCAGTGAGATGTCTTAAAATATGTCAGTGGCATTTTTGTCTTCAGGTGCACACTAGTAAGGTATTTTTCTAAGGCCTTTTTAATAAATGTGGCTTAAATAGCCTAATTTAACTAAGGTCTAGTCCTGGCTTAAGCTAAGCCCTATTTGTGAAACTGGGCCATTTATTCATTTTCTTTTCGGTTTAGTCCCTTTATTAATCTGGAGTCGCCTCAGTGGAATGAACTGCCAACTTATCCAGCACATTTTATGCAACGGATGCCCTTCCAGCTGCAACCCATCTATGGGAAACATCCATACACTCTCATTCACACTCATACACTATGGACAATTTAGCCTACCCAATTCACCTGTATGTCTTTGGACTGTAGGGGAAACCGGAGCACCTGGAGGAACCTACCTACTGCGCCACTGCACTGGAAACCATAGGCCATAATGACCTAAAAACATATGCTGTCAGGACTATTCATTCATTCATTTTCTTTTCGGCTTAGTCCCTTTATTAATTTGGGGTCTCCACAGCGGAATGAACCACCAATTTATCCAGCATATGTTGCAGCTGCAACCCATCTCTGGGAAAGCTGTCAGGACTAATTGATCATATAATTTTTTTCAGTTTCATTTTTTTCCACGCTAATATATTTGTTAACAGACAAAATTAATTTATTATATGGGTCAAAATGATTGATTTTTCTTTTATGCCAGCCCAAAAATAAGTTGAATATTAAAGATCATGTTCAAGATTTGTACATTGTACATTTCCCACTGTACTAAACTCAAGTTTTATTTTATTTTTTATCACATTTAAAAACAGCCACAAAGTGCTTCCCAATATCAGAATTTTTTTAAATCATATATAAATATGTAAATATATATCAGAGCTAAATAAGTTGGGTTAAAATGAATTCCTAAAACTTCATTTAGACAGTGTTAATATTGCCGAATATTGTCCAGTTCTAATAAAGTATTGCATCAACTGCTTATTTATATTACTTTATGTCATCTATAGATGTTAATTTTGGACAAATATGCATCTGGATTTGTGGTTCTGGTTTACAAAAGATTTAGTTTGATGCCTTGTTTCTAACGCCATGAAGTATATATGCTGGTGTCCTATTTCCAGTCGTTGACTAATTCCTCATGTCTCTGTGTTTGTGTTTCTAAACTAGGAATATAACATCTATGGATGGTGGGTCGGTGAGCTAGACGGTGCTATTGGCATAGTCCCTAAGGAGTTTTTACACCCTGCTTATATTCTATGAGGTACATATTTTTCACATACCCATTCCTCGTGATCACTTACCTCCGGACGAACACGAAACTGAGAGTGAGAAAAACACATAAACGATAAACGGACTGTGTGTTACACTGTTACCGTCCAGTCGATCAGTTTTCAACTTTCTCTAATAACTCCTCCATGCTGACACCTGCTGGAAATGACTGAAATTACAACTGAGTTTCTACAGGTTTCATCAAGTCAAAATGAATACTTTTTAAGACCATTATGAATGAAATTCCAGACACACAAGGCTAAAGGTTAGCTAAGGATTTGTTTCTAACGCCCAGTTAAAACATAAAAAACAAATTGTAAGGAAGACAAGCAAGCCATGATGGTGAATAGAGTTAATAAAACAAACTTTTATTGTGATGGAATGTTTGTGATTGAAGTGTTGGCCCGATTGGGTAGCTTTACATGTACTTAAATTAAGATCTGTTTAAAATGATTTAAGATCTTCAAGTCACTACTTCAGTTAACTTAAGAATTTTTAAGGTTTAATTTTTTTTTTTTTAATTCAAGACATTTTAAGACCCCGTACATACCTTGTACAAAGACAATTATTACAACAAGATTGTTTTAAAGCATGTTTTTTAAACCGGTGTTAATATCGAAATGTTTTTCTTTCTAGGTTTGCTTTGTTGCGAAGATCACAGAAGCAAATATATTCAAAGTTTAAATAAATTGGATTTTAGTTCATAGAAATGTTTAAACTAAAGAAAAAAGCTCTAATAGTTAACCAATCTGAGAACTAATACTGTTTCTGTGAACAAGCCTTTGGATATGTAATTATTAGTGTACACTAAAAGGCTTGTTGTCAGTCAAGATTTGATTTATTCAAATAGAAGACACACACTGATAAACATGATTTCTGCAAAATTGTTGCAGTTTACATGGGTTGAATTTAAACAAATTATATTTAGTAATTTTCAACTTCATTTGTTTATATTCAGCTCAAATCAGTTGTTTACATCCACTTACCTTTAAAAAAAGGAATAAATCCAAGGAATCATCTTTGAATCTTTTTTTAGTGCATTTATGCAAATAGTGTACATATGAAAACCATCTGTAGTATGAGAATATCTTTTTTAACAGTTTCTTTTCTCATCTACTGTTATGTAAAGGCAGTGCTTTATTTCAGCAATTACTAAATATATTTTCAGGCATCATTTAAGTTGACAGAAACTGGAGAAATTGTACTGTTTTTCCTTGACTACATTTGTATTTGAAACCAGCAAATTCAGCACAAATAACTCAATGGTAACCATGGGTAAAAATATCAGTTTCATGGTATTGTGATTACTGCTCTAAAATATATCATCTTTGAAGACAATATATTTTATTTTGAGAATATTTTGGAGCAGTAAACATGTCGGGCTGAATAATTCAAACGAATCATTGACCTCAACTGTTTTCATTAGTTTCAAAAACACTGATTTCTTCACAATTTAAAATGGCATCTTTGGATATCTCTTCTGCTGGAGATACTGCTGTCATAAAATAATAATAATAAAAATATGACATATACCGAAAGGAACAGTATAGCAGAAAATGTTGGCGGTTTTAAAACCTTGACTTTTCCAAACCGTGGTATACTTAAAATGGTTAATGTTTTTTTTCTTAGCAAAAAGCTAATTAAAGCAACTTTACATTTTAAGCTTAAGTTTTTTTTGTTGCTTAAATACACGCAGCACCCAACAAACTAAAAATACTCACAAAAAAGCACAACAGCAGTTAATGACATGCCTTGAATGTATTGTAAAAACAATAGTTTATTCAGCAAAATGTATCACTCTTAAAACTGGACAAAATGAACAATAAAAAGCTTCCAGGATTTGATGAATCAGTCGTTTCAGATGAAAATATAATACTCCATGTAATAATTGTCAGCTCATACGCCAAATAAAATCTTGCACATGAACTGCCTCGCCTCCACTCTTTAGCCTACACGCACATTTCAGATGAACAACGCAAAACGCTTAAGTGAAATACAGCATCAATAAGAGCTTCTCGACCGGAGAAACCGACCATCAAGGGTAGATCCATCAATAACACGACCCCCAAAGAGGCTCAGAAGTGGATTTGAAAACTGAACTACATGGAATTTGGCTTTGCAAATGATAAAAAAAAAAAAAACAAGTTGAAATGTTTCTTTAATTAAAGAAGAACAAATCAGAGACAGTTTCCTTGCGCCGCATGTTCAGGCTCTGCCTTTATACATTTACACTGTCCGCTAAGAAACAAAAACAAAACAATCAAAAAGGGCTTTTTCCAAGGGTTTAAAATGGTGACCATATTTTACAATTCTATCTTAAGTGGCATGTTCTATCAGGCCCGATCGAGTGGTGCGTTTCCTGGCCTGGTGATAATGGGTGACGGAACTGTTCTAGAACCACCTGAAGGCTAACACGAGCTCCAAATGGTGGAGAAACGGGCCGGGGAGGAAAGGGGACGGGGTCTTAGTACAGGGCATCAGTATTGCTGCTCCTCGGCCTCTTGATCTTCTCGATGTTCTTCAGGATCATGTCATGTAATGTTACCTGCAGGACAAGTTAGCTCAAAGTCAGCACAATCTACACTGTAAAAAAAATTACACCATTGATTTAGGTCCAATCAAATTAACCATTTTATGCTATTTTTGGATACAATTTTGAAAAATAAAAAATAAAATAAATAAATAAAAAGCAGATTTATGCAGAATGATTTTTTGAACA
>CAIGQQ010032764.1:416018-455120 GCA_903798035.1 Danio albolineatus | reverse complement strand
ATAATAATAATAATAATAATAATAATAATAATAATAATAATAATAATTTTATTTTTAAAATCTCCACTATTGTTCTTGTAAGTAATAATGGTAAAATTATTGATTTATTTTTAAATTAATAATTAATTTTTAAACGAATTATTATTTATAATGATAGAGCTTGACATTATGGGCCACAGATTATCGTTCCCACTCTTTCTCTCTTTAAAAGGTCAATCTGATCCCTGACGTGAATATCCCCTTTAAAACGGTATCTATGTATTTTGACATGTCTATGTTCTTGACGACTTGAAAAAGAGTGAAGCGCATGCCTGCGTCATATCTTTCTCTGTAAATAAATTATTTGATGAAATCACAATATAAGTACTCACAAGAACAATTAAACACGTAAGTTTGCCTTTGAACAATTTTCATTTTGATATTTCGTAAAAATAATGAATTATTTTGTTCGAACGTAAGCAAATCCGAGACACTTCCTGTGACGTACATTGGGGGCGTGTCTGAATCTAGCGATGTAAACAAGAACGCAAAAGACAAGTCTCACAGTGTTGACAGCACCACGGGCATTTAGAGCATCATATCCCCGCATCAAACGCTTCCGTTGACTCTGGCTCACAGTCATGAACCTCCCCGTCACTGTCAAAGTGAACTTTAGGGGCAACGTGAAGAAATTTCCTGTCTTGGACACGAACAAAGCACAGTGGGAGACTGTGGAGGCCTGGGTAAGGAGTCATTAAGCCTTGCTGGGTGGCGTTTATGTGGGGACGTTTACATTTCTTGGTCCTACAAGGCCGTAGCTGAGGCCTACATAAACAAACCTTTAACCGGGGGTAAAAAACGATTAACGTACGGGCAAATCCTTTAATCCTGTGATAGAAAATATGTCTTTACATATATCTTAGCTGGGTCTTCTTATAAAATCCTCAGTGATGTAAATTGCAGTAATATCTATTATTTGCTCTTGACCTTTCTGTTCGCCATAAATCAGATGACAGCTTGCAAATAAACACTAACGATGCAGAATATCGTTCTCGTTTTAATCTTACTGTACCTTCTTTACATTTTCTGTTTATAACCTATAGATTAAAACTACATTCGGCTTGAGCCATTTTCAAGTGAAATATTTTGACGAGGACAACGAGGAGGTAAATAATAACGGTTTAATTACGGGTTTATATCATCTTGATGAACATCATCTTGATGTTTCATCCTTTAAGCGTATGGATATGAGTAAAAAGTTGTTACAAATCTATTGTTTCTATTTGTTTACAGGTGTGCATAAACAGTCAAGGTATGTAATAGAAATTTAATTTTGTTTTCACTTAAACGTTGAAATATGATTGACATGAAAATTCATGTAAAATACATATATATTTTTTATTATTTGACTACATCACAGATGAATATGCAGAAGCTCTAAAGGTAAGAACATCAATAATTTCAGGGTTTTCTTTTGTGTGTGTGTGATTCATGAGCCAAAGCTGAATAAGGCCCATGCTGTATTAAATTATCATTATAGCAATCATAATTTTAAAGAGACCCAAGGCTTTAAATTAAAAAATTACTTTTTAATTTAGAGTGCATTTAAGCAAGCCAACCAGCTCCACATGAATGTCTATAAGATGAAGGGTCAGGCAGAGGGTGGTGCAGTGAAGGCAGAGCTGAAGGAACTAAAGATAGACCCTAGACCAGCTCCGCCATATCGAGCAAGAGTCAAGATGGCAGACAAAGAGACCCAGGTGACCCCCGAGCGGGACTCGGTAAGCACTTTCCAATCTTTTAATTATAGTTCTGTACAAAATTTTACTAGCCTTTTGCAGAATATCGAAATGTTAGTCATTTTAACAAAATAAGAAAACTTTTTTTAATTGCATATTTTTATATTGCTATTTAATAATATTGTTATTTAAAACTATATTGCTATTACATATATGAATTAGTGATTTTACATATTGAATGTTAACACTTACTATTTAAGACTAAATAATACATTGATCTAAAAAATGACAGTTCAAAAGTTTACATACCCTCAAATCTTAATACTATTTGTCATCATAGGTATGATGTTATTTCTAATTTATCTGATAGATGTTTATGAGTCACTTGTTTGTCCTGAACAGTTTAATATTTTATGTACATATTTTATTTAGTTTTGAAAGGCAGTGTTAAATAAAAATATGATGTTTAAACTTAACCAGCATTGAACTGTACATTGTGTACAAAAGTTTGCACTCATGTTTAGATGAATACACAGTATATCTCTCAGTTAATAAATTATAATTAGTGTGAAATACTGATCTCAAAATCAGTCACTGTTGGAAAGTATTCATATATATACACAAGATGATAGAAAACAAAAGAATGTGTAGGACCTTGAGAGTCTTTCTGAAGAATTTAACTGCTCATGACAAACAAGGCATTCTTAAACAAGCTACATAAACAAGTAATGAATCATCCAGGTAGCAACACGCATTGCTAAGATTCTTCAGTATTTAAACTTTTCAAAAATGTAGTTATTATAATTTTTAAACAGAAAAAGGCAATTTACATCTGGTGTGAGGAATGGCATAATCAGCACAATACTAAATAATAAATAGCATTCAGTTTTAACAATCCTTCTTACATTGCAAAAATGATTAATATTTTGCCTGTTTTGCAAGGGGAGTGTACACGTATTAGCAGAACTGTAAGTGTGAGTTGTATCAGTTCATGCAGATATTGTTAAAGGAAATGTTGTAAAATCACAATGGGCTGGGCTTATTGCAGAGCAAGATGTTTTCAGATTGAGAAAATATGTTTCTCTTTCTGGTTTCCATAAACAGGCTGTGGCCAAAGAAAACAAAGGGATGAAAACTGAAGAAGAAGCAGTGCCCACTTGGTTCAAATCCTACATGGACAGGGTATTGTGTCTTAAAAAATATCAAGCTGATCATTTTAAAGGTTTTCTTTGATAACTTCAGTTTTGCATATAATTACAATGCACCAAATTACATTTCATGTTTAATCTAGTTCAAATTGTTCCTTTTGTAGTTCAAAGATCAGGTGGTAAGGGAGGTGGTGGACAGGATGTGCAGTGAGTTTTCTGGCCAGTGTTGCACACACAGAGCCTCAGACCCTCCTGCAGAGGAACCAAGCACCTCTGGCACACAGAAACCTGCCAGCTCCACCTCACTGAGGGCATCTAGCTCAACTCCAAATTGCAGTAGTTGCAAAGGACCAGCCACTGGGGGAGGATATCAGTGCAGGTGAGAATGTCCTGAAGCTACGGGAATATTGACTTGTTCTGGGTATTACTTGGGTAAGCAATCTGAATTACATAATCAGATTCCGACACTTGAGATTATTTTACATTTAAAATGCTCATATCTCATCAGTAGGGCCAGACGGAATCTGCTGACATTTTTTGCTAATTCTGCAAAGAAATTTTCTTAAAAATCTGCGGATTTGAGTGGAATAATTTTGGGAGTATCATAACTAAAACCTTAACATATAAAATAAAAAGTAACACCTTTTTAACTTTTATTTAATGTTTACAATGCTAATTCAATTAGATCCACTTTACTTAGTAAACAAAGCAAGTCTCTCATATATCTATTAAAAGACAGAAAATATTACTTTACAAACTGTATTGCAAATAAAACATATGAACATTTTCATATTAGTCAGTAATATTACTGACATTAATTTAAAAACTGAATAAATATAAACTTACATTTTTACACACGTAAATAAACAGAATCATTGATGGGCTAAAAATCTGTGGAATTCTGTGCGCAGATTCCGTGTGGGCCTACTCATCAGTTATATATCGATTGGTTACATGAAATTTAGACAGTGGCAGGAAATTCTTTATAATTTATAGATTTTCCATCATTTCTCCTGTTTTATATTTAAAATCTAAGCCAAATGATTGGAACTGTATGTACATAAATTTTTTGGGGATTCCACATTTAGTTAGTTGCCTAAAATCAGTTAATGGTTACATCATATGTTTGTTTTTTTATTTTAGTCTTGTAGTATTTGCAGTTTCCCGGTACTTTGATTTGTATCGTCCCATCCAGTGAAGTTAGAAAATGGCCAAAAATATAGCTTTTCAAAAAGGTCATCTAAACTGAATCAAACAGATTCTATTACATAAAATGTACTAGATTACACAACATAATTAATTGCATTTTGAAATGTATAATAGATTACAATTCAGAAGTACTCTGCTAATCACATTGAGAAACCGTATGACCGTTCAATATAAACACTTCCCTCCTCCCATGTGCAGTGTTTGTCCATCTTGCATCTTATGTGAGCCATGCAGTCATAAACACGATCCCAGCCACAACCTAAAGAGAACGAGGACTCCTCTGTCTGTCCCTGAACGTGGAGTCACTCCTGAACCCAGGCAAGCCAAAATAAACACGTTTTTTCTGCCTAATTTGATTAGGTGTTTCGAGCAATGATGTATTATATCTGTAAACGGAATTGAATTCATTTTTGGGTGTTGTTTTCAGGTTTCTGAGGCGGGGTGACAGGACGGTGAGAAAGGCGGAGAGGCAGCGCCTGAAAGCAGAGCGGAGGCAGCTGAAGGCTGAGGTGAAGGAGATCAAGAAGAAGCTGAGGCTGGAGAAGAGAGGTCTGCTGTGGAGTGGAGCCTCCAACGGGACCAGCACCTCAGGCCTTGCCCCCGCTCCCGCTCCGTCTCTAGGTGCAGGACCAGCCCCAGCTCCGGCCCTGTGCCCAGACCCTCAAACTTCCAGTCCAGAGTAAGGGCCACACTGAGAGGGGTCAGGGCTGGGTGACCTCCCTACCCAGCCCAGAACAAACATTATCAAGATTTATCACATTGTCTGTTATAGTTGAGTTATCGCTGGCAAATGGATGGAACTACCTCAAAATAGCACCCGCTGCCTTTATGTATTACGTCCTTTTTTGTACTTTTTTGATATGAACTTCAAGGAAAAGACAGACGCTGAAACAAAGCTGTTCTGACGATCCTCTGTGCACTCAAACCAGGGGTCCCAAGGTCTCCGGCTCCACCTTGGTGCCCACAATGACTGCCTTGTTTCTGGATGAGAATCTACCAGATGGCACTTGTCTGGAGCCAGGCACCAAGTTCATCAAGTACTGGAAGATGAGGAACACTGGCAACATCAGCTGGACATCCGATACCAAGGTACTTTCTGAAACTTTCACTGTGTTTTGATGCATCTTTGTGGCCTCCGTCTTTGCAAGTGTGCTTGTGTTTTTGCAGTTAAAGTTTATGTGGGGCAACCTGACCCTGGGATCACGAGAGCAAAAAGAGGTCGCAGTGCCCTTTCTGCAGCCCGGGCAGGTTGGCGTGGTGAGTGTGGCGTTTGTGGCACCCCTGCTGGAGGGCACCTACACGTCTCACTGGCGCCTGGCACATTGTGGTGTGCAGTTTGGGCCCAGAGTGTGGTGTAGCATTGTGGTGGTGCCAAGCACAGGGCAGAAACCCAGCATCCACTGCAGCAAATCACTGGTGAGTCAACTTTAACTTAACGCACTAGGCATGGGACAATAAACTGATGTAGATTCTTAGATTTTCAGAATGCATCGTGGTTCTCTCTGGAATTGATTCTGAATTCAGTTTAACAGCCGATGGCACTCACTATAGTGATCAAATACTTTATCTTCCACTGTCCAGAGGACTGATCTGTGTCTAATGGGGAAAGACGGCATGTTCTGGTCAGGCACCAGAGACTGTGAAGTGTCTGCCAGCTCCAGGAGAGAATACTGCATCCCCTCTGTTGACTTGCTGACAGCACAGGTATGCGTTATCAGATGCGAAGGCACAACATTTATTTATTCTATGACTGACTAATGTCCAAAGTCTTGTTGTTGTTCAGGATCTGCTGTCCTTTGAGTTACTGGATATAAACATTGTGCAAGAATTAGAGAAAGTCCCAGCCAATGCTCCATCTGGTAAGGCTTCATTCTGGTTATAATTATGTAATTCATCCTCGGGGTCTGTTCCTCAGTGTCATGTGTGTAATTAGTCTGGCCTCATTTTTAGAGTAATTGTGTAATCTTCTCAGATATGACCTCCTGTGTATCTCCATCTCCTCATCATGGAGCTTTGTTCGGGAAGCACGGAACAGGACAAAGCAAAGTTGAAGCTGGACGTTCATGCAGGAAGAAAATTCAAGGTTAGAACATGTTAATGTGAATTTTGAATTATTGATTTGTATGTAAATCTAAAAAAAGAACAACAAATCTAACACCAACTACACTTATCTGCTGTCTAAGCAGCCTATTTAGTTGCACGATCATTAAGTTCCAGTAGCTTCCCCAATATTTCAAACAATCAAGTACTTAAAAAGCATGATTATTTAAAATTACAAGCTTATTTGCAATTGTAATAAGGAAAAAATAAAAAAAAATAACTTTTATAATCAAATAAACGTACACAACCAGTAATAATTATTTATGGCACAATTTTAGTTTTATCCCATGCAGATTTTTAGATCTGTTAAAGGCTTTTGTGAATGAATGCCTTCCTGAACTGATTATGAACAAGTTACTAGTGAACTTCTATGTACTGACACGACTTATTCCCTGTTAGTCCTGCAGCCTCAAAGACAAAATGAGCTTCTGGATGTTCCAGGCAATGAGGAAGGAGACGAAGACATCAGTGGCACTCAGTTTGTGTGCGAGACTGTGATTCGCTCTCTGACTCTCGAGGAGGAACCAGAACGCAAACCTCAACGCAGAGCTCGGCCCAGCCTGAGGAGGCATGACGGTGAGCTTCTGCTGGAATTCTGCTCACAAAAACAGATATTTGACAGGTCTGTTTTTGTTAATTTTGCCTTCTTATTTTGCAGTTCCTGATCCTGTGCGCTTTAAGGAGAGATCATTACAGGTGAAGAATGACAGACCAGTCATAAACAGGCCTGAGGCTCCAATCCCTGTGTCAAAGCCAATCATAACAGAGGAACCTGCCTTTCCAGGTCTGCATGCTCTTTTTTTTTTTTTTGTCACTGTTACTTAAAGTACCCCATTATGGCTTTTCAAATATGTAATGTGTATATGTTTTTGAATGTTAACAGGTGAAACTGAATTCATACTTGTAGCTTTTAATGATACGTTAAGGTCTTGTGAAACAAAATGGGAAATTGAATATTATTTATAACACTATTGCATTTAATGCACACAGTCCCACCACAAGTTCCTGAGCACATTCACAGTTCTCTAACACTTGTGCATCAATTTCAAAAACTTACACCCAAGTCAAAAGAGAACAAAATGTGCCAAAAAGCATCATAAATGTATTATATTCTAATATTTATTACAAAATAGTGGCCTTTGAATAAAGAGTTAACAACTTTTTTGCGTTATTATCGCTGGGATGAAAATTTCAATGCGGACATTTTTGTCTGTGTTTTGTCTTTAACTATTTTTCTTACCTAGTGTTTAACACATTTATGAAAGCAATTGAGGCTATACATTTCAAATAAACCCTTAAAACTATATATTTTTGTATTAAAACAGCCAAATGAGAAAAATAAAATGAAAAGACAAAAAAGTCAATAAGGATATGCAAGGGTCAAGCAGACATACTAAAAGAGCTTGCACTTGGGCTTGCTAAAAATAAACAGTTTTTTTTTTTGCTCAAGCAGCACCTTCTTTCAGTTTACACTTGGCTATTTGTGCAGTCTTTTCAGAGGCATTGATTGGCTCAAATGAAAACCTCTACACCGACCCAGCTGCACAGGAGGAGAACGAAGAGGAAGCGGAACAAAAGGGGCGTGAAAATGAGCAAGAAAAAGAAGAAGAAGCAGGAGAGTGGGATGAGGTGAGCAGCCAGGTGTCCTCTGCCTCATCTGAGGACTACATTGTCATCCTGCCTGACTGCTTCGATACTTCCAGGCCCCTGGGGGAATCGATGTATAGCTCAGCAATGTCCCAGGCCGCAGTCCCTCTCGCCAACGGGCCAGAGGCACCGCAAAACCCAAGCACGGCTGAAGGAGAGAATGAAGAGCCAAGCCCTGTCGCAGTTCTTCAGAACAGCCTGAACCGGATGCTGTCCACCTCTCAGATACTGGACACTCCTCCTCTGATTCCAGAGATGGTTCCTGTGCCCGTCGCTCTGTCACCACCCCCGTCTCTCCGAACACACAGGTTAAAAACATTCAGAGAAACTACAGGGTAAAGGATTAGTTCACTTCCTGATGATTCAGATATGAGTAAATGTCATTGTCAACCCTTGTTTTTTCCCAGTTTTTTGAGAAAACCATTCCAGAATGTTTATCTCCATATAGCTGGACTTATAGTGCAACTTCAAAGGACCCCCAGCTGTGGAATATGTCTATAGAATTCTGCTGTATGGGGTAAAATCATGGAATGATTTCCTTAAAATCCATTATAACATTATAACATTATCCATAAACATCATAGATGACAAGGGGTGAGGAAATGATCAAGAAATGTAAATTCTGGAAGTGAACTAATCCATTAATAATGCAGAGGGAGTGTTTTGGCACTCTAGATGGACCATTCCATTCATTTTCAAGGCTTCATGCTTGTTTTGCAGATTAGTGAGATCTCATGATGTTGAGTCTGCGGATGTTGGGCCTGCGGATGAGAACACCCCATTCCAGCCTGAGGATGACTCAAGCGGTGAGATTTCTTATCTGCTAGACTCAGTCCTGGAAAAAACATCATATTTTTTGCACACTTTCTATATAGAATGAATAAAAACACTGTATTATTGTTATTGTTCTAATGCTATCCTGGAATTAAGAATGCTATCCTGGAATCTGGTAAATAAACTGGTTATTTAGCTTTGAGCCATATTAAAATATCTGTATGCCTCTTCTTTGTCCTAGGTTGCAGATCAGCTCATTTAGAGGCCCCTGTTAGTGCCTTTGAGACCTGTGGCCCCCAGGATCCCCGGTATAACAACATAGCCACTTCATTTGCTCTTAGTTGTGCTTGCATGCATTACATTCCATTACATTCACAGCAGCGGCCAAAATGATTAGAACAGTTGGTGTATTTTAGAGCTTTGGGTTCTTTTGGTTGAACTGGCTTCAGTTGCAGAAGGAATGGCAGAACGTCCTTAGGATAAATATATTGACACTGTGCCAGTGTGTTAGTGTGGAACAGTTTATTTGCTGAAAAAGGTGGGAAGCAAGTGTTAAAGCTAAAAATGGATTAAAACCATATGACTGGCTTCATCTGATATTTGTTGTGCTCAGAGCAGCCGTTGCCATGTTTTATGAACATTATGTAATGAAATCATGTTTTTGAGTGTGTGTATGTGTATATATATATATATATATATATATATATATATATATAGGACAAGTTTAATACACAAATTTCCACTTCAAATGTTGACTACTGTATATACGTGCATATGCGTTCAAACAGGATCGGAAAGTGAAATGGTTCTGGTTCTCGAATCCACCCGTTGCTAAAACTGAAAGCTTGAATGCAGCAAAAGAGGAAGCAGCTCTGCAGACAATGCTTTCCTGTGGCCTACCATATTTTGTTCTTTTTTCGTAGTATGGTTAACATAACACTTTAATTCCTTTAAATAAGCACACGAAACGCCTAGGCATATTGAGTCCTGCATGTTTGCTTACAGCTGCTCTTCCTCATAGCTTTTCTTCATGACTGATCCTTTACAGTAATTCTCTCCAGTCCTCTTGTTTTGTTGGCACGAGACTGTTGGGGCATGACCTTGTGTTCCTGTTTTTGATGTTCTGCAGGGCACGTAATGGTGGTCTGACGGAGGGGCTGGTGAAGGGAGCTCTGTCTGTAGCTGCTTCTGCTTATAAAGCACTGTTCACAGGCCAGAGCACACCTGCACAGGTCTGACACCATTCCTTATCAGTGCACCACACAAACACACACACACCAGATCACATTTCTTTTCGGGAACTACATATTTGATAAGTGTTCTGTTAGTATTATTGTATGTTTTTATTCCTAATTTTTCTTTTGAATGTTTTCATATTTTGTGCTTTTTGATTTTATTAGTCTTATCATTTGATTATTTCTGCTCAATGATTTGTTTTAGTTTATGTTTTAATGTAGCTTTCTGTTAATTTTAGTCTTTAGTAAAATTAATTTTTTTTGTTTTATATAAAATTTTTCACTTAACATTTACTTTATTTTACTTCAAGAAGCAGAAATGACTCTTTGGTTTTATAGTTGTTGTGTTTATTTAGGAGACACTTTAGTTCAAAGTGACTTTTAAATGAGAAGAACAACCAAAAAGTTTTTTTTTTTTATATCAGTCATATGTGTTTTTAATATCTCGGTATCTGGTTAGATGGGAAACTGACATAAACAAACTGCTCAAAAAGGTTAAAGCCTGGATTGGTTTTCTTTACAGAAACAAATCTTCCTTTACACACTCTTCAAAGCAGCATTTAGTCAAATTTACAATATTACCAATTCTGGATTACGGGGATTTAATTTACAGATCAGCTTCAAAAACTCTCCTTCACAAACTGGATGTTATTTACCATGCAGCAATTCGTTTTGTTACTGGTGCACAGTTTAATACTCATCACTGTCAACTGTATTCTTTATTGAATTGGCCTTCTCTTCAATTACATCAACAAATTCATTGGTTTCTGTTCATTTATAAAACTCTTATTGGAAAAACTCCACTTTATTTACAGTCACTTCTTAACATTCAGGAAGTACGTCGAACTCTGCGCTCTAGTAATTTTATTAACCTCTGCTTATCCAAAGTTCGCACTTCATTTGGTCGCAACTCTTTTCAGTTTTCTGCTGCTGATGACTGGAATCATCTGCAGCAGATGTTAAAGCTCAGCACTTTCATTCCGCTATCATCTTTTAAAAACTCAATCCAGACAATTGTACAAGATCACTGTGCTTGTTTTTAGTTTTTCGCTGGTTTTATATGTTTTTATCTGCATTTGTGAAATTGTTCTTGTATTGTGTCCCTGCTCCTTTGTACTGTAGCTGCTTTTTATGTTGCCTCTTGGCCAGGTCGTCATTGTAAATGAGAACTGGTTCTCAATTGACTTACCTGGTTAAATAAAGGTTATTATTATTTTTGAATACATTTATATATTTTGTTCCTTTTTGGGGTGACAACACAATGCACCGTTAACGTCCACATTGCATGCTTATAAAAGGCATATTATAACTCTGAAGTATTTAGTTCAGGTGACAAAGTGCACAGGAGGTGGTTAATCTGACTGCAAACACCTGTGCTTAAAATTTGACTGTATTTAAATGCTTAAAATAACTTGAGAACTTTATGCGTTCTTTGTTATCTGTGACTCCTGGAATCGGCCTTTGTGAGCTCCGTCACACTAACTTCAGCCTGGTTGTCTTTCAGCGGCCTGAAGTGGACCCAGCCAGCGAAGACGCCTCATTAATGGCTGTATTACAGGAGATGGGTTTCAGCAACCAGCCGCTCAACCAGAGGCTGCTGAGAAAGCATCACTACAACTTACTTGATGTGGTCAACGAGCTGGTGCAGTTGACCGACAGCGAATGGCACATCTCAAGACATTAGGAAGCACCGCCGCGACCTCAACGACGTGTAAGAATTGTAAATGATTTCATTGTGTTGCAGCTTTCTGTCAGAACAGGAGAAACGCCGCTGATGTTTATTTGTTAGAGAGTCTGGAGGAAAAAGAGAGAGAACTATATCACTATAACTGACAGTAGCTGCAATGATGCAATTACTTGATTGTAAACTTTTAGTTTCATGTTTGTAGGACATTATGAATGGGGAAAATACACAAGGTTTATTAAAGGGAAATTGCACCATAAAAAAGGACATTTTCATCATTTACTCAGCTTGTTTCAGACCTTTTTCAGTTTCTTTTTTCTGTTGGGACACAAAAGAAGATATTTTGAAGAATGTTGAAATCCGTTAGTCATTTGCTCCCATAGTATATATTTTTTAATGGCCAACATTCTTCAAAATATCTTCTTTTGTGTTCACCAGAAGAAAGAGCCTCATAAAGGTTTGGAACCACTTGAGGGTGAGTAAATTGTCATTTTTTGGTGAACTATCTCTCTTTAAGCAGTCTTAACGCTACCTTTATTCAGTGCGCGTGCCCTACTAACATGTTAGGTAGGCTTCAGGTAAATTTTGTACTGCTTGATTAGATATGAGGACTAATTTGAAACAATACCAGAGAGTTTCGGTTTGTTTGAGCACTTTTGCCTCTTAGAGGAAAGCTATATAAGGAACAGCCTGTGTTGATTTTGTTATTTGTCACGGTGACCTTTATATTTGTATATCTTATTTTAAATCACACTATTTCATGCGTCACACTAAGGTGTTGGGCTGCCAAACTTATAGGAATGTGCAATGAGTTTTTCAGTCATGCTTAACACAACCAGTGATTGATTGATTGATTGATTGGTCAAAGTTTTTGCTATAGGCACCAATTTTGGTCATCTTTGTCATTTTCATGTGCAATGTATTACTACGAACTGAAGGCTTATCAACATGGCTTTTGTGTCCAACACAGTGAATAAAAACATTCCATTATCATTTCTGGTGTGTTTTGAGTTTATTTTCTTTGCATATTGACAGATCTTCTTGCTATTGTCTGAATCTGCCCAGTCTGCAGAACTGTTTTTGGTTAATGTACACACATCTGAACTGCTGAAACAATGGAATGTACTAAAGGTTAAAATAGTTATTCTCATAGTCAGCTTCCTCCTTTTGAGGCACGAATGAGCAGATTTACAAAACACTGATTTTTTTTTTAGTTCTCAATTGATAAAAACACCTTAAAAGTCTTAGTTGTAATATTAATTTTATTGTGTTGTGTGATGTTATGTTAAATATGTGTTATTGTAATAAACCCGAGTAAATAGAAATCCTATTATATTTTTTATAAACAATTACATAAGTATCTTAAATCATTACTTAAGCATGTTTAACTTATATAATGACATTTTCACAAGCTTTTAGAATGTTTAGAGTAAAAAAGGACAGGATTTATTCAAATACATAAAAGAATAAGTGAACATAATAAATTTGATCAGACCTTAAATTAGTAAAAACAAAAGTTACAAAGTACAAAGATTTACAATTACTCTGGGGCTGCACTGTTACATTAAACTTCGAAAATCATATCACATTATCATAACATTTCATCAACCATTGTTTTTGTTCCAGAATATCTAATCTGTAGACTGAAGACAGTAGTCGACGAAAAAAACAACACCCGACTCGTATTTTGAGTCCTTTTGAAAACCTGTGAGTGTATACATACGTACAATACATTTATATGCATGTTTAAATTAATCTATCATTTCCCATAGTAGTGAACGGAAACAATAACAAATCATGTTTTGCGTTCCCAAAAGCAAATGATGTCGTTTCTATTACAATAAAAAATAGAGTAAAAACGAGAGGTGTTAAAACTGCAGTGGCTCCCTTGTATACTTGTACACCCTTGTATTGCAGCAACGTATATTAAAATTTTTGACTGAAAACCTAGTATGGTATCTGCAATCATTAACACGCAGTTCCGACTATGGCCAGCGGAGGACGACACCAAACAGCTGAGGTGAATCAAACAGGGAAGTAAGTGACTGCGCAATCTAAAGTTCATTCGCGAGTAGCATGTGCTGTCTTACAAAACAACCTAAATGCGTATTACCCTAACCAGCGGGAGGGAGTGAATCGAGATAGCAAGCATAATGTTTCAATGAATTCACGGTAGGTGAAATAATGCTGTGTGGGGATTTGACGTAAACAAATGAGGTATGAAGACACGAGATGTGTCATGATGTTGATTAAAGGAACTAAAGTATTGTTTCATTAAGTATTTTCAGTTTTAATGGCTCGTGTAAGAGGTAGCTGGTATATTTGTTTCGGTTTGTTGCTTACCTAGACGCGTTCAGAGCCAGCTTGAGTTGTTAGATGTTTTCTAGTTAGGCAGCAGCTCTGTTTTGACAGTCATCAGCTGCTTTGCTTTTTTTAATACAGAGGAAATAACATGGCTAACTCTAAGCAGACGGTTCTTTGCCGTTTTAATGCAATGTAATGTATGCACTCTTTTTCTTATTTTAATTTAAAATTAAGTATTATAAAACCAAGAGTATGCTGAACTGCATAAATATATGACAGTAAGATTAAATGCATCTAAAGAACATAACAAACACGTTTAAATTAAGGTCACGGAAAGTGTGTCATTTAACATTTTTGATCAATTTATGTCATTTGTTTTAGAATGATCTTTGGAGTTTTATTGTTTATGTTTTATTGTTATGTGGCTTTATTGTCTATTTGAGGGAATTTTTACTGTTTTACAGTGAGAGCTACAGTGTTTTTTTGGTTAGTCAGTTTGGTTCATACTATACTGTAAAACTTGGGCAGTACTGTCACACATACAAACAACAAACATTTTCTTAGTCAGACATACATCAGATAGTCTTCATGAAGCTCTCTTATGGTTCAAGGTGGAGGTCTTTAGTTTCACCTCTCCAAAAATACAACATTATGTCCCAAAATAAAAATGGAGAGAAACGGAGGCTTTCCAAATGGTTGGACTATGGCAGTATCAATGGGGAAGGACAGTCAGATCCGTGTCCTACCTGCCAGGGCACAGGACGCATCCCAAGAGGCAAGTTTCAGTGACGTTAAATATGTCCTTCTATTTGGTTAAAAATATGTGAGTTTTGGCTCTTTAAAACAAACTTTTGTTCTGTCTGTCTTATCTTGTCATCTCCAGGTCAGGAGAATCAACTTGTGGCTGTCATTCCTTGCAGCGATCAAAGGCTGAAACCTCATCACACGTCAGTATCATGATGACATGCTGCTTAGAGTTCTGCAATATCAGTTCCAGGATTAATGTTCTTCATGTTGTCATTCTCCCACAGAAAGCTGTATGTGTGTATATCGGTGGGGCTTTGCCTCCTGATCTGCTCATTGATCCTGTTTTTCCTTTTTCCCCGGAGCATGGATATGTCAGCTGTGGAACTACAGTCATCCATGGTCTATTTCACTCCAGATTCCGTTAAAATTGTGGTCACCGTACGTGATTTGATGTATAAATGGCACAAAGGTTTGTCTTTTGTATTGCATTTGTTTTTGTTTATAAGACTTGTAATGTTATGTATTTATTATCCATTCTCTAGCACCAAATGAACCTTACCAACCAAAACTTTGTCAGTATCACAGCTAATAATCTTAGCGTGCAAGCGCTGATTTTTGAGACTGTGGTAGGCAAGACCAAGTTCCCCAATGTAACCGTATTGCCTCCTCGATCACAGAAAACGGTAATGCTTTATTATTCAAGTAAACGGTAAAACATTTTTCCAATTTAAAATGTTTTCAAATGTTTTATGCTGGGGGTTCCCACGGCTCATGGGATTTCGGAAATATTATGGAATTTTAAAAGGTCAGTTTCAGACGTTGAAATTCAGTGAATATGTATTTATCAGGGATCTTTGTTGTTTTAAATTTTAGTTTCCATTCATCAAAAATAATACATTTGTATACCATATTTTAAAGACTGTTGTTATGGTTAAGCTATTTTTCAGCTCCAATTTATTAATTGGTAATCAATTAAGTCAAATTCAGTCAGCAGACTCTTTTTTGTATTTTTTATTAAGTCTAACATGTTGGAATAATCAAAATTTTAGGAGCTTTGGCCTCAAAATGACCATACCACTTAAGAAAACTTGAGAAAAAATAATTGTAAAATTACCATTGAGCTATCAAATTTGGGAGAGGGAGCAGTTCACAGCCTCACAAACAGTACGTATCTTAAATTTAAAAGAAATCTGGGGTAAATTATCCATTGTTGCTGTCTTAGCGGCTATCAGAATCATTTTAATATTACAGACTTGTTTTTCTGTTCAATATAGATCATTCTGCAATTCAGCTTTTTAGTCAGTAAAACAATCAGGGAATTTGATATTTGGGAGTGGGAACCCTGTATAGTACACATAGAAACCATCCTTAAGGCTTTGATTATGACCCTATTTCTCTCATCTTTTCTTTCAGATTAAAGTTATAGCTGACATACTTATTGATGACACAGGCCTTAAGTAAGTAATACTTCTATTGATCTATTCTAGTCTGCATCTAAATTTTATAATTACATCTTTTAAATATGGTACCATATTTGACATTTATGCATATTTCTAAAAACACATTTGAATACTCTTCTTTTACAGTAATTACTGCAAGTCAAGTGCCTTTCAGATTCACACCTTATTCCTGCATTTGCAGTAAGTACTCCTCTTCATCCCATAAAAGTCAAATCATTGACCACTGGTTGTCAGCTTTGGTTGTTCTTTTAGCAATTCAACAAACAAGTTCTTACATAAACAGATCTCTGTATTCCACATAAGAAGATATTTGCATACCAAAAAAAGAAAAGAAAAGAGCCACTAGAGGCAGGGTTCATACGGTCATGGAAAACCTGTAAATATCATGGAATTTTTGACATGGCATTTTCCAGGCCTGTAAAAGTTTTGGAAAAACAGAAAAACCCACAAAGTTTTGTAAAAGTCATGGAAAACAGATATCTGAATACTTGAATATAGGTTAGTTACAGGTTAGTTGTCTTCACTTCTTTTCTGTCCTTGATAAATCACATGCTCTCACATTATTAATGCTGTGTAAGCATTATCTAAATAAATTTGACATGGATAAAAATATAAATTTAAACTAAATGGATTGTTGTGTGTTTTACGATATGCTGTAATAAATTTGAAGGATAATTGTTGGACCATTATTATTCTTTTATCACGTATATGTAGACGCCGCATGTAACATGAAAATTTTTCTTCAAATTCGGAGAAAAATCATAGAAAAGTCATAGAATTTTAGTAGTAAATATGTGCATGAACCCAAAAGAAACTTCAGCAAACTTTTAAAAGGGAACCTGTATATTGATTCAGGCCTCTAACTACTGTTTTAGACATAACAGGGACCAGTTTTTGTTAATTTGAAAAGGATGTTTTTTTTTGAGGTTTTTGTAATCCTTTTTATAACCAAATTATTTTTGTATAGGCCACAGCCAAAACATATTCACTACAGTAATAAAACTAAAAAATTAAGATAAGCCAGTGACCTCATAAACATTTTTAACTCAAAATGATTGCTTTTGCTGACAGTCTGGGATTTCATGGACTTTGATTTTTCTTGAAATTTAACTGGTTATAAAAGCGCATGACCTAAAACTGAAAACACCCGTTGTAAAATACACAGTATAAAGTATACTGTACCATTCAAACGTTTGCAACCTGTGATTTTTGTTTACATATTTGAATTTACAGTGCCTGCAGAAAATCATCATTCCTCTTTAAAAGAATGACTTTATTTGTCATCCAATGTCTTTTCCAGCATTTGAAATGTTTTTGTAGCCTTCTCCTATAACCTGTGTCTTTCTACAGCTTTATCTCTAAGGCCTTTTGAAGGCAGAGTGTATTGTGGGTAAAGGTCTATAGGCACTGTGTCTTCCGCTCACCAAGGCTGTATTTATTTGATTATAAATACAGTAAATCCAGTAATATTGTGGATTATTTAAATTTAAATTAACAATTTTCTGTTTTAACATATTCTGGTATGTAATTTAAGTATCATTACTTCAGTCGTCAGTATCACACGATCCTTCAGATTTATTCGAAAGTGTTGATTTGGTGCTCAGGAAACATTTCTTATTGTCAGTGTTTAAATGGTTGATTAATGGTGATTATTAATATTTTCGCAGAGACAATTAATTAGATTTATTTCAGGAGTTATTATTGAATATATGGTACATATATTAGTACACATTTTGTTAAAACAAGTGTCTTTGTCACATTTCAAGAATAGTTTTTTATAAATAACATTACTCTAAATATTTATTTTTTTAAATGCAAAATACCTTTGTGTTCTCTACAGATTGAATATCAAAGTCTTCTACCTGTCCCATTCAGAGGAGATGTCTACAGATGCCTATGAGTATATTGATTGTGGAGTGAATTCCACTGTGCCTCGTCACTTTCCTCTTGTTTGAGACAAAACCATTGCAGATGTTTTAAAAATCCAAATAGGCTGCTTTAAAGAAAAACGGTTGCCAATTTTTGCATTATATAGTTTACAAAAGTCAGTTTTTGTGTGTAAAGACAGAAATGTACAATTTAAATGTCACTGGAGTTAATGACCTGTTAACTTGGATCACTTTTCTGGTTTGTTAATTTGTTAGCGTTTACTTAAAAAAACAAACTTGTTCTTTTTTTTATAAATTGGTAATTTTGTTCCATTAGTTAAAGTATTTACTAAAATGAACAAACAATGAACAATATATTTATTACAGTATTTATTTACTTTTTTAACCTTAGTAAAATAAGTATTGTTCATTCTTAGTTCATGTTAGTAAATACATTAACTAATGGGATCTTATTTTGAAATGGAACCTGTAAAATTGCACATTTAAATTGTTGTTTTATACGTTGAGAATTATTGAGCAAAATCCAATCAGAACTGTTTGAGCACTTGTGTTTTTATTAGGATTGTGAGACAGAAAAATAAAGTTTGCTTTCCTGTAAGATACACCTTGATGAGGGATTGGTGTGATCCAGAAGCTCTTCACCATTGCTGCGAATACTGCAGAGACTGGAGCAGATCAAACACACAGCTTATGTAGCAATATTGACATTTCCCTTATGGACATGTTACTTTTCTTTAAAGTTTTTAAGCAATCACTATGATTTTCTAAAATTGATATACACATATGCAGTGCTGAGTAGATTACTTATAAACGTCTGTTATTACAGATGAAGTTATGAAAAGTTTAGTAGTCTTTTATTTTCTATTCCAAATCTTTGTATTCATGTATTGTAATTGCTTTGACCATATTTGTTCATTACAGATTTAAATAGGATTATTTTTATAAAAAAAAAACACAAAAAAAGGAGAAGCAATTATTCCTCTCTTCTTTTAGAATCAAGAAATGCATTAAATGACATTATAGGTTTCCCAAAGTAGGGCAAATAGAAGAACTGCTGGGGTTTATGAGTTGATGAAAAGCCAATAATGAATGAAACCCAAATAAGTCTAATTAAAATAACAAAATTATATATATAAAAAAAGGAAATGTGATTGACAACAAATAACTGTGAACTTTGATAAAGTTTGGGAGAGTTAGTTATTCTATTTGCTTCTATTGTGTGAATAATTTGTAATAATGTAATCCATATAAAGTATCTGTAATTTTCTAATGAGAATTTTAAAATGTAATCTAATTACAAATACTGCATTTATACAAATACTATATCCAGCACTGTACATGCACATACACAGGCTGAAAAAAACAAATTCTATTAAATTATTTTAAAAAGCTCATGCTTTGTGGGTGTTTTTGTTAATTTACAATTTCAAAATGAATTGTGCATATACTTTGACTTTTGATGTTGTCATTTTAACTGCATTTGGACAAATGGACCTTCATTGACATTTTTTGCACATTGTAACAGTATGTTATTAGGGAGGATCCTGTAAATTATGGTACAACAACAGGCGAATGTGTTGCCAGTACTCTGTTATTATATATTTCCTAAAACGACTAAACATGTAAATAAAAGTCAGTTTGTTAAATGGTTATTTGCAGTTAACATCAACATTTGTTTAGCTAGTCAATTAAGAGGTGTTATTTACAGTACAAACTCTAACAGATATGTCCACCCACTGGATCAGTTGAAATTTTAAAGTACGTTCAAAGAAACAGGTTAAACAAGTTTACGTTTAGCCTCTGGTTTCTCTAATGAAATAAGCAGCAATGTACTCACGGTGTATCTTTTTCTCATCTTGGTGTGACAATTACAGATGCATTGCTTGTCAGCCTCTATAAAAACAATATGTTTACACTGATTTAGCTAAGAATCCATGCACAATATGACATTTGTTTTATTTTTTGATCACATTAAAATACCCCCAAACCACTAGAAACGTGTTATATGTGTTGCTGACATATGTACTAAAATTCCCCAAAATTATGGTGGTATCCAAAAGTAAGGTGTTATAATATTATAATTAAACACTATATGATTTCTTGTTTGGCTTCATAGAAAATGGACTCACCAAAGACGCTTTATTATTATGTTGTGCATTGTATTCGACTGCAAATAGCAGCATTTTAACAGAACCCTAAAATGTATTATGTATGACAAAACAGCACAGCTTGTTCCTCATGTAAACATGAATGACATAATGGCTATATCTCTCATCAGCAATTGCTTAAGCTGCCTCGTTTCACTTCCTGCTTTACTCTGTGTCATACTAGCATGATAATACGTATTTAATACTTTAGCTCATCTATGAACATGATTTCAGCAGGAGTCTCATAGGATGCAACTCTAATGAATCCTCACTTACTCAGTCACAATGGTCAAACTATGCCTATGTTGGTTGTGAATATGCTCCCTCTGGTGGTGCAAACTACACACTGTGCCTTTTAAAAATCTTTAACACTTTTTGTACTAATCTCAACAAAAACAACAACAACAACAACAAACAAATATTCTAACTAACAGATAGCCAAAAATCACTTTTTTCAGGCATGCCTGTGTGTTCTTGGTTATGTTGGTTTGCCTATGAATTACTGTTAAATGGAAGAAAAGAAACTGTTGTGTTTTGGTGAATAAACATTTTTCATATTCATATATTACATTATCGTGTGTTTTTAAATTATGATTATCTGGACTGAAAATACCTATATTTCACACAGGAGATTTAGATTTTACTTGCAGTGTTACACAAGTTATTGTTTGTATTATTTATTAATTTGTTTGTTTATTTGTAGATTTGAAAAGCTATGCCTTATATTTAAAAACAGATCTAAAACGAAAGAAAAAGAAAACTAATTGCATGCAGCAATGGAGAATTGAGCAGTGAACCAATATTTGACCTGACATTTTGAGCTGCTTTACCTGGAGGTTCACAGGGTGTCACATGTGCATTAGACTTCTCTTCTTTTTTGTCTTGGTTGCCTTCCTAAAAAAATAAAACAAAACAGCATATTTTAGACTATTCTTACCAGCCACTTGGGTACACATTTAACTGCTCACCGCACAAAGTTATCCAATCACATGGCCATTCAGGCATGAAGACACAAGGTGGTCAAAGTGATCTTACTGAAAGGCAACAGTAAGTCAAAAAACACCTGTTACAAACAAGGTCTGTAGAAGAACATCTCTTAATACACTTCACATTTTGAAGCATATGAGCAACAACAGCAGCAGAAAAAGAGCACACTGGTCACACTTCTGTCAGATAACAGCAGTAGTGGAAAGAGTATTGAAAAATCACACTCAATTAAAAGTACCATTACTTGTCCAAAAATGTAGTGCGAGTAAAAGTATCTGCTGTAAATATTACTTAAAGTAAGAGTAAAAAGTAGCCCTTTTAAAAGTACTCAAGGGTACATAGTATTACTCTGAAACGCTGTTGCGTTAACATGCAATTTATGAGTGTGTGTGTGAAAACATAACATTGTGTAGTTTAGTTATTGTTAAAGGCCATTTCATCATACAGCAGGCATCCATCTTCTCATCAGTGACATGCAGTCTAAACATTGCGTGTAACACTTTGGTGTCTTGTGTCTTAAGTTTGTTCTGTATAATGCAATTTTTCTTGTATAATGTGTTTTGATTGGACAGGAATAACATGACTGATTATTCGACTTAAGCCAATCAACACAGACAAGAAAAAAGTAGTGACAGCAGGTTGAAGGAAAATAGTGGTGTAAAAGTACAGATACAGCACTAAAAAGGTACTCAAATGAAAGTATAAGCACACATTTTAAAAACTACTTAATAAAGTACAATTCCTGGGAAAACCTACTCAAATTACAGTAATTTGAGTATTTGTAATTTGTTACTTTACAACACTGGATAACAGCAAACTAAAGCTGAAATTCAGACAGCTGAAGACTAGAAAATGTAGCATTGATGAGTTTCAATCTCCACTGTAACATTCAGATAATGGGGTCAGAAGTTGGCATAAACAACTTGGAAGCATTTCATCTACCGTACTTCTTGGTTGGCAGTTACTTGGGTGGCTCATTATACCACTTAGGACGTTTTAAGCATTGTTTCAATGCCACAGCATAGTGCTGTTGTTTACAATGTCAATCCCTTAATGAGCACAACACAGCATGATAACTCAATATGTCACGAAGATCAAATCATCTCAAACTGGTTTCTTCAACATTTCAATATGTTTACTATATTCAAACAGTTTCCATTCACCAGACTCCAGGCCATTTGAGCTCTTTGGGATGTGGAGGAATGGGAGTTTTGCATAATGGATGTGTAGCTGATAAACTGAACTCAACTGTGCCATGCTATAATGTCAACACAGACCAAAACCTCTGAGCAATATGTTTGAATTAAGGTAGCTGCAGAAGTAGTGCACTTCTTATAGAGGCTGTTGAATTTACAAGAGCACCTGCTTAACTCTAGCAGATAATCTGCGATCCAGCACTTGCTGACGGCGACGGGCCTCCCAGTGCATGGCTGACATGCTACACCACCCGCTGGCCTGTAAAAGAGACGGAATGATGCGACCAAGTCAATGCCAAGTAACCGGAGACCATTTCCTGATTAATGAAATTCAAACCCACATGCTGAGATGTTTCCTTTGTCATGACACTCATAAAGAAATAAACACTGAACTGATTTCTTAGCTGCTAATAAATATTGACACTTAAGTCCAAGCTGGTTTAGCAGTTCACTAAAAAGTATGCAAATGTTATTAAAAAAGCTAAATAAGTTTTAGAGCTGTAGTGTATCATTTAGTCACATGCCATTCATCCTGTGCAAACCTAACACAGTCACATCACAACTGTCTATAACGTGCTAAGCAAAATCATGCAATAATAGCATGCATTTAAAGGATAAAGCATACAGAAGTTAATAAAATATTGTCATCATTTTCTCACTCTCCACTTGGTCCAAACATTTAGGAGTTTCTAATGTTCTGTTGAACACAAAATAAGACATTTTGAAGAATGTTGAAAACCAGTAGCCATTGACATCCATAAAATAGGTCAACGGTTACAAGTTTTCAGCATTCTTCAAAATATTTTCTTTTGTGTTTAACAGAAGAAAGAAACTCATGGTTTGGAACAAGTGGAGGGTAAGAATTTTCATTTTTAAATGAACTATCCCTTTAAGACAAAACTCCACACAACAATATCATTTCTTCACACACAAAAAGAAGACATTTCCTAATTACAAAGCAGTGGATACAATTTACCAACTTCTGACGTTCTGCAGGTATATATCCACACCGAACAACTACTACTCGGACGGCTTGCTGGTTTCTTAGCAACGTTCAGCCATAGCTCCGCCACGCTGACGCCACGCATTCCTACTGTACTCCATGTGACGTCATGTTTCATTGTTTGTTTGTTTGCTATTACTATTTCAAATAAAATAAACAAAACAAAGCCTCTCTTTAAATTTAGAGTTGATCGAAAACTCCATAAAGCGAAATGTTTACATTTAGATTGCACTACTGATAAAAACGTATAGTAAATACCTTGATTGAACAGCTGTGAAAACATTTATCTTTACGATCGTAGACAATATTGGCTATACGCTCTTTAGCGCAGTTTAATACATTGTATTAAATAATCTTCCGTCTGCACGCATCAAAACAAATTCAAGACCTAATTCGGTAGTTTCGATGACTCCGGCTCGCCACAGGGAGGTGCTGTTCGGACAGGAATAAGTCGGAATAAACCAGTAAACACGACTTGACATCCGATGCCAGGACGGCTATGGCCAACAGTCAAACGCTAGATGGAGCAGCGAGGGAGGATTGAGGGGTTCACGTGACGTCACATGCGGGGATTGTTGTTCTGGATCTTGTGCGTTCAGCTCCACTTTCATCTCTGAGATCACTGGAGGAGGACTCTGGAAAATGAGCACCGTTTTGAGTCGGTTGGATAGCCGGTCGTCTGCGTTTTTAAAGTGAGAAATGGAAAAGCTGCCCTTGAGGAGATAAACACCTATTTAGGTAAGTGGAGCATACGCTGGAGGAGAATAAATAGCAGCGTTTTCAAGCGTGGTTGGCTCTTGCTTCACTGCGGTTTTTGATCTCAAGTATCTGCTGAGTTTGCTAGACAGATGTTTCGGTTTATATCTAACATTTTTCATCCTCTTGAAAGTTTGAAATAGTATTTTATTTATTAATTCAACTTTAAATTATCATGTTAAAAATATGGTTTGCTCATTTTTTTAAATACATCTGATAACTAAGACAATATATTGCTGATATCTGCCTCCTGATCATAAAGATAACAAAAACTTAAAGAATCTATTTCTGTATAGACTGTTAAGAGGATTAGATGCAGCATAGAGAGCAACCTCTAGACAACCAATTAGACTCTCTGTTTAAAGAGGTAGTTCCCCCAAAAGTTAAAATGTACTCATTCTCGTGTATTTTTACACGTTTATTAATGTAATTCTTCTGTTTAACACAAAACAAAATGTTCTGAAGAATGTTGGAAATCAGCATCCATTTACATCCATAGCAGGAACACAAAATACTATGGAACTCAATGGCTGCTGCTTTCCAGCATTCTTCAAAATATCTTATTTTGGCATTGATGGAAGAAACTCAAACAGGATGAAAATGATGTGAATGTACAGTAGCCTAAATGATGACAGAATTTTCATCCCTTTAACCCCTACGTTAAATTAATGCTGTTTTGTTAGTTTTTAATTAATACTAAAGAGTATTTCCATCACGTTGAGTTAAATTTGCTAATTTAGTTTTAATGTATTTTATTGCGTAAAACAAAAGTTTTTATATTGCAGGTTCTAAAACGACAGTACGGTATTTATATTTAGTCTGCCTTGGCTCAAAGGCAAACCTTGTAAAGTTGTAAATAACTTCCATATCTTTGATGATAATCTGCCTTTGTTTTGTTTTGTTTTTTCTTCTTTAATTAGGTTCAACACGGTGCCTCCGATCTTACAGCACCGTCGTCTGTCTGCAGTACCTTTGAAGTAGGTGCAAATGCCCAACACTTCAAACCTGCTTCTCCTTACAAGAGGGTGAGAAAAGCAAGTTGCCATGGGAAACCAGTTAACAGAGATTGCCCCCAACACACCGTTCCTGCCTAACTTCCAGTCCCTTCACGTTGTGGTGATTGGTTTGGATTCGTCGGGCAAAACCTCGCTTCTATACAGGCTGAAGCTGAAGGAATTTGTCGAAACCATCCCGACCAAGGGATTTAACACTGAGAAGATTAAAGTTCCTGTTGGAAATGGCCGGGCCATTACCTTCCAGGCGTGGGATGTAGGTGGTCAGGAGAAGCTTCGGCCATTGTGGAAGTCTTACACGCGGCGCACGGATGGCATGGTGTTTGTGGTGGACTCTACAGAAGTGGAGCGCATGGAGGAGGCTAAGGTGGAGTTGCACAAGATCACACGTACGTCAGAGAACCAAGGAGTGCCGGTGCTTGTGTTGGCCAACAAACAGGACCTTCCAGTTGCACTGCCGGTGTCTGACGTAGAAAAGGTTTTGGCTGTACATGAACTGAGTGCCTCCACCCTACACCATGTGCAAGGGTGCAGTGCGGTCGACGGGCAGGGGTTGCAGCTGGGTTTGGAAAAACTCTATGATATGATTCTCAAACGAAAGAAAATGGTGCGGCTCAGCAAGAAAAAGAGATGAGCTGGATGGGTTTATTCCACTTGTGAAGCTCCATGAAGGACTTTCATGGCATTTTGCAGCAAATCCCTAAATGAAGGAAATGCTCCAGATGGCCCGGTGGTCAGGAGAAAACGGATTTGACCTTTATGTGTCACACACACACACTCACAGTATTGAACTGCTTTCTTCCATGCCTAGTAATTTGCTGTGCTGCTTCCCTTTGTAATCAAGGAATATGTGATAGCGTTGATAGGCCGTAGTGTCAGCAGAATTAAAGCCTACGTCCTTGCCTTTTTTTTTCTTTCTTTTCTTTCCAAGCGAGACTGAATCATAGCTTGGCAACACTGATTTCCACCAGGCTTCGGTCCTCATTTTTTTCAATACACTGATTGCCAGTGCCGCTATAATTAAAGGCCATATAAATGTTCACGCTATGCTAGTTGTGAAACTGAAGTCTTAAGCGAATCACAGAGATTCACTATTCACAGATCTACGTTTTAGTTGGAGAAATGTTTGTTTTTACATGCTGTAAATAGTTTTGTAATGCTGTAGATTTAATAAATTATAGATGGCTTTGTCACAGACGGCAATTCAGAAGCTGTATCTTTTATTCCTGAGGCTGAGCAGATTTTGCTAAATAAATGCTAATTACGGCTGTGATTGTTTTGCTGATGATTGTTAGAAAGGGAGTTTTATTTTTATTTTGTACTTTCTTGATGTATTTATAGTTATTTATGATTCATATTTTTTAAATGTTTAAAAGGTCATATTTAAAAAATTTACTTAATATTTTATTATTATCCTATGCAAATTAAATCTGAAATGGAATCTTTATTATCTTGTATTATTCAATTATTTATGATATTAAATTCATAATGTATTATTTCATAACCCAGAAGAGATCTACTGTAAACAACACAAATGATAATATATATAATGGCTAATAAGGTTTCAAATCAATGTGATGAAACAGAAAACAGCCGCTGTTAAACTATTAATAGAGCAGGAGCTGGTGATGATGTCATCTGTGTTCAGGGAGGGCATCCCACAGCAAATGCAGTGAAGCTGAAAGAACATTGTTTGATGTAACCTTGGTGTTTGTGGTTTAATTCGGAATCAACATTACTCTGCTTTTGCTGACACAACATACAAGATATTCATTCAACAACCAAAGTAAGATATAGAGATAATGGAGCTTCTAATGTAAATCCAGTCTTTTTTCATTGTTTTAAGCGAGCAAATGGTTTTTAGATGTCCCGACACCCACCGCTGTCCAGACAGACAAATCTATTTACTTTGCTATCAACTTCCTAGAGAAGCAGCTGCTTTGCTCTGATTGGATTAATTGGTGCTCTGGGTTTATAGTGAGCTGAATCGCATGAGGAGAGAGAAACAGGGCTGATTTATGAGATCAGTGACTGTGCTAACGTAATAAGACTTGTAGGCCTGTGACAGGATGATATGCAGCTTGCCATTTTGATAATTTGTTTAGGATTAAATTATGTTATACTATATAACTGTTTCCCCCCCAATACAGCTATGGAAAAAACACTTGCAAATTCAGAATTTATTTACTGGATTTATTAGGAATGGGTTTCGTTCTTTAAATATTTGTTTTATTCTATAAAGACCTGGTAATGTTTCTTCCAGATTTCAAATAGAATGTGTCATTTAGGGCAGTTTTTAGCTTGTTTATACAGGCGTTTATACACTTATTCCTATATTGTCAATAAAAAGCATTGTTTTACATGAAATAACAAAATGATGCTGTATTTCAGCAATGTTTATGTTAATTTTTGGACACAACATCAGTCAACCCAATAACAAAGTTTAACGTCAGAAGGAGTTAAAGGGATAGTTCAGCCAAAAATGAAAATGACCTCACCATTTTGTCTCCCTCATGCGATTGTAAACTTTTATGAGTTTCTTTCTTTCCTCTTGAACAAAAATTAAGATATTTTGAAGAATGCTGGTTGTTAGCACACATTGTCATCCATAGTAGGAAAAAATACTATGCAATTCAGTGTGTCCCAGCCATGAACATTTTTCAATATACCTTCTTTTGTGTTCAGGTTTTGAACAAGTGAAGGGTGTGTAAATAAACAAAGACGTTTAATTTTTTGCTATATTATCCTCTTTAAGAAATCAATATTATACTTTCACTTAGGCATGGGACGATAACCGTTTTCAAGGTATACCGCGGTTTGGATAAGTCAAGGTTTTCATACCGCCAAAATTTTCTGCTATACCGTTTCTAAGGTATGTGTAAGATTTTTTTATTTACATTTTTTTGTTTTTTGTTTTTTAGGTGTAAATTGTAAAGAAATCTGTGTTTTTATAACAAATGAAGACAGCAGAAGTCAGTGATTCAATTGAATCATTTAGCCTGACATGTTTACTGCCCCAAAATACTTTAAATGTTTCTCAAAATAAAATATATTGTGTTCAAAAAGGGAAAAGGTTTATACATTTTGCTCTAAAAAGAAGATATTTTAGAGCAGTAAACACAATACCGTCATACCGTGATATTTTTATCAAAGGTTATCAAGGAAAACATTCCTTAATCTGAACATTTGTATTTGTTGGGGGTAAAAATGCACTGAATTAAAATATTTTTATTTTAAACTGGGAAGAAATGTTTTTACACTTAAAATAAAACACAATAATTTTACTTCAAACCCATTTCCTATTAAATCCATTACATCTATGGAAACAGAACATTGTCAATTTAGTCCACAGCTGTATGTGTTAAATGTTAACAATGCACCTCTTCCAAACAATGAACTTAAATTACACCGAAATTCATCCATCAATATCCAATGTGCATCTGCTGTGCTGAAAGGGACACCACCGAGTTAAACGGTAGAGATTTTATTGATCTGCACCCCTGCCTCCTCCGCCCCACAAAACAGATGCTTGTCAAGGTTTCTGATCCACGACCTCTGGCTGTCAATACACTATGAGTATCGCACGGGTGGAGTTGAAGACCAAGCCAAATGTCGTGACAGACACACTTGGTTTCAATGGCATTTGACCAAACCGGTTTTTCCTGAGCGTTATCTTAAGAATGAGTCCGGTCACCCTGCTGAGCCGGTTAATTAACATGTGCCACTGTCCTCAGACAGTAATCCTCTCCCACACGCCAGATTTACTTATGTAAATGTTTGTCGGAATATTTTACTACAATGGATTTGGGACTTGTGAATAAACATTATTTTTAGCCTCAAAAGACGTCCTTAAAAAGCCAAGGCATGTAGTCTGTGCACAAAAAGAGAGAAAGTGTTATGTAACAAATCGCGGTAAATAGTTGATGATGTTCCCTCCGGTCAGTCATGCATGATGTCCCGTTGAGCAGAGATGACATGAGATGAGCGTTCATTGATAATGCAGAGCACTAAACAAGCCCTGTGGAGAATTTCCATACTCACGCGTCCAGCCTCACCCTAACTATTAAAGCCTCCAACTTTACACTCATTTAACTTTCCAGTAAACAGGCCGCAGACCTTCGTGATGGAATGTTATCAGTTCTGCAGATAAAACTGAGGCTGTTCTGTGTGGCTTTGTACATAGTGTTCAAATGAGCAAAATTACTAAAGCTTCCAGGGGACTATTATTAGAAAAAGAAAATGGCAGTGTAATAAACAAAGATGTTTATTCACTGTGATGCCAGTTGCAATTTGATGTTCTTCTCATTCTTGGAAAACTGATGTTGAACTGGCGATTATTTAACAGTCCTATTCATTAGAAATTACTTATTAATTTGAATTGTTATGATAAAAAAAGGAAAATACAGATTTGGATGCTTTTTAAAGTGTAGAAGTAAGTAATAGAGTTTCCACAAAAAAAAAAAAACAATTTAACAACTGTTTCTAACATGTTAAATGAGTTTTAAAAGTATTTTGTGACAATGAAGACTAGAATAATTATTCTAAATAATTTCAGTTTGCCATGACAGGAATACACAATATTTTACATTAAAGGGATTGTTCACCCAAAATGGGATAGTTTACTTATTTTTGCTGTTCAACCTAATATGTTATGCAGATTGGGAGTAGTTAATTATAATTTTAATGAATAAGTCGAACATATTTACACACATTTAGATTTTTTTTTTAAAAGTTCAAAAATTAATTAAGGTTTCCACTAGGGATGCAACGATTATAGATTTTGGTTGCACGATTATAGTCTAAGGAATAATCAGTTTCACTGTCATCACGATTTTTATGCATTCATTAATTTAAAAACACTACAAGTTTAGAAAATCACATGAAAACTTTTAATATTTTAAAGTGTATATAATAATGTATTGCTGCTCACTAACTAAATAATACAGCACAAAATAATATTAAAAACAAACAATAGTCCATTTCTCTCCTTGGACTCTGAAATAATGAAAAGTTTTTACACTGAAAATGACTGACAGAACAGTGAATAAATAAATTAAAATAAGAATAAAATAAAAGTATTTGTCTAATGTAAATCTAAGCTACACATTAGCTAATGAATTGCTATCATCTGTGTTCATACATACATGTGGTTTACTTATAATGAGAGGATCACGTGCTCATGATTGAACAAAGCTGGTACCCATCAGCTCCGTGTATTGCACCAATCAGACGAATCCTGACACACTATAAATTACCAGAGCTTTCTACTCCGGTCATCTTCATCTTGAAGTATCCCCCCTTCCACCCCAACTCCTCCCCTTCTCTTATGGGGCGGCACTGTAGCCCAGTGGTTAGCACTGACGCCTCACAGCAAGAGCATTTCTGTGTGAGGTTTGCATGTTCTCCCTGTGTTTGCGTGGGTTTTCCCAGGGTTCCCCGGTTTCCTCCCACTGTCCAAAAACATACACCATAGCTAAATCGACTACTTTAAAATAGCATCTTAAGGCAACTCTAGTCAGATATATCTCAGCACGTTCACAAGCAGGTGAGTTCTCGAGACTTTCCGGAGCTCAATGCTCTCCTCTCGCCCTTCAAACTGGAGGGTGCCCCGGGCTCAAGGATATTCTGAGCTCAGGGCTCTCTCCCAGGACAGCATTCCAAATACGCTTTATTATCAGTCATCAGCTAAGTGTGAACTCTTGAAATAATCTTTTTAATAATTTGTCTTACACATCTTTTGTTACATTGGACTGAAAGGCATGAACAACTCTCGGAACTCGAAACTCGGAACTAATACACAGTTGGTATAACTTTTAGTTGCAGCAGTTTTGTTCTGTGCAGCAGAAATGCAGTTGATAAGCAATTACAATTAATTAACCATGACAAATTATACTGCGGTTAATAGTGAAATCGGTTGATCATTGCATCCCTATTTTCCACAATAATATCAATATTATTATTAGTTAATAAGCAGACGCTGAACCTAAAAGAAGATAGTAAGCAGTGTGTGAGTAAAGGAATCCAGTTGCTGGTCACCTTTTTTAAAATAAAAATTAAATACAGGCAAAATGAATAATGGACTGATATTGAACGAAATCTCCCTCATCAAACTGCTAGTGTTTTCAATAGGGAAGGAGATGTTTAAAGCATTTTGACAGGTGGGACTTCAAAAAGACCAACAGTGTAAGTAGATATTTTAATTACAGTTATTAATAAGTAGACTACATTACTAACCGGTTTCACAATATTATAAAACTGTGAATATTCAAGCTTTGAAGGCATCTCAGAGATGTTAATAAACTTTTTTTTTTAAAACAACCTCTTCTGTTTAAATCGGCTCAATGAAATGTTAAAAATGAATGTATCGGAGTATTCTGCAGTGTCTGACACCCTAAGGAAGGATTTGGATGTTGTTCAAATGATGTGTCAGTGTGTTGTTGACACAGACCCAAGAAAGACGGGGGAGCCTCTGGGATTATGAAAGGATTAAGCAGGGGAATCACGAGATGGCAGGTGCTTGCTTTAAATCATGTCACATCCATCATGAAGTCATTCCCTGCAGTATTTACAGTTTATTCTTATTTACTTAGATACCGGATGGAGATAACCTAGCTCTATAAATTAAATTTGCATTCAAAACAACACTAAGACCCATAAAAACACAATTTTACTTATTTTTTAAAAACTTAGCACAAATATGGTATATTGCACAAATATAGATGCTCAAAACAAGCACGCTAAAGATCCATCTTTGTCCACTATTTGCAGCTTTTCTATCCTAAAGGTACAAGCTGTTGTACTCATTTAAAATAGAGTTTGTTTAAATTCTCTCACAAAAGCACTCATTAACGGACACTTCAGGTTCTTTTACTGTTTTTAGGAGTTTATTGTTGTTCTTGCTCTCAAGTTGACACCTTGTGGCAAAAACTAATGATGTTAATGCGACAACAGTATTATGTTTCCATATTTTTTGAAGAGTTTGGTGTGAGGATTATTGTCAAAGCAATAAAAAATGAGACAAAAACAATTCAATGGGCGCCACGGTGACCTAGTCGGTAGCACGTTCGCCTCACAGCAAGAAGGTTGCTGGTTCGAGCCTCGGCTGGGTCAGTTGGCATTTCTGTGTGGAGTTTGCATGTTCTCCCCGTGGTTGCGTGGGTTTCCTTCGGGTGCTCCGGTTTCCCCCACAAGTCCAAAGACATGCGGTATAGGTGAATTGGGTAGGTTAAATTGTCCATAGTGTATGAGTGTGTATGGATGTTTCCCAGAGATGGGTTGCAGCTGGAAGGGCATCTGCTGTGTAAAACATATGCTGGATAAGTTGACGAATGAACAAAAACAATTCAAAGAGCTTGGACATGCTCAATTTTGATTTCCATTTTGAATTTAATACATACTTTTATTTGATTGCAGATTGCTGTTTAGAGTTTCTTTTGACTGGCCTTAAGGCCTGCAAACCTTGAAATTTATTTCAATTTTCTTGCAATTTATTACATTCATTATTATTAAACAAATTCCATTTAAGTTGACTGCAACTTAAACACATGACAGTCTTCAATATTTTAGCAGCCCCAAAAAGGACCTAGAAAAACAAGGATCTTACAAAAATAGCATTCCTGTCAGCGCTGAGAGTGCCATATTGCACTTTGGGCATCCCCAGTTTCATATCCCAGCCCATGGACCTTTCCCGATCCCATCCCCCTGTCTCTCTCTAACATCACATCTAGTCTAGCTACTGTGCTGTCTTAATAAAGGCAAGAAATGGCAAAAATTAATCCCAATAAAAAACAAGCAAACAAAAAACATTCCATAATTTTTCAATAAAAACATTCCATAAAATTTCCAAAAATAAATGTAAAATAATAAATTAATAATTAATTTTGTAGAAAAAAAATCTGTATTTCATAATTCAAATAAAACCAAGTATTGATTTTGATGGGTTGCTATAAAATCACAGAGGTGTTTTTTATTCTTTTTTTTCTCCACAAAAAACGCTAGATGCTTATGAACTGACTGTTAGAGCAGCTCTAGAAATTAAATCGACGTGTTCCTGTCCTCCTGTTCCTGTTCCTGCACTATTTTTAATTTATCCATTCAAAATTTGTTACATTTTAGATAACTATATAACTAGTATATAACTTATGATTTGTGTATGTGTATAAAAGTATACAACTTGCATTATTATGTGCAGCTGTGAAAGCACTTTCTTCTAAAGCCTGGTCTATTAGAGGACAATAATGCTGCCATCCTGGGATGCAATTTTGTCTCATTCTGGCTGTAATTTCACACATCACAAAAAAAGAGTGCATAGGTGCTCAAAGAGTCCCTTCTGTGCCATAAATGGCAAATCAAACGGCCCAGACGTTCTTATTTGTCACCTCAGCAACTGTGAGCCTGTAACCATGGGTGACCTCAGAGAGCCACGCAGGACCTTTTAATTGCCTTTGTGCTTGCCTGTATATTTCATGTGTGGGAGACAGACAGGGATACAGAGAACCGATGGCTCCTGTGTCTCGGAAGATCTCTAAAACGCTATATTGCTAAATCTAATACCATCCTGAAGACACCTCACGAGCCTGGAAGAGATTCAGCTCAGTTTGCCTCTCACACTGGGGGATGTGAATGTGTTTATCGTTGTTGTCAGGAGGCGGGGATCTCTCTGGCCAGCACTATTTTCCACAGGCTCATAAAGCTGCCACTGGGACTGAGATGAGAAAGCGTCCTGGGGAGTGGGATTGCTGAGAACCCAACACAGTCCCAGGGCAAGATAGCGTGGGTCATAAATCTGTAGACCAGCTCAAAAGCTATGCTGGGGAATACAGTACACTGTGGTTTCACTATGTGGAGGCAGTAGAAAACAATCTGTTAAAGCAGATGTATGGACTTTAATGGCGAGGTGGAGTTTTAACGGCATTCAATGAGATTAAAGCAACACTTTGACATTTTTTAAATCAGTTTGGATATTTTGGCTAATTTCATTTTTTCAGAATTCAATCATCCAAAATAAACAAGTGTTTATTAAAAATGTTTAAAAGATATTTTCTTTTGATGCACAGGCAGAAATCTGCATTTTTACTAGTTTTTTTTTACCAGGAGTTCTGTTTAAAAAGCATTTGCTTGATTTACACAACATGTAAAATGATAATTCAACATATTTAATTTTTTTAAATTAAATTTATCTTCATTTGTATAGCGCTTTTACAATGTAGATTGTGTCAAAGCAGCTTCACATGCATTATAAAAAATTAAATCAGTGTCAGTCCAGTTTTCAGTGTTGAAGTTCAGTTTAGTTCAATTCAGCGTGGTTTAATATTCACTGCCGTGAGTCCAAACACTGAGGAGTAATCCATCGATGCGCAGCCCTACAAGTCCCGAACCATGCAAGCCAGAGGCGACAGCGGTAAGGAAAAAAAAATCACCAATTGGCGAAAGTGAAGAATTAAAAAACCTTGAGAGCAACCAGGCTCAGTTGTGCACGACCATTTCTCCTATGGTCAAACGTCTTGTGCAGAGCTGCAGTCTACAGTAGGCGCCGGAGGCTGGAGAACGCTGGACGTCCATCACGGAGAAACCGCAGGTTGTGTTTTGAACACAAAAGAAGATATTTTTAAAAATACTGATTGATGAGATTTATTTGATGACAAGAATAAATGAAATCATTAGTGAGCGCTGTCTCGCCATTAAAAAAAAAAAACTTCAGTGAATGACCACCTTTGCTAAATTCCAGACACATTCAGATGTGGGAAATTCAGCAGTGAAATGTCCCACTTCCGACCTTTTGAGAATTTTTCGTAACATTTCATGGTATTGTAAAAATTATGGCTAAAGCAAACAAATAAAAATATGCTATCTGCCCTTTAAATGCAGATGTTTTGAGCTGTCTGACAGCATTTGTATATTTTTGTCCTGCAAAAAAAATGCAAACTGTGGCAAAAGATTTACATTTTGTGTTTTATTAATCAACAATTTAATAATGATCCCCGTTCACACACATCTGCAAAAATAGAAAAAAGTGTTTTATGCACAGTCCAGTTCTTGGTGATGTCACTATATAAAAAAGTGATTATTATTTGCAGATAATCAGCATATATCATTTTCAAAAGCATATTCTTTGGGACCTGGTTTCAAAAGTAGCTTTTTTTGAGAACCCAAAAACACCCTTCTCATAAAAATGAACACAAAATGCATAAAAGTTTTTTAGTGTTTATATAAAATTAGCATAATGTAAATTCCCGCTGAATTTTAAACCGGTGATTGTCCAATGTTTAAATCTAGATTCAAGACATGTATGCAAAACAGTGAATATTTAATCATTTAAGATCTCATTAGCATATTTAAACATAATATTACAGAAACCTTCTGTAACTGTCTTAAAAAATAGAGAAAGTAATACCCCTTAATCACCTTAAAATTGCAGAAATTCTTTTGGTAAAATATTGATTTTATTTAGGTGTTCGCGTGCAAAACTGCTATTATTTGCCTGGTTTTGTAAGTGTGATTCATTAGTCGAGAGGCCCCTCGAGAATTATTGCCTTGCATAAATTCTAAAATACTTGTGCCAAAGGTTTCACATAATTCAAGCGTGGGCCTCTGAGCACTCAGAAAACACCTTATTAATGCTGGCATATAAACCTTAACATCTAAGAGAATCAATACCATTCATTCTTGAGATCAACAAACAGAGGTTGCTTTCAATGCAAACAATCAAGGGAATCTAAATCATGCAGGAATTTCATCATTCAACAGACGTTCGGAGCATTTTAAGAATGCATTGTGTTGGCATCTACTCTTTGTGTCTGCTTTATTTTTTAAAACCCTAGACATGTTAATCCTAAATATTGGAAAGGCACATGTTTGGTAATGCCAGTGTGGTGCAGAGGGATCCTTAAGCAGTCCCCGTACAAGTCCAGGCAGGAAAAACAGTTTTTATGTGTTTATCAACAGTCTTTTCTCTAAGGTCCAGTGATCCTGTACCAGGATTATCCCAGTATCCCATCTGGCCAGACAGCTCTTGGGGATTAATGCAGCAGTATCGGGTCCATTGCTGAACTCAACAGCTGATTTATGTATTGCAGTATTGTGGCTGCTAAGAGTGATTGAGAATTGATCTGCCTTTCCTACATTGTAAATGTTGGTAGTGAAACATGGAAATAAACAGAACGTTTTAGCATCTTTAAAGTGAAGGATCTAAAATTAATTTAAAAGAAAGCGTTTAGAACAATTAAAGACATAAATGCAGTGCACGGTGAGCAGGTTTCATAAGCATGGATGATTTGTTGTAAACGGTATACTATGCCTCTTCTGCAGGATAGGGCCAATAAGTTCTTCTGCTTTCATTAAGTTAATGTGCAAGACTCAATTTTAAAGACAACAGCTCATAAAACATGAATCCTCTTACTCAGCATGACTGAAGCCTCAGGTAGATTCAGTATTGGCAAGTTACTTTAAACATCCCACAGTACTATAGTGCAATTCAGCACAGCATTTTTACAGTGGGTAATGTGGTTAAGTGGGGTTTATTTATAAACTAAATTTTGAGAGGATCACGTGCTTATGATTGAACACAGCTTGAACGCACCAATCAGACGAATCATGACTCACTATAAATTACCAAAGCTTTCCACTCCAGTCATCTTCATCTTGAAGAATCCCCCCTTCCACCCCAACTCCTCCCCTTCTCTGATAGGGCGGCACGGTGGCTCAGTGGTTGCCTCACAGCAAGAACGCCACTGGTTCAGCCTCTCTCTGAGCTAGTCGGCGTTTCTGTGTGGAGTTTGCATGTTCTCCCCGTGTTCGCGTGGGTTTTCCCCGGGTCCTCCGGTTTCCTCCCACCGTCCAAAAACATACAAAGTAAATCAACTACTCTTAAATGGCCTCCTAAGGCATTCTAGTCAGATATATCTCAGCACGTTCACAAGCGGGGGGAGTTCTCGAGACTCACCTGAGCTCAAACTCTCCTCTCACCCTTTAAACGGGAGGGAGCCCCAGGCTCAAGGATATTTTGAGCTCAGGGCTCTCTCCCGGGACAGCATGCCAAATACACTTTATTATCAATCATCAGCTAAGTGTGAACTCTTGAAATAATGTTGTGAAAGAAAATGAAATTAATTGAACTGAATTCTGTTTAGTTGTGTTAAAGGCTTTCACACAATTGCTTCAAATTGTTATATCTTGATGGATATTTCTTTTCATAAGTTAAAGGTGCTGTAAGTAAGTTTTTGACTCTTCTGAAGCATAAGAATACAATAATATGTTCGCAGATATTTCAGAAACATGCTGAGTGAACATTCTTGTTTATCTGAAAAACAATGCTGAAGTCAGATATTCTGCTTTGAAAATGTGTTTTCCGTGCCGAAACGCTCTCTTTGTTTATGTTTTTTTTTAACCTGCCCAATGCAAGTTTAGCCAATTACATTTCACCACTCCAGGTTGCCTTGATGGAAAACCACGTATTTCATTGGTTCATTCAGAAAGGCTCTGAAAGCATGCCTCCGTGAACGAAATGCGACCTGCGGTGGACAGTATCATATGAACTCCAAAATCATACAGATTCAGTGCCACATGAGGTTATTAAATAGCAAATAACATAAATAAATATAAAAAATGTAAACATTAGGTAAGCAGGGTACACTATAACCGCGAGCCAGGAGTGCAATACCTAGTTCAACCACTGGGTGTCAAACTTACATACTGCACCTTTAATTAAAATTATTTAAAAACTAATTAATTACATTCATCATTCGTCATTACATTGTCAATCAACAAGCATCAGTGCAGGTTCCAGAATGAATGTCTCTTATGAATCAAAACTGCACAACCTGTCCAGTGTACTCTGATTCTTCATCAGATATCTAAGCCAGTTCTTTCAGTGAATCAAAAATACACCACAAACAGTAGTCTAATTATCTATCAAATGACTCCCATGAGCTAGTTGTTTTTGTGAATAAAAACACACATTGCAAACAGTGTAGTCTGATGATTCTCCTTCAAATGACTCTCCTGACTCTGCAGTTAAATTTACATGTACTCTGATTCTCCATCAAATGTGTCTTGGGATCCAGTTGTTTTAGAGAATAAAAACACTACCAACAGTGTAGTCTGATTCTACTTAAAATGAATCTCTTGAGAGATTTTATTTAGTGAATTAAAAACACATTGCAAGCAGCGAGAGTCTGATTCTCCATCAAATGAATCTCTTGAGAGATTTTATTTAGTGAATTAAAAACACATTGCAAGCAGTGAGAGTCTGATTCTCCATCAAATGAATCGCTTGAGCCAGTTCTATTTGCATGTACTTTGATTCTCCATCAAATGAGTCTTGGGATCCAGTTGTTTTCGAGAATCAAAAACTGATTACAAACAGTGTAGCCTGATTATCTTTCAAAGGACTCTTGAATCAAAAACATCATTCTCAATCAAATGATTCTCTTGGGAGAGGGGTTTTTAGTGAATCAAAAACACATCGCAAACAGTGTAGTCTGATTCTCCATCAAATGGCTCCCATAAGCCAGTCCTTTTAGTTAAACAAAAACGTGCAGCACAACTAATGTAGTCCAACTCCACTGTAACATTAACTCATTATTCTGGTAGAGTGTGGTCTTCTGCTGCTGTAACCCATCTGCCTCAAGGTTGAACGTGTTGTGCATTCAGAGATGCTTTTCTGCATACCTCGGTTGTAACGAGTGGTTATTTGAGTTACTGTTGCCTTTCTATCAGCTCAAACCAGTCTGGTCGTTCTCCTCTGACCTCTGGCATTTGCACCCACAGAACAGCCGCTCACTCATATTTTCTCTTTTTTGGACCATTCTCTATAAACTCTTGACATGATTGAGCTTGAAAATCCCAGTTGATCAGCAGTTTCTGAAATACTCAGACCAGCCCGACTGGCACCAACAACCATGCCACATTCAAAGTCCCTTAAATCACCGTCCTTCCCCAATTTGATGCTCGGTTTAAAGCATCATCTTGAGCAGTTGGACAGGTGTACCTAATAAAGTGTGAGGTGAGTGTTTATTTTAATTATATATATAATTATATATTATATATTATATTATATTATATTATATATTATAAATTATATATATA